>OW569406.1:23785422-24111504 GCA_937654795.1 Cistogaster globosa
TAATATTAAAAATAGTATCAAAAAATGGGCATATACAAATAAAGGAAATCATTACGCATATGACTCGTATGCTGTTGTAAGTGTGGATGAAAGTTTTTTTATCTGTAACTGTGTATTTTATCTCCTTTCTTTTATTTTAATTTTGTCATCAATTTGTAAAATCGGAAATATTTTGAAAGAAACATGAATCTACAATTGCATTTGTAAGGTTGAATGGAAAAGAGATTATCAAGCAATGTTGCTTTATTCATACTTTTTGTTTATTATTCTTTGGGTGTCTGCCATACAGTTGTCAATATTCGATTTAAAGTCTTTTTTTATTTTTAGAAACATTAAGTTTTGTGACACCTAACAACACCATTTATTTTTGCTGTCTTAATGTGACAATAAAAAAGTATATGTTTTTTTTCATTTCGCTGGTTGTTAGTTCTTTGATTAGTATAGAGGCGGATGCATGCTGGTCAGGCTTTTGGATTATGGTCATTTTAATATGGATTTTTTATAACTTTTTGTTATGTAAATATAAAATGTTATAAGCTTCTGTAAAACTGAAAATAGTTCAAGTATTGATTGTTTTGTAAAATAATGAAACCGAATATAAATTGGCAAAAAAAAAAAAAAAATAAATGCATAGAAAAGTGGAAAGAACAAAATACTTCCGCCATAAAAAATAAAAAAACATGCGATCATTGAAAAATGTTCCAGTTAGTTTTCGAATTATTTAACGTTACGATGGCGAAAGGGGAATTGTGCGACCTTAAAACTCACTTGAGTTGGTCCTCGGACTTACGCTCTCATTCAAAAGATATCGCTTTGGGAGTCGAGTTTTCTCTGCCAAGTGTGTCGGTTGTACATTGCCGTAAAAATAAATTAAAAAAAAAAAAATTTAAAAATTAATCTAAAAATTTTGTTCAATCGTGATTCGTTTTCAATATGTTATTTAATTTGCGCGTTGTTGTAAAGTGCAAAATTTCTTAAATCAGTAATTTTTTACAACAACAATTTCCCACAAGAGACAGAGACTCTTTAAAAATCAAAAAAATAAAAGTAATGAGTGAACATCATGTTTCAATCTCAAATGTAAATAATGACAACAATAATACCTTACATTCATCTAATGAAAACAAGAATGATAATTCTATAAATGAAGGAAAAAGTGAAATACAATATGTCACAATGAATAAACAATTAAAAGATAATTATTATGCTATTCTGGACAATGATAAACATTGCAACGAAGAATATTTAAATAAATTCCAAAAACATGTAAATGATCATGAACCAACAACATCGCAAAGACTCTCACAAGCAGTAAAAACTGTAAATGGAGAAATTATATCAAATCAAGGTCCAAATAAAAATAAAAAAATTCCTCCACTTAATGTATTTAATGTGGTACCTAATGAATTAATACAATTTATCGAAAAGGGTTTAGAAATCAAAAATTTTAAAATCAAAGAACTCAATAATAAAAAAACTTCACTATTCATGTCATCTATTGATGATTACGTACGTGTAAAAGCTTATCTTCAAAAAACCAAAACTGAGTTTTTCACTTTTACACCTAAAAGTTTAAAAACAAAGACGTTTCTTCTAAAAGGTCTCAGCGCTAACTTGAACGTTGATGAGATCTATCAGGAACATTGTATGTACAACAGTAATAATTTGAAAATTTTAAAAGTTAGTCCATTTAAAACCAAAAAATCCATTATGAATGGACAAGATCTCCCTATATATTTGATTCAAGTTAGCGGCGAAAGCAGCCTTAATGAACTTAAATCTATAAATGGACTTTTCCATCGATGTATACGATGGGAACCTCTAAGGAAGTCAGAAATTCCACAATGTAGGAAGTGCCAGAGTTTTTTTCATAGCGCTTCAAACTGCTTTTTGCAGCCCAGATGCGTAAAATGGGATAAAATGCACAATATTGGTGAATGCGAACAAGAAAAAGTGTCGGAAAATGAAAGAGAAAAATTATTTTGCGTACTGTGCCATAAGTATGGCCACCCCGCATCATACCGCGGATGTGAAAAGTATAAGGAGATGCAGCAAAGGCTCCGAGCCAAAATACAAAGTTTGTCTGAAAAAAGAACAGCGAACAAACCCCTAAATATTACCAGTCCTATGAGTTTTGCAAACGTTTTGAAGAACAACCAACAAAGCACAAGCAGCGCTAACTCCTTTCAACAAATGTTGGAACAACTTAACAATACCATGCAGAATTTATCTACCCAACTAATAAATCTAAATAAACAGCTTCAACTACAAACGAGTAGGATAGATACTATATTTTCAATGTTGGAATAAAATGGATGATTCAACTGTAAAAAAACTTAAAATAATTGAAATTAATGTAAACTCTATTATAATGCTTAGTAGAAGATTTGAGTTATTGAATTTTATAAATTTGCATAACCCAGATATAGTTTTGCTAAATGAAACAAAACTAAATGCGAAACATAAACTATACTTCGAAAATTATGAATTTGTACGTAAGGATAGGCCTAACGCATCTAGAGGTGGTGGTACTGCTATTTTCATAAAAAAAGATATCAAATTTAAAAATTGCACATATATCATTGGCAATTCACTTAAATGTCTCGAAGTATGCATTATAAAAATACCTCTACTGACTAACAAAACTCTATACATAATATCCTCTTATTACCCCTCAGGAAATAACAGCAATTTTTTTATACCCGATCTAAACATTGTTTTTAAATCCCTAAATTTACAAAATCCAAATATATATTATATAATGGCGGGTGACTTTAATTGTAAACATTCCGACTGGGGCAATAATGTAAATAATACTAATGGTAATGCTTTAAAAGAGTGGAGAGAAAACAATGAAATAAATTTTAAATGTAGCCTTTATGACTCCACCACCCCATCCTACCCAAGATGTGGTTCGTATTTAGATTTGTGTTTAGCAGACTCGCGTCTCCCTTTTCTCAGAGTTAATAACACTGTTAACTCACTCAAATCTCTCGATTATGATAGTGACCACAACGCCTTACTAATTGAACTTTTAAATGAGACAAATGATCACCCTTTTTCTTTTATTGTTAATTCTCCCAATTCTCAATTCAATTATAAGAGGACTAATTGGAACAAATTCAAAAAAAAATGTTTTAAATATACATACAAACACTGATCCCATCCCTGTTACAAGAAATCTCTCAAATTCTGAAATTGATTATTATTTAAATAAATTAAACGATGTCATTATAGATTCTACCAACAATATAGTCCCAAAACTCAAAAAAAGTGACACAATAAATAAATTTGTAAATTCAATTATAAAGAAACTACATATGGAAAAAAGTAAAATTTTAACTATACTAAAGAATCATAATAGATTTCAAATTATATGTACCCCTTATGAACTTAATTATTACAAAACCAAATTAAAATTAATTAAGAAACTAATTATTGAAAATTTCAATGTATCAGTTAATAGTTATTATAAAAATAAACTAACTAATTTAGATAAAAAAGATTCTTCACATATGTTTAGTGAAGTAAAGAAGTTATTTAAGTCTAAGCTGCCAGTAGATATAGATTTGATAAAAATTAGTCGCGAAGAAGAAAACCTATTAAGTTATGCTGGCGTAAATCCTCTCACTACAGAGAGTGATAGTGATAATTTCATTTTAAGAGAAAAACTTCAAATCTTAGATGTAATAGGAGCGTGTCTGGAGAAGACCCATTCATTTAAAGAGATTGATCAGAACAACAATTTACAGGTTGATGTTGACAACTGTTTCAACAGATTTTTAACAGAAAAATCTTGTTATGAATATAATCAGTCATGTTTAACGACCTTTAATTCAGACAAAAGGGCAAATCAAATAAGTCATTCACAATCAAACAACCTTTTTATTACACAGGAAAAAATTTTCTATATTTTTAAAAATTTAAAAAATAAATTATCGTCTGGCGTTGATACAATGCCAAATATAGTATTAAAGAATATCCCTAATGTACTGATACTTGATTACTGTACGTTATTTAACAATATGCTTAACAACTCTTATTTCCCCCGAGCATGGAAATTGGCTAAAGTTGTGGTATTGCCCAAAAAAGACAAGGACACCAGCAATCCGAAAAATCTGAGAGCCATAAGTTTGCTCCCAAACATTAGTAAAATTTTTGAAATTTGCATAACTAATAATATTTTAAATTTTTGTCAGAACAATAATCTGATTAATGATAGACAATTCGGTTTTAAGTACAAACACTCTACGGTACACGGAATACACCTTTTGATATCTAACATTAATTGGAATTTAAATAAATCTCTCTGTACAGGCGCATGTCTTATCGATTTTGAAAAAGCGTTCGATAGCATTTGGATTCCTGGTCTTATATATAAACTTTTAAAATACAAATTTCCACTTTATTTGGTCATTCTAATTCATAACATGCTATCCAATAAATCGTTTGTCGTTTGCAATAAAAATGAATTTAGTAGTAGGAAATTTATTATAGTTAATGGGTTACAACAGGGAACAGTTGTTGCTCCTATACTTTTTAATATATTATTATATATTATTATATTATATATATTATTGGTTTCGCAGATGATATTATAGTATATCATGCTGGAAACAAAATAGGGGAAATAAATACAAAATTGCAAAATCACTTTTATATCGTAGAGAAGTATGCTAATGATTGGAAAATGAAATTAAACGTAGACAAATGTGAAACTATACTATTCCGTCCTCCTGTTGGAAAGTGCAACTATAATATAAGGTGCCATTGGAAATCCTTCGGCATTAAATCCAGTAACAACATATACATACCAAATAAACAAACGGTAAAGTACCTAGGAATCCATTTGGACAAATTTCTCTACTTCAATGAACATGTCAACATACAAATTAAAAAAGCTAGAAATGCTTATTTTATGTACAAAAGACTATTTTTTTCTAAACACATTAAACCTGATATTAAAATTCTCATGTACCAAACCTTGATACGTCCAATTTTAACATACGGATGCCAAATTTGGTTTAATGTTTCTCCTTCCTATATGGAAAAAATACGTAAATTTGAAAGAAGATGCCTAAGAGCATGTACTTCGTTATACAGATCCCCAAAAAGTGAATTTACGAAATATATGAGTAATTCAAGACTATACAATGCTGCCAAAATTAGCCGAATTGATAACTTCATCATACACCTTATTAGAAATCATATTCGATCTTGTTGTGACCATTATGAAAATAACCTAATAATGGCTCCCTATTATGTCAACCACGAATATATATCCAAAACACTACAAACTGGATATGTTCCTCCTGAAGCATTCGTGTACCTTGAAAGGAACGGTTTTATACAAAACACAGGCGTCCCTATATTTTTTCATATATATAGAAGAGCAAATGTTAAAGCTATTTCTAGCAATCAACTGACAGCTGAGAACAGAAGGTTCGATACAAACTTGTTTCATAAGGATAAAAACATATTTCCAAACTTAAATATTAGTAAATACTGGTGGCTTAGTTAAATACCATAATCTTTTTTTTAATTCCTGATTTTTTCTTTTTTATAATAATTGCTATTGTAATGTTTTTTTAATAATTTTTCATTACGAAACATTTGATATTAAAAACAGATATAACAATGTATAAAATTTGTATAAAAAATATAATTAGTTTTAAAAGATGTATATATTGTATATAATTATACCTATACGTATTATACTAGAGAGCTCGTTTATGGGACAGTGTATAACTATATGATATTTATACTAATATTTTGTTTATTTCTAGTAATTATCACAACCCTTTTCTTTAAATAAACGTAAAAAAAAAAAAAAAAAGATATCGCTTAGTCTAATGTTATCCCTATAGCCAAGATAATAAAAGTATCACTTTTGTGACAAAAATCGCAATAGGACTTTAATAGATGTAAGGTGCTAGGATCAGCACATGCCTTTAAAGACATGCAACTTGAAGACTTATTTTAGATAATGCAAGAGTTACATGTCAATTCAATTTAAGATTGGTTACGGCGCTCATTGGTTGAAGAGTATCCGAAATTCATTTTTTTCATGTTTGCCGATTTGGATAATTTTTTGGTATTTTGTTGTCAGGTATCTGAATATTATGATTTAGTAATATAAGGCTGATATATTTATTATTTGTATTGACAGACATGCCCGAAGTTTATATATGTTCGTAAACTTAAACTTATTTATTGACTTTGTTGTACATTTTCGTAAATGACAATTGTCATAAATGAAACTTGCTTGAAAAAAAGTATAACAAAATACAAACAACATCAAAATTTCACTGTTCGTCAACTTCGGTAGACTGCATTTTCTAGCGCTGTAGATCTCTGTTTAAAGAAATATGTCAAATTATAGCTTGACGTCTCAGCTAAAACATAAAGAAATTCAGCTGCTCCTACCTGCTCCTTTCCAAAAAAAAAAAAAAAAAAAAAAAAAAAAAAAAAAAAAAACTATAAAGAGTGATAAAATAACAAAGTATGAGTTTTCGTTCATGCATGTTGTTGTTACCATAATTGTTTACTGTTTAAAATTAATAAATATGTAATATACATACTAGTCAATGGCTAAAACTCAGATGATATTAAAGTTGATACTGCGCATAAATGTGGACGCAATAAATCAAGTTATAGGCAGAAGAAACGATAGCAATCGGCAAAAAGGTTTTTAGAAAATCCAGCCAAAACTGCTGATATAATTACCATCAAAAAAGTGTTAGTACATAGATTTAAAAATATTTTGGCTGCAATAAATTGTAATGTTGTTGTTGATTTCTATGGCTGGTACTACATGCCTGTAACTGTGCATAAGATTTTGGTGAATGGTAGAAAAATTATAGCAGAAGCTATTCTGCAGATTGGTAGAGCCTATATATTACATCATTCACAAAGAATTGCACATTTGGCCACTAATAAAGACATAATGCATAATCTTTCGTTGCCTTTAGACCCATTTATAAATAGATTTCGCTCAAAAAAGTACGATAATGATGTTAAAAAATTATTAAAAGACTATGCTTAAATTACTTATTGATGTTTTTTTCTATGAGAGATGGGCGTTAAAGTGGGCGGATCACGTATATATTATAAGGATCCCATTCTATAATTATAATCTTTATTTTTTGTGAAAATTGAGTTGATGCTACTTTTTCAATACAAGCTGTATGGAAAGTGGGCGTAATAGTGGGCGAATATTTTTAAAATTTCACACAAGTGATACTGAGTATTTTGAAATGCTATATGCCAAAAAACAATGCCGTAGGTCAAAATTTACCTTTCACTTTGTATTGGAGGTGGGCGTAAAATGTGGCGGATCATTTTGATTTTCCATTTTTTTCTTAATTCAAACAAAAAATGGGTATGTACCAAGTTTCATTGACTTTAGACAAATTCTTCTATTTTTGACTGCTCCTATGAACCTTAACCAATTTGAGGCGCATCCATAAAAAAGTTTCCTTCCATCAGTTGACAATAACCTTAGGGCAGAAGATGTGGGCGGTAACATTCCAATATGATAGATAAATGATAAATGTACACTTTCCGTTCAGTGCTTTTGGAATATTTAGTAAGACTTAATAAAATGCGGAGATTTTTTTAAATCGTTTCAGCATTAATTTATTTTTGCTGTACTTGGCTAGAAGAAAAAAAATTTTATACAAATAAACCGAAAGTAAGAAAAAATATAACTAAAACTTTAATGAAAAATATGTACCACAAAGCGTAAAATAAAATGCACTTTTCGGACACAATAAAAATGTGTTTGTGTGCATAACAAAAAAAAAATACTATCCTGATAGCAAGAACTGGTGCAACTTAGCAAAAATATGAATAGTTTTCCTTAACTTTTCCTACAATAACACAAAAAAAAAAACGAAAACATTAAAGAAAGAATTCTAGTTTTTAATTGTGTTGAAATATTATAATAACAACACATGTTTTTTTACGAAATCCTTGGAATTTTAAATACACGTAATTATTTAAAATACAAGTTGTTCAATTTTAAAGGGGCAATTTAACAATACTCATAATAACCTTATTGCAAACTAAACATTGAAAAGTTTGACTGTATTTTCTAATTATATTTTTATAGGATATCGATTGTGTTGATAGTTAAGCTACCAAGACCAGCTGTAATAAAAAGTTGGCCTCTCATAAGATATATGAAGTTCAGAACAAAAATTCTTACATAAACTGCTCTCAAAGAAATCAATTTATAAATAAAATCTTAGTTCAATTTAAAATTGCCAAGTTTTGTTCAATGTTAGTCACAAACACTTTACTTACATGTGTGAGACTTTTTCTAACCATTATTTAAACCCTTTACCATAAAAAGTGGAAAAAGGGTAAGGGAAGTCGATTAAGCGATGTCCGTGTTAGTGTTGAAACCCACTTTACCAAGCCACTAGATGACCTAAAGAAAATTGTTTCAAAAATTTTGCTATTGAAAATCAGCAAAATTAGTTCATGTCCTTCAAGGCAGCGGGCACAAAACCAGGATTGCCTCTAATTTTTCTATTTCATTTGGAACAATAAAAAAAACTCCAATCAAAAAACAAGTATATGGCGCGATAAAGAATTAAAAAAATAAGAAATAAAATCAAGAGAAAAAAATGCGCTAGCCCATATTATTTAATTTATTGGCCTCTGAAATTTTAATAGAAAAGTACGATTGTATTTATATTTTGTAAGAAATAAATATTGGTATCATATAGAAGCTTCTGAAGAGATCTTTCAGAATATACAAAAATTTGGAAAAGATGCTTAACCCACTAAGGGCCGATGACATTTTATTGTAATTTTTTTTAATTTAATTCTCTGTCACCTCAATATTTGTTTTTTTGGTTGAAGTTACTTCACTTAACTAGATTTATATACATGGTGAAGGATATGTAAAATTTGTTTTTAAATTGCAGCTGAGCTTGGTATTTATATTTATTGTATCAAGAAGAGAGACTTTCTGTTTTCGAATTTTTTAGAGACGCAAGCTAAAAATCAAGCATCGCAAGTTAAAAATTCAAATCTGGGTGAGTTATGAAGATCGTAAATTTAACTCTAAAGAGTTTAAGCGGATTGAATAGTCTGGCCAAATGTTTCATCAAACTATTTAAAAAATTAAGGCGTGTTGTTGAGAGCGATAGCGCAGTGTTCTTGAAAAATCCTACGAGCTATTGGTTTCCAGGTGAATTAACAGAATTACTTAAAAAGCCAAGATACTTCTGTTTTTGTAGGAGAAGTCAAGGTCATATAGGTAAAGTCTTTTTACACCAATTCTTTTTAACTACATCAGGGCTTGTTAAACACATTATTTGCATCGAAGAGATTAACTTTCTATTTGAGCCTTCTTTAAACAAAAGCAAACTAAAATAATAAATAATTTTATAAGCAAGAATTAAAAAAACCAGCATTCATGAAGAAACATCAGGCTGAAAATCCGTCCCAGGCTCTTAGGGCATTAACTTCAGTAATGTGCGACTAAAGAGATTCAGGAAAAAACTATAGTATTTAATAAACTTAACTGCACGCAAATTCTTGGTAAGACGGAAGATATGCAGGTTTGTAGAATGTATGATATAGAGACGGAGATGGTACCACAAATTATGTTAGAATATCCATTTCCAACTAGCAATTGTTTTTTAGCTACAATCTTACATATGTATACATACTTCCTATAACCAGATAACAACCCAAGCTACGACGATGACTATTGTTATACAAAATAGGAGTCCAGGTTTATAACAATCAATTTTTTTGAATTCTTTTTTAAAGTTTCAGCGGGTTTCATCCCGTCCCAATGCGAAGTAATTTTTATTATCAACGAAATTTGTACGTTTCACTTTTTGTTTGTAGCTGTCAGTATTGCCAGAAAATTTCTGGAGCTTGTCCCCTAAAATCCTCATTTCTAAACGAAAATCCCCAAAAACAAACAATTTAAAATAGTCATTTTTTATATAAAAAAAACATGAAATATTATAGAAGTATAAATTTTGAATAATCTGTGAGTTAAATGAGTTTTCATTTTAGTTGACGACATGCATAAAAACAACAAGTCTGTATATAAAAATTCATATATTTTAAATTTTATTTTCAATATATGTATTCATATTCGATAGTTTACCTCAGCGCTTTAAGGCATTATTGAGGCAAATTGGCAAAAGTGTTTAAGTACAAAAATCTACAATATTAATTAATTATTAATAAAGTTAAATATATATTACAATTTGAGACCAATTATATCAATAGTTGCAACATGTGTTCTATTAATAACTTTATAAAAAAATGAAATTTTGTTATCGTCCTTTAAGTTTAGTAACAAGTTATTGTACTCACGGCTTCCCATGAAATCGACATGCTGTTGTTTTTCCAACCTGCACCAGCCTACTCTTAAGCTTCCATTACTTCTTGTATTTATTGCATGTTCATTTCTCGTAAACTAAACAAATACAGTAATAATTGCTTTTTGTAAACAACAAAAGAAATCATAAAAACCTAAAACGGGGTAGTTAAAAAAAATAAATCTGCAAAACGAGTTTCAAAATTTTAATACACCATTGGGAGAAGAGCCGCCGAAGAGAATTTTGTTTAACACGGCTGGTGTTTGAAAATTGTTTTTAAAAGTTTTAATTTCATATCCTTTTAACTAAATTAAAAATGTGTTTATCGGAATATTGGGCTATTGAACCCTTCACTAAAAGTGATAAAGCTTGTCATTCCGTAAGAAATTTCTACGATATCCAATAAGCGATTGACAACTGTTATAAAAATATTCTTGTTAATAAAAATTTCAACAGAAGAATGTTTATTCTTGTGTGCTTATCTGTGGCCTAAGTAGTTTCTCTCATGTAGTTGTTTCTTAAGTTTTTTTGCACCAGCAAAAATAAATAAATTTGTTTCTCTATATAGGGTATGATATCAGGAGTAGTACGTTTTAGTGTCAATTAATCGTATTCAGTGCAATGCAAAAATTAGATTTGTTGCTCAGCAAACATGCACGTCACAAGATTTGGATCAGTAACCCTTAAAAACGATATACATATTTTATTACATTTTACTTTATAAAACTAACTTTAATGCGGAATTTCATTAGAATTTTGTTAATCTCAAATTTAGTTTAAACCAATTTGTGACTTTGTTCTCGCAAGCCAAATTACTTTGATTTATATTTTTCTATATAATAAAAAAAAAAACTTTAATGAAATGGATAAATTAATTACTTTTATTATAAGTTTGGATTCCAAAATGTAAAAGTTTTTTACCGCAATACATTTTTATACCATTTTGGTACTGTTAATAATCCTTTATTTGTTTAACAATCAAGTATTATTTGCATTTAAAAAAACAATAATCAAAAATAAAATATCAAATCCACATAAAAAGAAAACTTGTTGAAACTTTGATGCAAATTGTAATATAATCAGCAATTTAATGTGCAGAAGTTTGTTTGTCGCCGGTCTCATTATATTTTTTTAATAGTACGCTGCAACCGTGAAAATGTCAACAATATGGATATTTAAATAATGCATTTATAAAACAGAAACAATATAAGCAAAATACTTATACAAGAAAAGTAAATACAGAAAATAACAACAAAAACCAATGAAAAAAGCAATGAAGCAGTTCAATAAAGTTTAAATTGTAGCGTAACGATAAAGGAACATTGCTATAATTGTTTTATATTAAATACTCCTTTGATGGTGAAACAACAAAAGGTCTAAAGGTCTAAATGTAAATGTATAACAAACGTATGTGGCAACTACATTCGCCACATGGTTATAAAAAGCGACATAAAAGATTTGTTTTTTTTTAATTATTGAGATCGGCGTAATGATGGTACATATAAACTAAAAGACTGCACAAGCACAAGAAAAATGTCTTTTAAGCAATCACGTAAATTTCAAGCAGTGTGTGTGTAGAACACTCTCAAACACGTACTTCCAAACATAAATGTTTTGCTTTACCACCAAAACATAGAATTAAAGAACAAAAGTGTTTTAGAACAACATTGAAACAAAACAAAACAGAACTAGAACAAAAATGATATAGAACATTAAAACTGAAATACAACATTCAAAACATGCTTGAGATTTTCATAACAAAATTCGGCTAAAAATAAATTAGAATCATTTTCGTTTTATTTAAATATGAAAAATATCATAGTAAAACGTCCTAGCTAGTGTCATTAACCGTAAAATTTAAAAACGCACAAAAATGGAGAAAAAACCATTATAATTCCTGTTTTATTTAAAATGTTAATTGAAATTTTTTTTTCAAAATTGTTGTTCGTTTGGGTATGAAAGTTGACGTATCCATATTTGTCTAAAATTTAGCTTCAATAGAGATTTCGTTTAATTCAGAGTCACTTACAATTTAAAATTTTATAACCACCCATTTTCTAAATATATCCACAGATTTCTTTTTTGAAGCATTATCTGCAACAATTTTAGGTGTCACAGAAACATTTTCTCAGTTGGCCTTAATTTTTCACTTATGCTTTACCAAACTTGACCTGGTCAGTTTTTATATTTATAAATGTTTGTAAATTTGCTACATATTAAAAAGCCCGGAGATACTTTGAAAAACGTTCCATACCTTGCAGCGTCCTCACTTTGAAACCATTTTGTATTCACCAGACACAAGTTTTAACTTTATTTCATTTATGTTATTAGCGATGGTTTCGTTTGTGGGGCTTTATGAACAATTATTTTAAATTAACCAGAAAAATAATTATGTAAAATACCGCTTACATTTAATGTATCCGTTTCTCTTTTGAAGCTAACGATAACTGTGTATTGTTTAAATTCACATCTTTTTCTATAAAAGTTATATAAAAGTATTTTCTTTCAACAGCCTTAAATCCCATTAGTTTACAACACTGTTTTATTTTTGTGAGCATCTTTTTATATGTTCTAGTGCACTCGATGTTTCTAATATGATTTACCGTATCGTTACTTCATTGTTGCCTTTTGTTTGATATTCTAATAATAATAATAATAATAATAATAATAATAATAATAATAATAATAATAATAATAATAATAATAATAATAATAATAATAATAATAATAATAATAATAACAATAACAATAACAATAACAATAAAAATAAAATGCAAAGGGAAATTAAAAATGCGATACTAACCAATCAATCAATCAGGATACTTAACCAGACTACGGTATAAATTTTTTAGAAAAATAGAATCCTACAACTCACCGTTTATCATTTATTATAAATGTAAGTAGGCATTAAATGTCAGAATCAACATCATGAGCAACGATTGTGAATTTATTGATAGCATTTATTTTTTGTTGCGTGCAATGATGATGATTGTAGCCGCAATCATGCCAATAAGAGTGAATAAAGAATAAATAAAAACCAAAAAAACAAAATAAGTATAAGACGCAAAAACCTAAGCTTTACAAAATAAGTAAACAGAGAATTGAGAATTTTAATAGTTTTTTAATTAAATCAAAAACGGACAGAACTTGACTCAAGAAGCAAATGTTTTGTATAAATCAATCAGCTGAAAGAGAACCTGAAGCAATAGAACATTTGCTAAGCAATCGCCCAGTGGTTTAACGAAAAATTTGCAAGATTAAAAAATTAACGGATACGTTTGAAAAAATTTCAGAGAACTTTGTTCGTAACAACGATAATCAATACCGGGAAAAGTTTTAAATTTATAATCGAGAGGCTCAGAACGAACGTTTAACATGAGGGTCCACCGGCTTGCACATGAAATGCAAAAAAAAAAAAAATATTTTCTGTTAAGAGAAATACGCCCCAAAATTTAGCCAACGCGGGTTATTAAGAGCTAGAGCTAAATAAATTTCTCGCGCGTGTTTAAAACTACAAACGTAATGTTAAATTACAATTTATTTTTTTGCTTTGTGTTAAAGGAAATACTTTTTGCCAGCAAATAATATAAATAAAAAGAAAAAAGATTAATTTCACATTTATTTTATTATTTATTTTTATTATTTATATATATATCATTATTTATATATATTATTTATATATATATATCATTATTTGTGATTAAAATGGTATTCGAAAAAAGATAATAATGGCAATAACATGTTTTATTTCTTGTTGTTTATTGTTTCTTTCTTATCTTTGGTTTGCTTACTACCTTTTTATTTCCTTTTCATAGTAATTTTCTACTTAAAGTATTTTTATTGATGGACTTTTAAGGCTTTATTGCCTTATTCTTTTAATTATTCTTGATTTATTGTCATTTTTGTGTTTGTTTAAATATTTTTGCAAACGACATCGTTGAAATATCTGGTTCCTTTTAACTGTTCGAAATTTTATAAAGAATATTGTTATTAATATCTTCCTTAAATTGTTTGATGAAGATTTGTTTGTGTGTTCATTAAAATTTTGAAGTTTATTCTTGTTGTAATTGGTTTTTGTTTTATCTTATAATTGTTTATTGTATTTTGTTCCTAATTTTTGTTGTTCTTATTCTTTGTTCTTTTTCTTTGTTTTTCAAAGAAATTATTTTCGCCGGACTGTTTGCATATTTATCAGTATGATTTTGAGTATAAGATTGGTTTATCAAAAATTAATTACACTCAAGATTAAATTTTCAATCCTTAAGTTTGACCTGAAGTGACATTAGACCTATAATATAGAAAATTTAATGAGTCTGAAAACTCCAAAAGAAAGATCCAAAAAGCTTCTTGGTTAATTACATGCATGCCTAAAGGTGCTCAACAAACCATTTTATCGGCAATTTTAGATATTATAATAAGAAAAAATGAATAAAAAGATAAAAATTATAGTTTTAAAATGCAAAACCGTACAGCAGAAAAATTAACGATTGTTCATTGTGGAAAGCAACAGCCCATTTAAAATCCCCCCACTTTATAGTTCTTAAATTACAAGGCAAAATGATTAATTAGCTGAAAGAAACGTTGAAAACCCAAATTTATATGCTCATTACTTATTTTACTAAATTTAAGCCGTATGGTATTGACATGTCAACTTCGGCTTAAGAATCGGAAAATATTGAACCATTCTCAATAACAAACATGAATGAGGAAAAATTAACCCTGAATACAAGAAAAAACCTAATTGGTAATGAATCACAATTAGTGTTAAGACCATAATAATGGCAAGCGGAAAAGTAGTAAGTTAATTAGTCAATTTGTTAACTCTTTATGGACCGTTGGGTTCAGTTGCATTGTGAAGTAATATTAAATAGATAGATAAATAAATAAATAAAAAGTAAAGTATTTCTTTCTAGCTTGGAAAAATTTATAATTTCTAAAAAATATCAGTGCAGCATGGTCTTATCAGCGAATATTTATCTTGTCAAACTGGTTGAAAAACCTATGAGGGGTAAGAAGCACTCTATGAAAGAAAATATTGTTAGCTATATTTCTAGACATTGCCTTGTTTTACAAGACATGGTACAAAGGATATGGATATAAGTAAAGGTGAGAAAAAATATTCTGAGTTAAAAAAAAAAATAATCTGAAGTACCACAATTACTCTTGGCCCTCTATTATATTTGCTGTATACCGTAAATTCTTCCTTCTTAACGAACAACAACGAAGTAGCTACCTTTGCAGATGACACTTGCATTGAGACAATGAATTGGATCCTGCTTACAGATCATACTAAATACTGATAATAATTAGTACTAAAAATTAAATTATGAAAGTAAAATAGTTCATGTTGGCTTTACTTATAAATCAGTCAGTTTATTTATGAGGGAAAACCCTGTAGTTTGGATTTACGCAATTCAAAAGAAGTAATAGGCTGCCGAAACCATATCTAACAATCTACACAGAGTTCCTGGGGTAACGAAGATCCTAGGAGTGATAACGACGCTCGCATCTAAGCAAGCAGATGGACTACAGAGACACGTATATGATATTTTAAATTTTAGTCTAAGAATATCTGTAATTAAATGAAACGAATATTTAAATAATTTTAATATTACATCACAAAAAAAAAAACACTCTTTCATTGCGCATCGAATGATATAAACACTTGTTACTCTTTTGTGTTTAATCCTGGCATGTTCTGTTTTTGTTTTCGCGAAATAATTCATTTGGTTGTTTTTTTCTTGTAAAATTTTAGTTCACAAAGTAATTTTCTGTATTATTTCAATTAACTATAGGCAGAGTTTTCGTTACTTGATTTTCATTTTAAAGGTATAAATAGTAGTTTGCATTATGAATATTTAACTTTTTTATTCTTTGCAATTATTTATAGTGAATTTTTAACAAGAAAATACAATTTAGGATTCTAAAAGTATATAATATTCTTGTCATGATCTAAATTAGCGTGAATTGTAATTTTCTTAGGGAATACTAAAATATGTAACTTTTTATTATACAATTTTATTTTATTTAGGGTTTGGTTTTTCACTATTTATTTTTGATACAAAGACGTCAGGCAAACCAAACTAATAGAAATAAAAACTCCCTGTTTTTGGTGGAGTATAAAATGATTACTCAACATAGTTTTCGTTTCGTTACATTAAACATCTTTTTGGCAGAATCACATGTATTTAAATAATCCTATAGAAAACAAAATAATCATAATAAAAAAACATTTAAGTTAAACCGAAACCAATAGAAATAATCGTACTGTGTACAAAACTTTTATTTTTTTTATCAATTTTGTAGGAATTTAATAACCATTAAATATTTATCGACTATAAATATATTAACAGCCTTTTTCGCAATGTAAAACTAAAAGCAATGTAGCGAAGTATTCATGTTCTGCATTAAAGTGCAAATAAAACATGTTTGCCCATATTTTGTTTGACATTATTTCGTAGCTGTTTGAAGGATACAAGAAAAAAGGCAAATAAATGTGCGTAGTGTGACCACAAAACAATTTAGGGCAAACAAGAAAAAACAAATTTTAAGCTAATGTTTGTCAAATGTGACCGTACCTTAAGATTTTTCGTCGTTTTTTATAACGTTAAATTAATTTAAGGAACCAATTCCCGGAGTGCCTGCATTAACCGTACGACAAAACAACTTTTTCTGGCTAGATTGAAAAGTTTTTAAAAAATGCGTAAAACATGCTATTTTGAACATAATCTTTTCCACTTGACAACTACAAAAATAAAGGTTTTAAATTGCTGATTAGAAGACAAGTGGAAAAAAAATTAATTTTATTTTCATTTTAATTTTTTTTTTCAAATTTTCCGTATTGTTTGTTTGTTCTGGTATGACTTTTAATCAACTTTATATAAATTAAAGCAAGACGAATATTTCATTACTTCTGGTATCTTTATTTCAAAATATTTGTACCACTTTTCTGCGATAACAGTAAAAATAATAACAAAAAAGAAAATATAACAAATAAAGAAACCAATTTTCATATGATTCGTATATTGTTGTAAGTGTGGCTGAATTTTTTCCTGTATTTGCTCTGTAACTGTGTATAATTTTATATTATCGCTATTTGCTTTTTCTCAGTTTCGTCACCAATTCGTAAAAATGAAAATATTTTAATAGAAACATGAATCGACAAATGCATTTGTTAGATTGAATGGAAAATCTCTCTTCAAACATATTGCTTTATTTATACTTTTTGTTTATTATTATTTGTTGGATGTCTGCCATATATTTGTCAATATTATTTATTTATTTTTGTTAGAAATATTTCAACAATAAGGTTCCGGTGACACCCGACAACAATATTTATTGCTGTCTTAATGCGACAATACACCGGTATGTGGTTTTTCTCCATTTCTTGGTTGGTATAGAGGCGGATTCGTTCTGGTCCGACTTTTGGGTTATGGTCATTTAAATGTGTATATTTTTTGTTTTATATTTTGTTACGTAAATTTAAAATGTTTCAAGTATTGATTGTTTCGTAAAACAATAAAAGCGGAAATAAATTGGAAAAGTACAGAAAAAATATAAATAGAATAGAAAGTATAGAAAAGGAAGGAATAAAATACTTCAAAGATAAAATCAAAAAAATGCAATCATTGAAAAATGTCCCATTTAGTTTACAATTTATTTGAAGTATTTTAATACACATTTTTCGCTTAACATTTTTTTAATGTATGATGGCAAAAATTATTTATGTTGGCGTTGGGACTTACGATCAAATGCGAGATATATCGCTAAGGCTAATTTTATCACTATAGCAAAGATAATAAAAGTATAACTTTTGTGACATAAATCACACGGCCATAATGAAAGCTTCTTGCAATCAGTTGACAATAGCCTAATCGCTGAATCCAATGTTTTGCCGCGACACATTATTTGGTAACCGCATATTTCCTTTTTAGTGCCCTTGGCAAATTTCGTAAGACTCTATGCAATGATGAGATTTTCTAATCAAATCTTCTAAACATTAATTTACTTCTGTTATACTTGGCCTGCTTAAATTAAAATAATACCAAACGAAAGAAAAAACATTTGATACAAATAAACCTAAAGGCAGGAAAAATATAATTAAAAGGAGAATGAAAAATTTGTACAACAAAGCGTTAAATTAAAGTGAATTTTTCGGACACAATATAAATGTGTTTGTGTGCATGACACAAATATACTTTCCTGCTGACAAGAAATGTTGCAACTTAACAAAAGATTAAAAGTTTCCTTAAACTTTTGCTACAATAACAAAAAAAAAAAAAAAAAAAAAAATGCCGAAATCATGAGAGAAAGAATTCTAGTTTTTATTTCTGTTGAAATATTAAATTTAAAATACATTTTTTTGTTAAAGTGGAAATGTTTTCTTTTTTACGAAAAATCCTTGGAATTTTAAATGCACATTGTTTTTTAAATAAAAATTGTTACATTTGAAAGGGGCAATTTAAAAATAATAACCTTATAGTCAACTAAACGTTGCACAAGTTTCACTGCATTGTCTAGTTATTATTTTTTAGGATATAGATGGTGTTGATAGTTTACCTACCAATACGAAAAGTAATAGTTCCTTTTACATAAACGAAATTTTTATTAAAAATAAGATTTTAGTTCAATTTAAATTTACCACATTTTGCCTGATCTTAGCCACACGAAATTTTTAATGTCATCGCAATTTTTACAATTAGCTTTTAATTTTATATTCGCTATTCTAGTTGTTTGTGTTTTTAATCGATTTCAATAAAATGAGGTTATGATTTCGTCTAAATGAGGATTTTTACACTAGATAAATTGTGCTGGCATAAAATCGCAGTTTGTAGGCTTTTTCGGTGAAGAGAGTGGTTTCTGGTTGGCACAATTTTTCAACCAGCTTCAACCCCGCATTAGCAGAACAAAGCGTCAAATAAACAAACAAAATACTAACACTTACAAAGCAGCACAATTTTATGCCAGCATAAATAGTCTAGTGTAAATACGAAAAAACAAAATTGTGCGGATTAAAAATTAGTCTAGTGTGAAAACCCTAGATGTTTTTTTAATACGTTTGTGCCTGCAGAACTTAACCATCTCTACATCAGTTTAAAAAATTGTGTCTTTTTTTAAAAGCGTACACTTAGAGGTTGGTGTTGTTTTAAAAACACTTCATAATTTTTTAAATTTAAGGGTGTCTCCAAACAACAAGCATGTTTTTTACGTGTATTATGATCCATCAAAATTATAACTAACTGCGTACCACTACAGCACCCAATGGCACAAAGTAAAACAAAATAAATTCTAAATATCAAAGGATGTCCGGACAGTGACGTAAAGAAATTCTAGGTGGTCGCGATTACGAGTTCATTAATTTTCGCCGAAGCGTTAAATGTCAAACACCATGTAAAAAATTGTACATGTTATTTATGCATAAGGTTTGACATTTAGGGTTTCGACGAAAAATAATGAATTTGCCATCGCGAACGCCTAGTATTAATTCGCCTTGTTTTGCACTATAATAGAAAAACGCAGGGCGAAATAATACTATGTGGTCTCGATGGCAGATACATTTATTTTCGCCGACACGCTAAATGTCAAACACTATATAAAAAAATTACACATATTTTTTCGCCGGACAAAATTTGAATTACTATTATCGTTATAATAACAAAAATAAATATTCAAAAATAAAATATGAAACGTGCACCAATAGTTCATTGAGTTAAATGTTTATGGTAAACAGTTCTAGACAGATGACTAAAATTAAAAAAAATTCCTCTATAGCTTAGTTCATTATAACAGTTAATATAAAATTTAGATTTTATGTGTTTAACCAACATTTTTTAACCGTTATAGACAGACAGTATTTTTTTTATCGGTTTAAGAATTATTTCAAATAAAATACAAACAGTGAAACGTATGCAGCGAACGTATACGAGGCAACTGTAAAAACATCCCCTCAAAATTTAAACCATGTCATTTTACTTACCCCCCTTGCGTCCCTATATCCCTTGCCCACAAACAAGACTAGTCTCATGGAAAACTTTTAAAAAATTATTCTAATTATAATTAGGATCCTAATAAGAGGATAAATATCTTGAAAGTTTCCGCCAGATTATTCGATTCTAAAGTGTTATTACAAGAACTTTGGCTTCATAAATTAGACCTGGATGAGTCTTTTCCGATACATCTCAACATTTCATGGGATCAGTTTAAGTCGGATTTATTACGGATCAACACGATTTGCGTTCCAAGATATGTATTAACATCAAAAGATACTAATTGTCAAGTTCATGGGTTTGCAGACTCTTCAATCAGAGCATACGGTTGCTGTCTGTATATAAGAAGTAGAGTTGCAGGTAAATTTTCTTGTAGCTTGTTAAGCGCTAAGTCAAAAGTGGTTCCTTTAAAAAAAAGTCTCTTTCTAGACTTGAATTATGCGCGGCAAAACTCCTGGCCAAACTATAGGTTAAAGTAAAATCGATGTTGTCATGTAAAGTTGAAATCGTCACTTTCTGGACTGATTCTAAAATCACCGTTCACTGGATTCAAACTCATCCATCCGCGCTATTTACGTTGTTTCTAATCGTGAATCGAAAATAAAGTAGCTGTCGGATGGGATAAAATGACGACATGTTCTTACGAAGGAAAATCCAGCAGATATTGTCCCACTTGGTTGAAGTATTGAGGAGCTTAATGCCTCTAGTGTTTTCTTACAGCCTACGATTTGTCCACTCTGCTCGAAAGCATAGTTCTGAGATCAGCATAATTCCTACAGCAAAGGAAATGTGATAGTCGTTTTTAAAATTAGTCGAGATTATATTCCCAGGAAATTGGAAAACTAAAAAACTCTAAAATATTGCAACCAAATTAACAAAAATTAAATCTATTCATTCAAAAGTGGAATGAAGAGGATCGTACGTTCTCTTAACTAAAGGTAGGTGAGCGGTTGCTTAACGCACCAGTTCTTTACAATGCTAAATTTCCTCTTTTAATGCCTAAAAAGTTATGCTTCATGTCTTTGTATTGGCGACACCTTCATATCAAAAACTGCCATGCAGTGGCTCAGGCTGTAGTTGCTCTTCTTCGTGAACGCATATGGCTTATAAATGCCAAAGAAGAATGCAGTCGGACAGTACGCAATTGCATACATTGTTTTAGATACAAACTAAAACTAATGAATCAAATTATGGGAAATTTGATAGAGTAAGAGCTTTACGGCCATTTAAAATTTGCGGTATAGACTTTTACGGCCCTATTAACGTTACGTTAAGAATCCGTCGTCGCTCGCCGCTTAAAATGTATATAGCCAAGGCGCATCTATAAGGTGTAATCATCGGCGAATTGATACAACAAGGCAACTTTTTTGTACGAGGCCGTGTCAAAAATAAGTGGTTGAAGCGAAGAATATTTTAATATGCTTTGAAAACCAAACAGTCAAAAAATTCAAAACAAGAATAACAATATTTAAAAAACCAGGCACTTAATTTTAACATAACAAAAATAAATTCTGTTTTTTAATATTTTTGTCCTTTTTAATAAAAAATATCGTTTTTGTAAAGAAACAACATTACAATGAGTGGTGGAAAAGGCTTAATCTTGGAACAAGAAATTACATTTTTGCCTGAAAAAATTTAAATAAATTTTTTTAGTTTTTGTATTTATATATATACACTCAGGATCAAATGATTATAACAACTCAAAAATACATGAAAATTTATTTTTAAGTTTCCGAAAACAGTTATATGATAAAGCCAAATTTCTTTCGTAATGAATGATAGGCCATTAACTATTTAAAATACTTGTCTTGCCCATTTTTCACTAATGTTTAGCAGAAGATAATTTATTTTCTACTAATATTCATAGTTAATAAATGCAAATACTTGTAAAAATTAAAAAAAACAGTACTTCATGCTGATGATACCACCTGGCTATCAATTCGCCTTGTATATAGCTATTTTTGTTATTTTTGCATTTAGAATTAGTCTCCTACCTAACTTTAAATGCATTTCTTTTGACTTTTTAAAGGTTCATAGCCAAGAGAGGGTACCCGAACAAGGTATACGCCGACAACGCCACCAATTTTGTCGGCGCCAGCCAGAGAAGAAATGCTACAAACCGCAGTATCATTCGCTGCCAGCAAAATGATAGAATTTGCCTTTATACCAGCCAGGGGACCTCATTTCGGCGGTCTTTCGGAGGCAGTCGTGAAGTTCGCCAAATGACTACTGATGAGGACTATAGAAAATGTTCTTTTAACTGCAGAAAAGCTGACAATAATTCTGGCCGAAATAGAATAGGAGGAAGAAATGGTAGCTTATTTCTGCACTTAAGCGGACGTTTTGACGATCCTGGATGAAAGACTACGCCTAGGGCTTGCAAGCGAGGCCCGTAGAAGAGCTCTTACCCAATAGTAGTAGTAGTAGTAGTTACTTTGTTTAATTAAAGTAAAAGTTAATATTATCAAAAATATTAAAATTTAAAAGTAGCAACCAATAATATTCGGAGTGCTTGGGAAATTTTAAACCTGTACATGGTATCAAGAACCATTTTGAAAAATTAAAAATCATTTCTGAAATCGACTTGAATCATGCCGGTCTTTATACTTTCCTCGTCACGGATTTTGTAATATAAATTATTGGCTTAATCGCCCTAAAATATTGTTAATTAACAAGAAAGCTATTACAAAAAAACAGTCACTAAGAAAAATAATTCAATGGAATGTAAAAAACCTAGAGGTGTTTAATATTTCATACTCAAAAAATTTTTAAAAAAATTTTGCTTACCCAACACAAAGCAAGAAGTGATATCGGGTTTTTTAAACAGTAAGTATTGACAAAAAATTATCAACAAGTTCTGCACATAAGGATACAGAGCTGTACGCTATAGTTATCTCGAGAAACCAGTTGCGTTTCAATGCGTTTCTTTTTTTTTAGCAAACTATACATTTTTATGAAATTCAAAATAATATAAAAATTTTTTAAATGTGTTTTTTGTTCACGTAAAATTAAGCTTCATCAGTAAATTGAACAGAATATGGACCAAACATAACATAATCCAGTTGTATAACTGACAACCGCCATTAATGTCAAAATGGCTGTGAATTTCAATATGTTCATTTTGCGTTCATCAAATCTTCCGTAGAGGGAGAATCATTAAAGCATTTAAGTTTAAATTATTAATTTTGTCTTAAGATTATAATTCCTTGGTCGTTTAATTGTTTCATATATCTCTTTTTTTTCATTTTTTCGCTGTTGCCTTTTCTTAAAACTGGTGAATGCTTGTCACTTGTGAGTCAAAAATTGTCAATATGCGGGAGTTTGCTATTGATACATTTGGAACGTCTTTGTAAGCTTAAAAGTAACGTATTTATATATAAAAATGCATTGGGCCTTTTAAATTGATCTACTACAGTACAATAAACTTTTAACCAACACGCAGAGGAGTATTTGACCCAAAAAGCTGGCAAAATTATTAAGCGTGTTTTTTGTTTTAAAAGTTTATAGTTTTAGCTTTAGTTTGATAGCAAAAATTTAGTGGCAGATTATTATTGGGTTAGTGTTATTTTTGATGATCGATGGACGCAAAACTTATTTTCGTTTGTTTTCGCTCTTTACTTTCTTGCGTAGTAGTTCGCCTACTTGTTTAGAGTCTGTATCCGATGAGAATCTGCCATCATCTGAAAAATATCAATTGTTTTTAATCAGCCAGTTAACTTCATTTTTGTGACTTAAACTCGCAGAAAACACCCATTGTATATTCTTCTTCTTCATTTTCATTGTCGGGATCGCTGGTGTTTTGCGACCACCAACAAATTTCAGCCACCAGCGAATCGAGCCTTTTGCCTTTATGTCGCGTTCCTATTGGCATTGCCACTTGATGGAAGTGCTCGCCATGTTCATCCACCTCTGAGATTAGCTGCTTGCTGAAGTATTGGAGATGGTGATGCAAGAAGTGAATTTTGAGGGACACATTCATTCCAATTTTGAAATTTAAAAATTGAAATATAAAATCAATATTCTCGTCAAAATGAGATACCTTCACTTAATTGTGAATAAAAGCAAAATGCGTCCAACGATTGTTGATCATAGCATAATGTCTCATTTTGTTTAAAGGTGACTTTACGTATAAGTACTCGTAATAGGAATTGACACTTTTTTCTGTTTTGAATTTTTTATGAATTTAAAAAATAAAAAATTTAATATTTTAGGCAAAAAATATTTATTTTCTTCATACATTTATTTTTACCAGCAAAACTGTTGAGCATTTAGAAAAACATTATATGAACAGATTAAAGGAATTGTAATTTTTAATTTTAAATTTGTTTGAGCAAAATCAGACTAGTGATTCTCGAGCTATGTCAAAAAAAAAGACCAGCAAAGATGAAATTCCCCTATATAATAGTTACTAATTTCAAATCGATATATGTATCTCGATTCCTAGATGTGACCCAGCAAAACGCCGGGACACGTATAACATTTTTTTTACCGATATAAATTTCCTCGGTAGCTTGAACTCTTCCAGATCACTGCCCCTTCCATTTGTCTCACAGTTTATTTTATACAACATTTAATATTAAAAAAAAATTGGTGTCGTACCTTGACTTGCTATTAGGGATAAACAACCAAATAAACAAAACGGATTCGAATCGTTCTACACAACATAGTTGAGGATGGTGTTGGATTTCGCCATATCGTTTTTATTTTTCCATTAGCTGTTCTGATCGACTTAATTGGCACACAACTACCTTGAAATATGTTAGCGTTACTTTGCTTCTCGTGAATCACTCGAGGATTTTCCTTATCCCAAATGTTACAATTCTGCCTATTGACGAAGCCATCAAGATGGAAATGGGCCTCATCACTGAAGATGATTTTATCGGCAAAATCAGCACTTTCGTGTTGTCTCTCCAATACCCAATTAACGAACTCCCTTCGCTGTCCATGGTCAGCTGGCTTCAACTCCTGAGTCAATTGAACTTTGTATGCATGAAGATGCAAATCTTTCAACATTTTGGTAAAACAATTTCACAATGTGAATGCGTTGTTCATTTATGTAGCGCTCCGTTTTTACTAACCTCGTACCTTCTACTAGCAAAAAGTGACAATAGTTCAAAAGTCAAAAATGACACTTCGAATCGCGCCAAATTTAAAAATTGCGTTTTAGTTGGGACACCCGAGTATATATAGTTTTTTATAAATAATGACTCATATTCATAGTTATATACTAAAGTCGACTCTTGCTAAAGTATACTCTAAACTAAGTTGAAAAAACGCATACTTTAAGTCAAATCGACTTTTACTGGATGTCAACTCTACTTTGATAAATGTTTTCATACAATTTCTAAACAAACATTAATAAAAGTAACCCTGTTGTTATTTTGTTCACTTGGTATAAAAATCAGATAAAGAGTATTGTGTTCTTAAGCCAAATATAATAATTATAGAAAAATAAGTTAAAAACAGCTTTAGCTAGTTTTAAATTTAGAGTTGACTTTAACGCCAAAAGTATATTTTAAATTGTCTATGAATGAGTTACAGTCGAATCTAAAGTAAAGCCGACTTTAGTTCCCTTAAAGTAGACTTTATATTAACTATGAATATGGGCCAATGTTTTGAAAATGAATATTTGAGTTCATTTTTTATTTTTAAGTATTGAAAATAGCTACTGATGAAATCCTTCAGGTAACAAAAAATCAAAAATCAATAAAACGCATACAATTCTCTTCACTTTCCTGACTTTAACAGTGTCCCACAACTACAAATCTTAACTTTCAATTTTTAAAATGCGTCATATGATGTAGAATTTTGTTCTCTATCTATCTGCGTAATTCGTTCTTAGGATTTCATCAAATTAGTTTTTGCCTTTTTGACCACCTTTTTGGGTCAAATACTCCTCTGTAAAACAGCAACAAAATCAACTGCAGTAAAAATAAATTTATCAAAATTGAAAATTATGCAGAGAAAGTTTATTTTAAAAATCATTTTTATTTTCTAGTTGTTGGTTTCATTTATTGGTTGTACGTGCTACACTTAGAATATCAAGTGTTGTTTTTTCACTGACTTCTTTTTTATTTTTCTTATCTTCAATAATAACTTTGCTCTTTTGAAATATCAAAATATTTGCACGAGCTACCATCAAAAAATAACATTATAAGTGATGAAAAGTTTAAAGTACTTTTGTATTAAAATGTTCTGGCATTTTATTTTTCATAAATAGGCGTATAGTTATTTTTTATGTTATATTATTATATTAAAGGAATTATAATAGTTTGCATATTTTTAACGATCTCTATTCACCACTAAGAAGTTTTTTTTTTTTAAATTTAGATATTGCTGTAATTCTGAAGTCTGTTTTAGACTGCCGGTTTTTCCAATGGTTAAAATAATGCAACCCTCAAGGTCACTATCTAATAGTGATAAGCTTACAGTTATTCCTTAATACACTATAATATTACTGGTCTCTGTAGCCGGCAATAGTTTTTTTGATTCGTTTTGTTTTTGTAGTAACGTCCTACTAATTTACCTTGGAAACTTTCCGGCTCGCATTGTTCCCGAGCAAATATATTATTTGAGCATAAACGGCCTAGAGCAGTAGTAGGTTTCACTAGAGAGCAATAATTGATTCTTTAATTTTGAGTTTCGCTATGCATTTTGATTATTCCTGTAAGCCGAATTATATTTGTTATATATTTTTCGGCTTCAATATTTCAAAGTTGAGCTAGCTAACTTTGCAATTAAATAAATCAAAAATATTGTGTTACAAATAATAGATGTCTAAAGGTGCGGTCAGATTAGTCAAATGTTTGACCAAAAAGACATACCTTTCTTAAACACCTAGTAAGAAATCGTCAACCATAACGATACGTTCCAGGAAAGATTGAATAAACATTTTTAAAATAGTGGTTATGCTTTTTTAATAAAATATTTGACTAATCTGGCCGTAGTTTAACAATTAATAATTTATCCCTGGAATATAAAAATGAATTAAATCCTCTTAATTTAAGGAGCTATGGGGCTAATTATAAGATTAAAGTAACTGCATAACCAATCGAGGATTTTCCAGCGCAGTATCTAAATCAAATATTTGGCGAAATAATGCTTTTACACCGATAGAGGATAGATTCTAATCAACTTGGTTTACTGACTATCAGCTGTCGGTTTGCAATCAAGTGCTACATAAGTGGAGTAAACATAAACTATTGATTTTAAGTGCTTTATACCAACAAAAGAGTGCAAGAGCATTACTGTATATTTTGTTTCTATGGAGTAAAAATTTACAATTTTGCAAAGTCTTGATGCAACACCATTTACACAAG
The DNA here is from genome assembly GCA_937654795.1 of Cistogaster globosa. NCBI lineage: Eukaryota > Metazoa > Arthropoda > Insecta > Diptera > Tachinidae > Cistogaster > Cistogaster globosa. The sequence goes on from OW569406.1 coordinate 23,813,083, forward strand.
ATTTTGAATTGGGATATTATTTTGGGAAATTTTTCTTTTCAGTCACATATTTCGGAGCTAAGACAGAGCATTAATATAAGTTTTGTTTTTCTAAGAAGTTTTAAACATTATTGCGCTTTCTAGAGATTGCTTTAAATCGTTGTCGAAAGAACTAGCAATCGAAATCAGACCTGGGAGATGACAATGACATTTTGTAATTTATTACATATGCACTTATGTATGTAACTATAATTTTTTATAGCTCTTATATTAAAATATTTGTAATTGTGAAAGATCTTTTCTCAATTATACATTATAATTCAATAACAGTTACACCCAATTGTTATTAAATATATTTAAATACAATTATATCTTATGAAAAAACGAAGTCTAAGTTTAAGTAACTTGAGCAATTTTTTTTCGTTAATAAAAGCATAACTTTTGATCGCAGAAGTGTAATAATCATAATAATCAATTAAAAAGCTGAATTTAAATTTATTGTTAGTTACGCATTTTTTCATTTCAGTTAACGATATTAAATGCGTAAAAAATACATAACATACAGCAATTTAAATACATGAACGCAAAGTTAAAGCAAAAATATGTTTTATTTTTTTAATATTTTAATTGCTTTAATAAACACTTTTTTCAAAATTGTCATTTGTCGGTTGGGTGTTAATACAATACTAGCAAACGAAAACAGTCTCTCAAGTGGTGCTAAACACCCGTAAAAAGGCTCATATTTATAATTTTTAATTGGTCTTAATAATTTGAGAAATAAATTTGAATTTTATTCAATTGCGAATTACCGAATTATAATAACTTTCAATTTGTAATTAAACGTTTTTTATAACAATTAATTGTAATATTTAATAGAAAGTGTTCATTTGCTAACAACAAGTAATTGTAATGGAAAGCTTTCACTTAAAATTATATCTATTAGTAATTGAATTTTTCTTAATTGATAATACTAAATTACACACAGATTGTAACTGAAAGGAATTTGAAGTACCCTAGATCTGATTGAGATTAGCGAAAAAATGTTTTAAGTCGAGGTATTGAAAGAAAATTTCGATTGATAAGTAATAAGAAAAATGCATCATGCGTCTTAAAGCAAGATTTAGATTAGTAGTTTAAAGTAATAACGTAAATTCATTTTAAATTTGGTAAAATGTTATAACACTGGTAAAACATTAAGCACATATAGAACTGTTCAAAGGCACTTACAAAAAATCTTATTATAATTTATTACGAGTTTATAAAATAAATAAAAGAATGGTGGTATGATTTAGGGAAAACTTAATACCCTATTTTTTGGATTTATTTATAATTATTTAAGATATCAGGAGAAAATTTTTATCTTGTGTTAAAAAATAAGATAAGAATAAATAAAAAAGGAAAGATATTTAAAATAAGCGCACTATAGAAATATTGAACATAGAAAATTTTATAATTAAACAGGAAAGATTACATTAAACAATTCATTGTCCGGGAAACAAAGTATTGATTATTTCCTAAATCGATTAGAAAACATTAAATACCGACAAAACTTCTACGCTAAACACATCATTTTTTAATTTGGTCGCAATCAGATCATATGCTTCGCTTACTCGAACGCCATAAAAAGTATAATTTCTAAAAGAAAGCAAGCAAATTTTTAACATTTCCCAGCCTATTATATCTATGTATAAACATACTAAACTTTAATTTAAAATTAAATATAGAAATGACTTATGTCAGCTTTTTTTATTTTTAGCATTGGGTGCTTGAAAAAAATTTACCCAACCAAAATTTAAAAATTCAAAAGCAGTTATGGAGAATGTGGTTCGGGAACGGGAACATAACCAACTTGAAAACTAAAGAACTGTTTAATATATTTTATTCCGTCATGCTCTACTATACATCTCCAAACAAGATCAGTTAAAAATATTCTTATTTTAAAGTCCTCATTTTAATATTTAATCAATAACATAAAGATATCATTATCATTATTATAAAAAAGTATAATCGTACTATATTATAAATACGTACGGCATAATTATGTTTCTACCATCATAATTTTTAAGCTGATTCGAAAGCATAGACGAAAAGGCCCCTATAAACAATATTGGTACAGATTTACAACATGCCATTTTTAATTTCCTTTTAAAAATGTACCGAGTTTACCCCGTCTTTAACGATGATATTTTTCGTGCCATCGGAATTTGTATATTTCGGTTCTAATATTCATTGTAGTTGTTTGTGTTATTTAAAATAACACATAAACAACAAAACGTATACAAAGAACATACACACAGTAAGTGCAAAATATCCGTTCAAAATTCAAGCCATTTAATTTTGCTAACCCCTTTTTCTTCACTGCACTTCTTGCCAACGAACAAAAATTTTGTCTTGTAAGTTTTCTCTTATTTGAAAAGAACTTTATAATGCCAGTATTTTTGTGAAGTGATTTTTTTCTTTTTAGTGGCAACTAAAAACTAAAAGATTGAAAAAATTTTTTTGTAGTATACATTTTTCCAGGACTGATGCATGACACCAAAGTTTATGTATGTAAATATGTATCAGAAAAGAAGATAAAAGTTAGAAGAAAAGCAACCAGGATTTATTAAGGAAAACTTTTATTTTGCTTCTTTATTTTCTACATTGGATAATTATAAAAATTAACTCATATAAGATAATATTTTTGAAGAAATTTCTGCGTCGCAAAATAACAATGAGTATTTTCTTCTGAAAATTTAAAATAACAGTAAACAAAAAAGTGTGTGTGTCTTCTTCACAGTACCTGTATAAATTAACTTTTTTTATTTTATTATATCAAAATCTCCTCGAAAACTTTAGTTTTTGTAATACCTACATTTTGTATTTCCATCCATTGATGAACTTTCTGTGAGGAGAAAACGAAAGAAAAAGCAATTTAAACGAAGTTTTAACAAACTTTTATCATATTTAGTTTTTAAAATAAAAAAAATTTTTAAATTTATTCTTAAGTGGGAAATGTACGCAACTAGAATATTTTTACTTTAGTTCATTTAACTTGCAGATCAATAATATTCACTTGATTATTCTTTTAGCCAGCAGAAGTTTTAATATTTCTGAACAGCAATAAAAGAACAGATTTTGCTAAGTAATAAAAATTCTTAAAAATATGCTGATGGGGTTATGAATAAACTTGAAAGTTTTTTTATCCCAAATTTTAAAAACGCCAAATTGCAAAAATTTTTGGTCAAAAAAAGCATCACGTTAAATTTATATCGCATTACTAGCTATCAGAAATTTAATAATATCTCAACAGTTGAAGCATTCTGGCTGACGCGGAATGTATTACTTAAAAATGCAGCCTTAGGCAAGCTAAATGGAAAGCAGTTGAAGTAATAATACGCTAAAGAGCAGCTGTCTTACAGAATACGATTACGAAAACCTTTTTTTTTACTCTCTATTATGTTTTGAAAGTTAGACGAAAGTTAAGTGATATTCGTCCTGAAGTCTTGAAAAGATAGTGAAAACAATGCCAAGAACTTCCGTCATATTAAGTTATCATATTTCTGCTGCGTTAACCACAAGGACCTGTATTAAAAGCTTTAAACTCAAGATATTAAACTGTCCTAAAGACCAAGCTAAGTAAACAGGGCTTAAAAAGCTATTAACAGTTAGTACATCTGCTTCAGATTGTTGGGCTAATATATACGGTACTATACTATAATCTAACGATATAATGTTTTCTTGCTTTTGGGGACTTAGGCTTTAGCGTACCTAGAAATTTATACGTTGGTTGTTAAAATTTTGTTCGCGTAATCTCCCACACAAAGTTAGAATTTTGAAAATCTTATTGTGGCTGGATTGGAAGGGTAGAAGTGATACGATTATACCTATTAGGCTGACGAAGAGTAACCAGAATAGCAGTTATCAGGTAAATCATGCATTTCAAAGCAATGAAAAATAATTTTTATAACGTTCTGCTACATGTTGTCACCGTTTCTTTTGCTTAAAAACAATTAATTTTTGTATAAGTAAAAGAACAGTTGTTTTTTTTTATTATAAACAGATTATCAATTCAGGTCAATAACCACAATTATTAAATTAAAAGTGAAAATTATTATGTGTGTTTTTTAATTTTTTTTATATATAAATATAATTTCATAAGAATATCCTATACAAAGAAACACTTTTATTATTAAGTAATAACTGTATATTATTAAAATGAATATGTAAATAATAAGCTTTTATAAAATAACTCAAGCTAATAAAAATATATTTCATAACAATTTGGGCTTAGGCTGTTCAAACCATAGGAAATTAGTGAGATTTTTGTTCTTTTGTTGCGTAAGAACAAAAAATATTAATGTACATAATCGTGGTTAAAAAAATTTTGTTGTATGAATTTGACCTACCCTATAAATTGTAATTGTATAAGTGGTAAATTTATTACTTTTGAACTTGCGTTTTGCTTTATTGATGTTTTTTTTTTTGTTTTTTTTTTCTTTGTAGACAGAAAAAAAGTTAAGTGAAAGAGTAAATGATTAAACTGTGATAATGTGCGCACTTAAAACATCAACGGGTTCGTTTTCCAAAGATTTCCATTATAGCCAGCCTTCGTCCAAGTGCAAAGATTTTCGTCTCCATGTAACACCGGTTTCTCTTGCCAATAATTTTCTGCATAGCCGGCCGCGAGTATTTTTTCTCTATGGTATAACCAACACCGGCTTTGCTTACCATGATTTTCTGCAAGCCAGTTTTAAAAACTGTTACCTATAATATCCACGGACATTATGTCATTTTCTGGTGCGACATGACATGACACGATAACATTGTGCCCGCTATTTGACACAAAATCGTGACGACAAACTTTATAAAAGGTTAGTGATTAAGTGCTCTGACATAAAATAGTGAAGATCTTTTATCTTTCATTGAACATCTACTGTATTTATCTTAAGTATTTGCAAAAAAAAGATTTGCAGCGATAACATTTATTTTCAAAGGCAAAATACGTTTATTTCTTTAGTGGTCAAGCATATGTGTCAGTCTTATCAAAAAAAAAAAAAATAATAATAATAATAAAAGTTCACAAATAAAAGGAAGATTAAAAAAATCGTTATTCTAAATTTCTTTAAGTTTACTAAAAATTATAATGACACTAAAAACTCGACATTTTACCAAAAAAATTGCATAAAGAAAACACCAAAAATTCAAGAATGGAATGTCTGTAGATACAACTTTTTCATGGGCTTATCTTGTCGGTAGTTAAGACTATTTCGGCAATTTAACTAATGATTTCTTAAAAAAATTGCCAACTTATCATCCTTTACCCTTTGGAAAAAAATATTAATTATTTAGCACTAAATTAATCATTTGCCTGTAATAAAACTTCATTTCTTTAGCTCTACATTGTGACCACAATTGTACATACTCGTATATGAAAATGTTTTATTTGTATTTCAGAATGTACAACGCAAAACACGCTTGGCGTAGACATTATTAAAATATCTGTAAAATATGGAAAATTGCATATCTCTTCACTTTATCTTTGATTGTTTAAAAAAATTTTTTTTTAAAAATTCGATTTGAATTTGATTGCTTGTAGTTTATAATTTTTATTAACCACTACATGGACAATAAGCAGGAATGATTTCTAATGATAATATGTTACCCTACGACAATGGTTTTAAATAACGAAAAAAAAACTTTCTAACAATAACGATTACACTTTTCCGACAGACTCTGATTTTATAATAATACTGCCTGTTTATGTATGTATGTATTTGTTATGAGCCATGCGAACAAACATTCACATGGTTCATAACAAATGGTCGATTGAAAATGCGAATAAGATTTGCCAAATCTAATACATATTCATATGAAAATAAATCAAGCATAAAAATGGCCAGAGTGTTTAGTTTTGGGGTGGTGTGTGCGTTTATGTATAAAATGATAAGAAATGAAATATAACATCCATACAAAATACAAAACATGAGCAAATCCAACATACGAGTGCTGCTATATATATTTTTGCCTGGCAACACTGAGTGCTGCCAAGTGCAATCTGACATTTCTATTGGAAAGTTTGTCATTTTTAAGCATAATCGTACTCAAAACGTTTTGACGTACGACCATTATTTGTGTTGTTTACAGTGACTTGAAAAAATTAATATAGAAAAAAATGGAATTAACTCGTGAATATTATCGTGCCATCATTTTTTACAACTTTCGACGTGGATTATCACGACAAGAGTGCATTGATGAACTTAAATCTTTGTATGGCAATGAAGCACCATCCTATAGCGCTGTGAAAAATTGGTATAATGAATTTAATCGTGGCCGAAGCTCGCTCAAAGACGAATTCCGTAAAGGTCGTCCAAAAACGGCTGTTGTGCCAGAGAACGTTGATGCCGTGCGTAAACTCATAATGCAAGAGAGACATGTGACATACCGAGAGATAGAGACATCCTTGGACATTTCTTCCACCAGCATACATTCGACACTGTATGAACACCTGGCCGTAAAAGAGGTTTGTTCTCGTTGCATCCCGCACAATTTGAAAGTCGCTCAAAAAAAGGCTCGTGTCGATTGGTGCAAAGAAATGTTGCAAAAATACGATTGCGGTGCTTCAAAAGACGTTTATAAGATCGTCACAGATGACGAATCATGGATCTATGCGTATGAGCCCGAAACGAAACAACAATCGACCGTGTGGGTCTTCAAAGACGAGCAAAATCCAACGAAAGTTGTTCGTGAAAGAAGCACTTCGAAGCATATGGTCGCCTGTTTCTTCGGCAAAACTGGTCATGTGGCGACTGTTCCGCTTGAGTAACGTAGGACGGTCACTTCTGAGTGGTACACTACAATTTGTTTGCCTGAAGTCATCGGAGAAATTCGAAAAACCAACAAGAGAAGACGAATCATTGTTCACCATGACAACGCAAGCCCACCACATCGGCTCAAACCAGAGCGTTTTTGACCGGCCAAAACTTCGAATTAACGGGTCATCCGCCGTACAGCCCTGACTTGGCACCTAATGACTTCTTCTTATTCCGCACATCAAGAAAAAAATGCGTGGTCAACGATTTTCTTCGCCAGAAGAAGCTGTTGAAGTGTTCAAAAACCATGTTTTAGAGGTGTCTTAATCGGAGTGGAAAAAGTGCTTCGACAACTGGTTTAAGCGCATGCAAAAGTGTATAAATCATGCTGGAGAATACTTTGAAAAACAATAAAACCATTTTTGATTATAAATGTTCGCATTTTCACTATTAGACCAGAAATATATAGAGCAGCCCTCGTATATAGGTATAAATCCAAATTCACACATGTATATTACTAAACGATGTGCAATAACTATTGAACTTGTATATATTAATATCTAAAGTGTTATCGAAATTAGATCGGTACCGTAAATCGTAGTCAAAATTTGTTTGCGTGAGGCAAGTTGCCTTGAGGACAAGTTGGCTTCTATTAATTTTTTTCTATTCCAACATGATGTTTGGAAATTGTAAGCACTTGCAGACTGTTTCTGGAAGAGGCTGACTACGAAAAGTCACATGTCATATTTTAATGCTATACAGACCTTGGCCTTAGACAAATGTAATATTCGGACTGTTTCTTAAACGAAACTGACGAGCTGTATGTTAAGACATTATTGTTCTAATTTTTTAGTTCCTTTGTGTAATGTACCTAGTATTTTTCATAATTTTTACATTACAGATATTGAGTTAAATATTTATAGGTCTAATTTAAAAAATTCAACTATGGGTTGCCCTAATGCAGTTTTATCTTCTTATACTGCACGCTCACTGGAGTAAGTAGCATTTATAGTTTGTGTTGTTCGTAAATGCACAGTTATCATAATAATCATAAAAATAGGAAGAGCAACATTTAACTTCCTCACGGCAGATAATATAATTCCGATATGATTGTGTTGTAGCTATTTAAAAATAAAAATAAAACGCACTTGAAAAGATTGCAGCTTAAAACAATGCCATAATGCTTTTAGAATTATAGATGAGAAGGGGATATGGAGAAACAAGTATGCAATGGCATTGTCTTTTGATCATTTAAATAACAACAAGCTAAAAATACTTTAACAGAGCAAAAACATGCAATTAAAATTCTAAAATTGAAATTTTCACAGTGGAAGCTATTTAAATTATTGAATATTTTATGTTCTTAATACTTTTTAATGCCTTTGTGTTCGAAGTACAGAATTATAACCAAACGTACCGTTGAGAAGATAAATTTCATTCTGGAAGCGTTAAAAATATTAACTTATTTTTACACCCCTCACTGCAGTAGGAAAGGCATTAATCTAAGTTTGTCATTTCGTTTGTAATTTCTACAAATTCTATTTCCGACCCCACAAAGTATATATATTCTGAGTTCGTGTTCGGGTTAAAATCAACTTTGCCAAGGAACTAGAGCTAGAAAAAATTTAAAAAGGACAATCGATCAGATATGGTTTTGAAAACTTTGTTACTGAAAAGGTCGGTCCATATCCTCCGAGGCAGCGAGCACAACACCACTCCTGCTTCTAATTTTTAGATATCGTTTGGAACAAATCTAGTTTGGTGACGTCATTTTAATCCAAAATCAAATAGATATATGAGAGGATAAAGAATTAAAAAATATGAAAAAACAACAAGTAAAAACGTAGCGCTCGCCCTAATTTTTCGAGTAATGGGCCTCTGATTTTTTTGTAGAAAAGTTTTTTAAAGAAATCTTTCAGGAAATACTAAACTTTTTTTATGTAAAATTGTATACAGTTGTTATTTTTCAATTATTTCTTTCTCCCTAATATTCTTATTTCATTTATTAATTTTTTTTCTTTTTTTCACTGGAATTACTAGATTTACATATGTGACTGGTTTATTGTTAAATGTTGATTTTTTCATATTTTCTATACAAAACGGCAATATAGACATGAAATTTATTAAGTAAATAAGAGTGACAAGGCTCTCAAGCAGTAATGATATATATATATATATTTTTTAAGAGAAGTAGCACTTTAGTATTATTACCTATTTAGTTATTTTTGGTAACCGTGATACCTTCTTTAGGAAAGGGATAGATGAGAGATAAGATAAAAGGAGATAGATAGAGAGTTAGTAATTTTGCCTCGCCGGCGAATATGCTATGAAGAAGTACCGGCGAAGGAGACTGCAAGGTTTTATGTTAATTCTGAATATGTATTTATACCATTAAAGAGAAAAAACATTTTTTTATTTTTTTATTGCCGTAGGAGTTGAACACTGGGCAACCAGGTTTGTAGTCAACGTGTTTACCACTTTGACTTTGAGCCTTGTAACGAAAAAGACGTATGGCAAATTGAGGCGCCGAATTTCAGCTAATCGGAAGTTTATTTGTTTTTAAGCCCGAATGGTAAAATCTTCAACGTACTGTTATGCTGCGCTCAGTATTTAACATTTATAATTAATATACTCTAGAAAATCTGATACTGATTCTTGTACCAAATTATTTAGATTTACTTTAAATATCTTTAATAATTTGAAAAAAATTGTATACCACATTCTCTTTAATAAATGCCACAGCAACGACAAAGTTAACGTTTTACATTTTGGTTATCTCTTTGGACCGGATTTCGCGCTACGCTTGATGAGTTTGTAGTCCCAATATAATAACTACCTTTTTTTGAATATATAGATGATATTGATCTGAGAAAGATGAGATTTTAACAGGGTGGCGCTACGTAAAATACGGATACGGATAAGTAGATTTCAAGAATTTAACCACGAACGTGCGGTTTGAAATAGTTTGGAAAAATTTGGTTCTTCCCTTTGCTTCTCCTTAATTTACTTGTCGTTGTACAATTAATCTTTATACGAAGCAACACAAAGGGCGTGATAAAAGAATATTTACAAGGGCACAAGAAAAGGTACCACAAAAATATGTGTCCTTAAATAAGTGCATAATTTTAATATAATAAAAATTTAAGAATTTTTTTATTTCTTGAGGAAACTAAAGCCAACACCTAGAAATTTGGTTGTGCAAAAAAATATCTTTTTCTGAACTTTAGTTTAGTTAATGAAATCCTACAGCCATCTTGAAGTTTGGTAACCCTTCTTCTAACACATCTGCTACAAAGCCATTCACACATAACGTTAATTTTTTTCCACAGTTTACAAATATGATATTATTAAAACCTCTTCTTGCTTGGAAAGGTTATAAAGCTTACATATCCTATTTTTGTTAGCTCCTTTCTCCCAAGATGTTTTAATTTAGACTTTTTAGCTTTTTTGCCTTGTTGCGTTTAAAATAACATAGCTATACTTCATGTGCATTATTTACAAGAGTTTTTCTTTCTCGTAGTTATCTGTTGCTGTAGTACTTAAGCTCGCTATAGCCGCATAACCGTTAGTGTGTTTACTTGTCTCACTAGTTTAATGCGCTCTCAAAATAAATAAAATGTTACTCTTTGCTACTACTTATTGTTGCTTCCTTAAAAGACTAGCAAGCCGAGCACTTCATCTTTATTCCAGTAGTGAATGCATTTTTCGACTAATCGACTTTTTTATATGTCGCCAATATTAGAATTGAAAATTTGTTGTACTTTTCAAAAATGAGGTATATTTATAGCTCCCGTTTATGTCAAAGTAATTCATGAAACAATGAACTATCAGAGAGGTGAATTTGAAAAGAAATGTATCTCATGTTAACCGCTTACCTGTGCAAATAGATACTTATAAATTATAATATCACACCTGTTATAACTCAGATAGCAAATTAGTGTTGGAGAAAGTGCTTTAAATTTTAATCAGTAGCATTGACTCGTACACATTCTGTAACAAAAAATTTGTCAGTTTTAAAAATTTGCTGCAGTTTTTTTAAACTAAAAGCCTAAATACTTGAAAGCGAGAATGTAATTTTAGTTTGCTGAACTTTTCAATTTTATCTATTAATAAATTTTCGTACTCTCTTGCATAAGTTTTATTTTAAGAATAAGAAAACACTTTTTGAATTTTCTAACAGAACGGATAATCAAATAAAATAAATGCAAACAGCATATCTCAAATGATTTGTTTTAAAAATTCTTTTAAACTTAAACTACTGAAATATTTAATTTTTTTCATGTTGTTTAATAACAGATCACATATTTTTTGTTGGAAAACAACTATATGTAGCACACATACTCTGTTTAATATTCGAATACGAGTATTATTACAAAATCATTTATTAAAGTAAAGCATACACTCATGCAGAAAGCTTTCCCAATAGTTCGTTTAATAATTTAACAGATATTTTTGGTAGCGATTTCAATGCAAAAAGGAACATTTAATAGTTTATTCTCTTGTTAATATATAAACATTGTCATAGAACGCCATAGAGATTTGTTCTACAAACGATTTTATAGATCAGATCGTTGCGTGCAATAGTTTTAAGCCTGGAGATCATTTGTGAACATTGATGTAAAATAAATTTTAGATAAACTTATTGAAGCTCTACAACTCCGAGACGATTGAACGTGAAACCTAATTTTGTGTCTCCTTTCTATCTACAATAGATTGATACGGATAATTAACTTTTGAGGATCAACCTGAGGTTACTGATAATAAATGATGGCCATTTTTTGCCTTTAGGTTAATCAGAAGCTAATGGACTAGAAAATTTCTAAATATTTATTATAGTTCCTTTAAAAATCTACAAAAACGTGGCAAGCCAAAACGTCTCATAAGCAGTGTCCTTTATCAAAACCAATAGGGCAATGATTTACTATGCAAATTTCAAGAACTTTGAATAATGAGTGGTAAAATACAAATACATAAGAAAGTAGATATAAGAGAAATAGTAACTGTCTGACACATATATATATATTACAAAAATATATTTATCGCCAAGAATAATGACATATGAATAAATAAAAGGCCACTAAAATTTTTGTTAGCATATTAAACCGTGAAAAGAAAACCTTCGAAGATATGACCGTATTCTCCACAAAATATACTACTTAGAAGGCAACAGCTCCACGCTGTCTGGTTAAAAGTTTTTTGGTGGAGTACCGAGTCGTATACATTTGTACCAAAATCAGAATGGGGCAAGAGAGTTCAATATTACATAAAACTTCAAAAATTCACGGTTCTGAAAAATTATTAACTTCAAAACGTCCTACCAATCAAAAAGTTAGTTCATTACACAGATCACTTTGCCATGTATACATACATATGTGCGTATGTAAATATTTTTATATATTAAAAACCCAGTAGTATTTAAAAACATTTGTTTGTATAACATGGCATAAAAATGATTTTAATTTGAGAATTTGCACAGATTTTTTTCTTACATGAGACCAGAGCTGTAAACGAATGATTCATTTTTGGTTTTTAACTCACCGTGAATTAAAATGTTTGAATGCATTCATCTGTTCCAAAAAATGAATTGAATTAAAATTTGAATGCATTCACAATGAATTTGAATTCTTGAATGCCATTCACTTGGCCACACAAAGTTAATGAATTTGAATTTGAATGAATTTATTATGAACAAAATTTGTGTGAATTCATTCCTTTCATCAGCCAAAAAATGAATTAGAATCTGAATTGATGTATTATGATTTTAAACGTCGTGAATGCATTTACTCGCCATCGAATTAAATGAATTAGAATTTGAATGCAATTATTGGAAGGAAAAATATATTGAAGGAATTCATTTTTTTTACAATAATTCTTTTAAGTTGAAAATTATACAGTGTGTTTTTTACTACGTCGGCCATGATATAAGCTGCAGAAAAGTTATCGGGTGTTTTATCGGGCATGATAAACGCTGTAGAAAAGTTAAAGGGTGTTGCAAAATTGACGTGATTTTTACGATTATAGTGTTATCTTTTGAACTACAAAAAAAAAGTTAAAGGGTGTTGCAAAATTGACGTGATTTTTACGATTATAGTGTTATCTTTTGAACTATAAAAGATAAAAACTTTAAATTTACGTTCAAAGATAACACTATAATCGTAAAAATCACGTCAATTTTGCAACACCCTTTAACTTTTCTATAGCGTTTGTCATGGCCGATGTAGTAACATACACTTCGTAAATTTAAAGTTTTTATTTTTTGTAGTTCAAAAGATAACACTATAATCGTAAAAATCACGTCAATTTTGCAACACCCTTTAACTTTTCTATAGCGTTTGTCATGGCCGATGTAAAAACACACACTGCGTAAATTTCAAGTTTTTATCTGTTATAGTTCAAAAGATAACACTATAATCGTAAAAATCACGTCAATTTTGCAACACCCTTTAATTTTTCTATAGCGTTTGTCATGGCCGATGTAGTAATATACACTACGTAAATTTAAAGTTTTTATCTTTTGTAGTTCAAAAGATAACACTATAATAGTAAAAATCACGTAAAAAACAGATTAATAAAATTTAATGAAAATTTTAAACTCCAGGCGCTAAAAAAATACATTTTTAATGTGTAAATAGCACTCAAATATGCTTAAATTTATTTGAAACTAAAAATACGTTAAAAAAAATTAAAAGGCAAATGTTATTAAATCTTTCATTGCATTGGGAAATGAATATACGAGTGTGCATAAAATGTCTAAGTTCTGATGATGGCTTATGATTATTAGCATAGATAGAAGGATGAATCAAATATGTTCGAAGTGTTTATTTGCTCCTTCGTTTAGTCATTTATTGATTTATTTTTTAATTCCCTTCATTTTGTGCAATTTAAATTGTTATTGACAGCGATAAATAAAGTTTATTCATTTTCTTTGCCAGCACTTTTTCAACATGAAAACAAACACACAAACTTGCTTACGCTACAGCTAAACATTCGATAGTAAACACATCATAATTTCTGCATCCTTGAGATGGATAAAATTCTCATTTATGTATATATTTTTCTTGCAAAATGAGCTTAAGTTATCTTTAGGCTGTAAGAAGACCAGGATAAGCATTGCCTAAGTGCATTTTATTCCTCTTCCTGAAACAGGAAGTAATCGAACGTCAGGGTTAATACGGCCTTTAAGGAATAAATTAACACCTTTATCATTCAGGAACAATTTCACCTCACTGGAAAAGGCAACGAAAATCAAATAGTAGAGTCTCCATAAGGTAGTCCAGAGACATCAGTTTCTGTAACCGAAACACCAATTCGCATCAGACTATCGTTGTGTAGGCAATTTTTAAACAAAGTATAAGAATGAGACCTATTGAAATTCTTCGAAAACAAAAACACCTAATAAGCTTTATTTTACACAGCAGCCTTTTTGTTAAAAGACTCAATGTTGTAGTACCAGTAATGGGTGTTATAAGCATTTTATTACTTTAAATCTGATGTAATTTTTCTTTCTTTTTGCCAAATAATAATGTGATACCCGCAATATTTTTAGTGGCAGCAGAGTTTGAACTTAGAATGTTTAAAAACGTTTTATAAAATTGTCATTATTTCCGTTAAAGTTTCGTTAAAAATATTTCTTCTCTTGCCATTGTTACGGTAGCTGATGTAAAGCAACTTCATGTAATTTCATTTCGTTCGCGTAAATATGAGAATACATTTAATTTTTTGCCAATATGTTGTCATGCTTAAAAGGTGAATGAGATTTTTTTTGCTAATAAGTTTACTTTTTTTGTTATCGTTGCCACACTATTTATGTCATATTCCTTTATGGGTGACAGTTATGACAAGCAAAAGACAACTAACGCTTTAATATATACACAGCCGTTTTTGTTAAACATCAAACACCCTTTTTTATAGCATCAGTACCTATTAGAAATGCTCGTGTATCTTTCTTTGAAAATCTTATTAAAGATTTTTGTAATATTTGATCGCTACGGGTAGGGCATTTAGAGTGCAAGGTAACAGACATAATTACAAACTCACATCACATGCCAAATATTACACATCAGACCAGCCCTATAAAAAGCGACTGCCTATAAGTTTTAATTTTACAATGAGTATCAGACTGGTAAATAATTCACAGCAGATTTACGGTTCAACCAATGAACTTTAAATAATAGTTTATTTTATAAAGCTAAAGTGTGATTAAAGTTTTTAATTTTTACTTTTTATTATATTATTATTTTTCTATTAAAAATGAAAATTTCTTCAAGCAATGAAGCTTACAATGAAATACTGTTGGCAGCATTATTATTACTCGACTTAGAAGTCAGGCCCTTTGAGGCATGTATAATGCGACTTATATCTTCTTACAAATTTATTTGCTGGGTGTAGAAAATTATTATCTTAAAAATAACGTCCTTTTTTAGATACATATCTGCCTCCATTACATAATGTATATACTTGCCTCTTGTTGGATCTTAGCACAGGTGAAGACTTTTTATCCTCTATCGTGCGACGTTCATAAAATATACCATTGAAATCAAAGGCACCGTTGACGGAGATGCACTAAATATTGTGGGAACGACACCTTGAACACAGAGGATACTTTAGTTTTCGATGTCACCCCAGTTTGAGAATGAGGTGAGGAGGTTTTAGGGAACCTGCCCAGTAAGAGTACGCACTGATGCAAGCTTCGGCGGAGCTTAGTACTTGACCACAAGCTTAAGAATACTTACCATAGAAGTTAAAAACCGCTCTTATTACGAAATTAAAGTATTCGCAGCTTGAGAAATGCTAGTAGTTATACGCACCACAGTAATTCCACAATGATTTCTATGACAAAAATTCAAAAACCCATATTAAACACTGAAATGCGTTAATAAATACTATTGAAGTACTTTACATTATCCATATTTCACATATTAATTAGAAAGTCATTTGAACAAAACTTCAAGAAGCTACGTACTACAGTTGCTAAATTACACGAAGTGCTACTTACTACAATTGTTAAGTTTAGTTAGTTAGTTAATTGTTAAGTTACTCGAGGATAAGTATTTACTTTGAGAGGAAAGTACCATGCGTACGTTTAAAATCAAACAAATATGTGTCCTATTCATCCACTGATACAAGCAGCTGCAGCCTACCGACAAACAAATAAACAAACAAGTATTGTGATTTATATAAATATATAAAGATTTACCAAGGATATTTTAGATTACCTTATCCCAGAATTTCATCTCTCCATATTTAACTTGGTTATCTTAACAAAGTTTCACATTCTTTGAAGTTTTTTTTAATCGATTATTTTTGGAACCAACTTCGCATCTCATGAAAAACTTCTAGAAGACTGAAAAGCTAGCTGACTTACTTACATGCATACAAATAAAAATTAATTATCAAGAAAAAAACCTTGAATATACAAAATACAAAAATCCTAAAAATTTTTAGAAAAGATGTCATTTGAAATTTATATCCATACAAAAATCACATCGGCCTAGTAATATAATGAATTTTTTTCAACAATTTCCAACATACACAAATACACGACTCGTATTAGAAGAGCAAATAAAAATGTATGTTGTATTTAATATATCCACGTGAATGGAAAATGACACAAAAAATCAACATAAAAAATAGTTCAACGTGGCTTAAATTTTTAATAAATTTGATTAAAGTTTTGCTTTTTACTTCCGGAAACACATATTCGTACTCACACTTATTCCTTCATGCTGAAAATTAAAACAGTTTTTTTTTTTTTTTGTTTTTTGATACGAAGAACGATTCATTGCCATCAAATAAAAAAAGAATGGAAGGACACGTCAGGCAACGGATGGGAAAAATTAAGAAGCGCTTAACAAATAAATTAAATGTGTGTAAAAAAAAGCAGAAAAAGATTTCCAGAGTTTAGTTTTAAGTATAAAAACTAAAACCTTTGAATCTCCAACACACGTTTACAATTTTCTAGATGAATTTCTCTGTCACTTCCAATCCTATCAATAACATAATAACATTACGTTATTAAAAACAGGACAAATTTCTTACATTTTACTGTCATGAGAAAAAACCATTTTACAGAAATCGTTGAATGGGGCGTCATACAATTTTAGTCTTAAGATCTAAAATTGTATGCTTTCAATTACACACGTACAAAAATGCAGATTAATCTGTAGCATTGTCTGTTAAAGTTCCTAAAGCTATAAATCTACAATCGGGGCAATCTACACATATTTCAAATAAACAAAAATTTTCCCGCGTATGGAAGCCCAAATCGCGCAACCTTTACGGTAACAGTCCCTTATGATTGAATTTATAATAGCTCTATATTTGAAGCTTTCACGAAAGGTGAATACTACTAATGCTAAAATAAAGAGCGTTCTCATGGTGATACACTTTTCCCGTATATAGCATTTTGAAACGCAGTAGGAGGACAACATAACAAAAACATAATATTAAAACAAAAATTGTGGCTCATACACGGTATGGAAACAACGAAAGATGACAAGACCAAAATTACTGGGATTTGTTTGCGAGATGTTTTAAAAGTCTTTCGGCTTTATATATTTTTTCACATTAATAAACTAACGTTCAAAATGGTACCATTTAATGATCACAATGTGCAGTTTTAAGTCTGATATTATTTCTAAGCCCACAACAATTTTTTTGCAATTTTTTTATTAAATCGTTCTCTTACGTTTTGTATTTAGGAAAGTACTTTTAAAAATTTATTTTTACTCTCTAGTTTTTGCTAGTGAATTTACTAAACAAATCTATTTTCTTTAAGCCAACAGGTGCCCTAAGAAAACTAAAATCTATTTGATGCAATTGTTTTTCTTCTGATGTTGTGTCACCACTTTTTGTATAAAGTTCATATTTTAAACAGGCAAACAATTTTCTCTGCATAGATTTTAAGCTTATGCAACATATAACTCATAAATATATTTCACATACCCAAAGCAATTTTGTTATATTTAAAAATGACTTTTGTTTGATACAAAAGAAACAAACAGAAGAAGAAAATTAAAATTATATTTTGTTAACTTTTTAGTGCAGACTTGTGCAAAAAATGAAAATAAAGTGATTTGTATGCATGCAGTTTCACTTCCTGGTTGCTCTTCAAACTATTACATTTGAAATATAAATAACAGCAAATAAACTTATTAAACACACACACATTTGGGTCAGAAATAAACTCAACAATTGTAAAAATTTAGTTGTTTTCATATAAATAAGCAGTGAATTGTGTATAGCCTTATACTTAGAGAATAAGACGAATTTGACGTCTTTAAGTTATAAGAAAAAATCAGAAAACAAAAAATTAATTGAACAATAAATCAAAATGTGCAATTTTATTGCAGAAAGTTGATTAAAAAATTTATTGGCAAGTCGAAGAAATACTCCAATTTATGTAGAGCCATTACCCTAATGGATTTAAAATTATACATAGGCCAGAAAAAGTGCCGTTGATATTACCGTCACAATTTTCCTATAATGCGTATAGAGATTTTTACATTGGCATTGTGTAAAAACAGCCAGCATTTCATCATTTTTAGACAAAGAAATATAGAGAACAACGCCCTCGTGTACAAAACAAATTTAATCTTTTGTCAACATTAAGATTTTTACATGAGTTTATGCTGCATTAGCATTGTTTTCTCGATTTGCTTTCAAGCGAATATTTATTTTAAAAAAATATAGGAAATTGAGTACTGTGATATTACCAAGGTTTCTAAGTCTTCGATGACAATTATTCAAAATTTTATTAAAAAATATCTGTTATTTACTTGTTTATAGATTTTTATTTTAAAATTTAAATTGGAAAAAAATTGAAACTTTTTATTAAAAGAAAACACACTTTCATATCATTTGAAGCCTAATAAGTTGGTAATATAGGGAAACAATATTTATGTATGTGTATAAATTTTCAATATTATTACAAAACAGAGAATATATTTTTATGAATTATATAAGTGCATACTTTTGTTTCTTTTAACTTTCAATTTCAAAAGTATAAAACTTTAGCAGTTTACTTCATTTTTCTCTTTTTCATAAATTCTAAGGTGAAAGTGGGATACAAAGCGCATAACAAAATAAAATTTTTTAAATTAAATAACGTAAGTATGTCTCCCATATTTGAAATAGCTAACGCAAATACTTGAACTTATTATTGATATGGTTTTTTTAAGTACATACTCTTAATGTACTTAATTTAAATAAAAACTAAAGTAAAATATCTTTGAAAGAAAATGTAAAAAATAAGAAAGAAATAAACAAATTTGAAGAATATGTCTATCTCTAGCACACTCATGTTACTTTAACGCGCAGTGACTAAAGACATTTAATTTAAGCATTCTCAAAAGGACAGGAACTTTCTCTATGTGTTACACAATGAAATACTCCCCTGAATTTTTTCTGTCCAACTTGTGCGATCCACTAGCTAATCAGCCATAACTTTTTAGGCTTTTAATGAAAATTGTGTTGCGTGAAAAAAAATTCGGCTTTCCAAAACACATTTAACAATTCCTCGCTGTTGTAGTGAGTCGTTATAGTAGACTAGTGTCACCGATTAATTTTATCACCCTCTCCTTGTTTTAAAACTAGAAATACTCGTCAAAGACAGTCCTTGCAACATTAGACGAGTTATTTAAATTGCCGTTAAGCTATTCTGCATTGAGGGAAGTTTCATGGACGATTATAGAATACGCTATGCTGAGTAGTTAAGCTGATCATATTTTGTATGATATGACGTCCGCACAAAAAAAAAAACATACTGAGTGTTTAATCAATTTGAGAAATCAGTATTGAGAAGAATAAAGTATTACTTACAGAAGTATAAAATGAATTTTATTAAATCCCCGGGACAAAATGATGAAAAATAACATCATCGGATATCTGGCAACTTATTAAGAAATAAGAATTCAAGAAAAAAATAATAGAAATGGTCGGTGCCATCTTATTTCTTAAATTATTTAAGTTGTTTTTGTAATTTGAAGCACACAGCTTTGAGGCATTGGAATGATTGCAGCTACCAAGTGAACTGCCCACTTGAGGAAAACCCTAAAATGGTGGGCAGCAATTAAATAATTTTGTCGATTTTTTATTGATTAACTACGGACAACCTTCAAGTTCTTAGAATTTTAAAATAACTAAATAAAACAAAAAATGTTTACTTAGTACGTTTGATGAAACACATTAATAGTTGTTCTGTCCTAATTTATTTTGATCGCATTTAATTTTTCTTTTTTCTATTTAATTTTTAATGTAGCGAAAATTGAATTGTGCCAAGTTTTTAATGCATTTTTTTATCGAGTGGAATTAAAAGCTATTTGAAATAATTCCGAAAATCTGTGGAGAAGAAAATGAAAATGGATTGCAATTAGTAAAAGAAACATTGCAAAAAAAAATTGTTTTAAAGTTTTTTCTTTAACACCACAACTTTCTGCACACACAAATAAAACACAATCTTTCGCTTTCACTGGTTTATTAAAAAGTAAAGTTCTTACAAGCTAGTGTTCGGTATTTATAGGAAAATGTTCTTAAAAATAATTAGAGTTAATATTTACAGTCTAGACATACTTAATGTAATATTTAAGAAAAGAATGTACGCAGTCGTGTTGTCACAGACTTATAAGTAATTGTTTTTCAACAAAAATCAGCTTCAAAACTTATAGAGACGAGAATGTAAATCCATGAAAATATACTTTAAATGAATTACTTTTAATAAATATATTTTTTTCTAAAAAAAAAAAAACCAGTTTGATAAAAATATTTAAAGGTGGTCTAAATGTAAATTATTGAGTATATGTTTGTTGGGTAGTTTGAAAGAAGCAAGCGTATTTACTATTCTACCGACATTCTAAAAATTTTCACATTAGAAGGAACGATGTCAGTGTTAACGCGAATTAACATAGCTTCTCGATTCCCATATGTTTTATGAGGAAGGTTGCAAAATGGTTTGTTTTGTGTTACCGGTATAAGACTGGCATAACTTACTCTCTTTCAGCAATAATATGCAATCTATTTATGTATATATAAAAAGCAGACAAGCACATCGAGACGTGCTTTCACCCTCAATAACCAATATCGGTGATTTAATTATAAAATCGGGATAATATAAAATAGAACAAAAAAAGATTTTTTCAAAGTTAATTAATTTAATAAAAAATTCCCGTTTTTTAATTTAAGCAAAATGCTTTTGTTTGTTTGTTTTGCTTTCTTGGAAATCTACAGCTGCCTAAACCAGTGAACCGAAGTTCACGGATTTTTCGCAGATAAGATGTGCGGTTAGTTAAATAGGGTACTTATTTATTGATTATTGTTTTTTTCTTTCTGATTTACCATCACTTCGCATATAAAGTAAATATTTACAATCTTATTAGTGGCTAACTGTAATAAAAGGCACATTAGAACTTTTTAAAAAACTTTAGTATTAAGTATTAATTATTGCATAATGCAAACTAGATAGATTGGAATAGTTGGCATAGTAACTCCCAAATTAAATGAGCTAGAGAACTAAAATAGGTAGACTTTGGAAATTTTGTACCCGTAATCCCGTTATCGATATACTTAGATAGATTGGTAGCTTTTTATAAATATCATCGTGTATCTAGAGAGTTAAAAAACTTAGAGCCCTGAATTTTTGGACTAGAAACTTCCTTAATAATATTAAAAATTTTGCAAAATATTGAATGGATAAGGCAGTGGGTATGGTACTTTGTATTTAAAGTGAAAAGTTGTTGTCGTTTATCTTGGGAACCATAAAGGGAAGGGTCTTAAAAATTCGTACAAGTACTTTTTATACAAATGTGCTAAATTGAAGAATGATCGTGGTACAATTATTTCTGATGACACAGCGTACACTGAACAAGGTAACTAGATACAATACATTCTGTTAGTATCGAATGTTTCTGTTTTTTTTTTAAATTAATACATAAAATATAAATAAAATTTCTTTTTTAATACATGTAGAAATTAAAAATACATAAAATTAATATTATTAATTTGACCTAAGATCACGTATTTATGATTTTCTATATTATCTAAGCAACACTTATCGTTTATTCATAACAATAAATATAAATTTTTTATATGATTTATATTTAATTGACAAATTATTGTTTAATTTATTACGCATGTATCACATCAATTAAATATGCCTTAGTTCTAATTTATGTAACAAATAAAGCTTTAATTTGATATAACACACATACTTATGCAAATACATAATATTAGATTTATATGAATATTTATTTATTATAATTTAAATATTTTTGGCATATTGTTGTATCAACCCTGTTGAACTTTAAATTACACCCAAAACTAAAAATACTTTCTCACTTTACCTTACAGTAAATAATTTAATTAAATAGGTAAACTAATGTGTACATACAATAATAGAAACTAAACGGATAAATTTAATCCTCATATGAATATGAACAGATATAAATTCAATACCATAGAGAGATATACGGAGGGCTACTAAGAAATAGATAGTGTAAAGCCTACAATGTAGATAATAATAAACAGACAATTAGGCAAATAAATAATACGAGCTCTGAGCCATTTCTCTAGTTCGTTGTGCAAAGCAGACGGATTACCACACAAATGCAATTTCAATTTCTTAAAATAGTATTTCAGTATTAAATACTACCTTCCCAAGAAATGAGTGATATTTTTTAAAGCTTTCAAGCTATACATATTACGGGGATACTTTGAAATTTATACCTGATTTTTCAGAGTGATCGAAGCCTAAGAGTCTTTTTGTGAAATGAGATTGTAAGGAAAAAACTATGAAATAGGAAAAATAATTCAGAGTTATTTTTGGCTAAAATTAATTTTTTTATTCCTATAAGCCGTTTATTCTCAGTAAGAAAATTTATTTTACAAATGTATGCGGACGTTTTACAAAGAAAACAAGAAAAATTAGACGGCAGAAGAATATAGCGCTGCATTTTTTGGACCGATGCATCCTTCATCAGCATTCGTCGCATCTATCTACTTTAAATTGTGTCATTGTAAGCATCATCTATTTAACCAACTAATTTTGTAAATATGTAAAAATACGAAGAGTATTAATAACAATATTAATTTAGTTAGACGAACTCGACACACAAATAAAAGTATTGCTTAACTGATGTTTTTATAACTTGTCTTGTATATTTAATTTTGTTTTGTACAAACCTTCGGTTGATCACTATCAATTTTCCAAGAATGATAGAAAAACAGGTTACGATATGCGCATGATCTCCCGCTTGATGACGTATATTCCCCTAAGAAATGGGAGCCAATCCATTCCACATTTATTTTTAGGGCTGTGTTTTCATCTTGTATGATTATTATTTTTATACCAACTTACTAATGGGATCAATGTTCTTTTTATAACACAATAAATTTTAAAATTTCTATTTTCTCTCGCGGCAACGCTGCTTATAAATTTTGCTAATTATTTTACTTTGTGTGAGTGTTAAACAATTTAAAGCAAATGTTTTTAAGGGGGTTTCTTATCAAAAAAATTGTTTGTGAAAGGTATTTAAAATATATTAAGCAGTCTTTGCCCGTAATAATTTAAAGTTTTATGTGAACCTCGATAATGAATTTTAAGATAATGAATTAATTATCTTTATATGATTTTAGTTTTTCACAAGTTGATTTGTATGTCCTTATAAGGTGTATCAGTTACTTCTCTAGTTGACCTGTTAGCCTAAAAAATATAGAAAATAATATGAAATTCCAATGTTTGTTTTTTTTCTTTTGACAGGAAAAAACCCTTTAAAAACTACCTGCAATAAACGGGAATGTAGGAAATCTATTTCTGAATATACCCTCAATAAAACATTTCTGGTTTTTTTCCAATTATTAAAAATTAAATTTATGCACACTCAGAAATTTTTTAAAGAAATTATAAATTTTACTCTTATTTAAGGTAAATAGTCAGTTTTCATGGTTTGATATAAAAATAATTTTTTAAGTTATATCATTCGTATTGTGCCTTTTAAAGTGAATTGGTGAATTTTAATTGAAAAATAAAAATAATAAATAAAACAAACAGTTAATCTCAAAAAGTGAACAAATCTAAATCTTAATATATATAGTATACACAAATAAATAATTTAAGACTTGGCAACCCCGGAATTCAAAAATAATTTTGATTGGTCGAAAAAAATCAGGATTTTTAATAAAATTTTGGCATATTTTATAACAAAAACTAATCGTTATTATAAAATCCTTGTATAAAGTGTTTAAAATAAAAAAAGTGCACGTAATCTTCGCTAAAAGAATCGAAGCAAAAGCAAAAAAACATGAAGTGTGCAGTGGGCATATACGACAAAATGATAATCAAAAATCATGAGAGTAAATGGGTAAAAAATTTTGTGCATATTTTCAATTACATAAAATTAAGATGTATCTTTTTGTTATTTTCCAAAGAACGATAAAGGACTAAAAAGTCTTTGTGTAAAGTTTTGTGATCGGCGGGATACAATAAAGACCAACAGGGAGAGAATTTGATCTCTACATTTTTAATAGGACGATTTTGAAAGAAAGTTAAAAAAATGTTTTTTAATTTGTTCAGTTTTTTAACTAATAATTACACATAGGATTCAGCAATCGAGCAATTCCGAAGTTAAAAGAGGGAGCAGTACCGACTATAGAAGCGGGTGAAACGGAATAGGAGACAACAACCTGTCGAGGACTTGACATACTCATAAGTTAAACATTTTTTTTTTTTTTTTAATTAGGACCACCACTCAGGGGATGACCCCTACTTATGCAATGCATTGTGCCAGAACTAGGAAATTAGGTTTTGGGATGGGGGATAAAGGGAGTAGTGCTTGTGAACATTTGATTTGAATCTTTGTGCATTGAAAGTGGCAGGAAAGACCTCTGCAGTGAAACACACCCCACATTGCGTCGATGCTTCAGTGAGTCAATAGAGCTGGATACCCTACTGTCACCGATGAGTTTTTTTGCTCTCTCCTGTACGCGGTCGAGTAACTCCAAAATAGACTTTGAAGCACCGGCCCATACATGAGAGTTGTATTCCATTTTCGGTCTGATAAAGGTGAAATAGATAGTAAGGAGATCAGATGGAGTGAAGTATTTCTTACACCGTTTCAGAAAACCTAGGCACTTGAATGCTTCTTTTGCAATATGAAAAATGTGCTTATTCCAACGAACATCGCATTGAATTTTCATTCTAAGAACATCGAGAGCTTCTGATTCCTTAATATATGTATCACCCATAATTACAGATGACGTAGCATGTTCAGCAGTACGCCTGTGCGAAAGCACACAGCACTGGGTTTTATTAGCGTTAAACTGAACCCTGTTCGCCAGGCCCCATTCGGAAATTACTAAAAGGTCGCGATTAAGGGTATCGTCCATGTGCTTTCTCACAGCCCCAATTTCCTGAAGGCTTGGTCTACTGCGAAACGAAAATGAATGGCATATGCTACTGTCATCTGCAAAAGAATAGATAGGGTTGGAAGTCTGACGTAGAAGGTCATTAAGAAAAATAAGAAATAGGGTAGGGGAAAGGATGGAACCTTGCGGTACCCCTGAATTTAACTGGAACTCGTTTGATGAGATCCCATCTATAACAACTCGTATAGTGCGATCCCTGAGAAAGCTCGATATAAGTCGAGTGAAGCTATTACCGGCACCAAAAGCAATAGGTTTTGATATGAGTGCACCTTGCCACACTCTATCAAACGCCTTGGAAATATCTAAAGCCACCACCTTACTTTCGCCGAAATGGTGAATGGATTGACACCATTTTTCCGAAAGGAAGGCCAATAAGTCACCCGTAGAGTGAGCCCTACGGAAGCCGTACTGCCGGTCACTAAGTAAGCTGTTGGACTCCAGATATTTCACAAGATGAAAATTAAGCATACTTTCCATTACTTTGGAAAGCGCAGAGCAAATTGCGATTGGGCGGTAATTTTCAGGGTTGCTAGCCTCTCCCTTTTTGGGGATTGGTGTTACATTAGCAACCTTCCAACATGATGGGAACTCACCAACATGGTACAAAATGTTGAAAAGTTTTGCTAATGGACGCGTTAACGTCGAAGAGCACTGCTTCAAGACCAGTGCTGGAATTCCATCCGGACCAGGGGACCTGTGTATGTTGAGATCCGCTAAAACCTTTTTAACTACACGTGCTCGAAAGAATATATCTGGCATAGTTACTGATACTCTTTCCAGTGCGGGCAGTGGTTGATTGCTCTCCGGCAAGTAGGAGTTACTTGCAAAAATTTCAGCCAAGACGTTAGCTTTATCAACCGGGTCGTTAATTATTTGATCATCCTTTAAAAGAGGCGGAATTGAGGAACTAGCATTATTCTTCACTCTTTTAACGAATGACCAAAAGCTCTTGCTACCCCGAGAAGTAGTAAGAACTTTAGCACGAAGGCGCTGCTCGTATAAAGCTTTTTCGCGTCTTAGTACTTTGGCACACGAAGATCTCGCCTTTTTGCGTAGCAAATCAGTTACGGCGTTTTGGTTACACCGCCATATACTGAATGCTTCCTCTCTGGATCTGACTGCATTTTTGCACGTCTGATTAAACCACGTCTGGATTAACACGGATTTGCTTAGATGAAATGAAAGTTTTCATTCCAAGCAAAATAATGTTCACAACCATTTTTGCCATGGCATCGACTTTATTGTCCAGAAAACAAAGTTTCCAATTAAAATGCCGAAAAAATTCGTTGAGCTCAGCCCAACGAGCCTTTTCATACATATATTTTAAACGTTTCGTGGCCATTTTTGAAACGTTATGAAGATTAGCGACCGAAAAGGAGGCGGAAATGGTGCAGTGATCCGAGTTACCGAGAGGCGCAAGAATACTTACCTCATACTTTTCAGGGTGTGAGGTAAGGAAAAGGTCGAGAGTATTATGTTGTTGCCCTTCAACACACGAAATATATGTTGGCTCGTTAATTAATTGCGCGAGGTGGTTGTGCGCGGCGAATAGCTCAACATATTGGCCCTCTAGGGTTGTACGGTTCGAATGGCGAATCCAAGACGAGTTGTGAACATTGAAATCACCAGCAACAACAATTTCACTGTTCGGACAGCTTTCTAGGATTCTCGATATGGAATCGGAAAGGGCATCGAAGCCGGAAATAGATTTAACCCTTCCCGCGTTTGGGCTTCTGTATAAAATCCCGAAATGTAAGAAGTGTGACCAGATTTTGAATTTAACCCAAAGACAGTTAAATTCAGGATCATTTGTGCCTAATGATTGCTGGCACTGGTACACGACTTCATTACGAATGTACATCGCAAGGCCCATAAGTAGACTAAAAAAAGGTAGAAGAGAGTACCCAGGCAAATGAAAATCCTGTGGATCAGCATCCTCAGATACCTGGGTCTCACATAAGGCGAAAATATCAGGCCGATGGAGACAACTGTGTACATACACAGAGAAGAAATTCGCTTTTAATCCACGTATGTTGCAGAAATCGATTCTAAATCTTCCTGCCATTACAAATACAAAGACTCAAACCTTTTGTTTATTTTATAATATCAACACCCCTGTAAAAACTGATGTTTTAGTTAGACATTTAAACGAAGGTGGGTTCAGTATTCCATCAAATACTTTAATGGAAACGTTAAAATCTTGTGATTTTTGAAAAACGATAAGTTACTTTCTACAAAGGGACATTTAGAAAAACACTTGGCTGAAGCAAGAAATATAAAAGCAAGTGAAGAAGCAAAAGGAATCTTTTTTAGATGCAGAATGCATTTTAGAATACGGTCTCTTAATGCAAAATTGTTCCGAAAGATAAATAAGCGCAAAAGAGAATTAAATAAAACAACAATGTAATATAAATAAAAAAGAATATTTGTTTTAACAAAAATACTAATTTGCCCCACTGTTATGTTTACATATTTTTTGAGAGGCGTAGCGTCACTTTACCTAGCTGCGCAGAATTATAAAATTTTGTGTGCGTGATGTCGTAATCTGTTTTTTTTTATCATTCTTGGCAATTTTTATTTTTAATCATTCGTACATTATGGATGCAGTTTCAGTATCATATTGGTTGTTATGAGTTAAGAATAAATGTACATTTTTAGTTCTAAAAAACAAAGGTTTTTAGAAATTAAAAATGAATTTAAGCCAAAAATAAATTTATATCCACAGTTTATGTCATCAATATTTTTTTGTTATTAACTCGTAAAAACAAATTTAGGGGATAGAAGAAATAAGAAATCCATTTTGTGTAAATTTTTTTAATATCAATATAATAACTGTGCTGATATAATTGAAATTTTTTCTAATTTGCTAAAAGGCTTTCTTGCAAACCAAAACGCACTTTAAAAGAGAAAAACCTTTGAGAAGCACATTTTCTAATTTGTCATCAAACCTACATGTTTGCTGGGTAGTGGTTGTCGTGTCCGTTTCTATTTGCATGTCCCTGTTCGCTTTACTGGATTGTTAGTACTTTTAAAAACACAGCTTACATGTCTTAGGTGTGCTGCCGCTGTTGTAAATGTAAGTTCCTTTGAAATCATTTAACAATTATAAGTTACAAATGATTCATTTCTATTTAAAGGTGGTGTGCACTTTTGTAAACGACTTTTGTGTATCTTGCATGTATTCACTAATTCTGAAAAGGTTTTAAATATATTTATCATACAAATAATCTTGTAACTATTGCTTTTGTACTTGCTTTATAAATATTCATATTCCTCTTTTTTATAAAAACTTGGAAGTTGCTTTAATTATTAGTAGGAAAGCAAAATACTAATAAAAGCACAAGTTCTACAACTGCATGTACATTAATAATTTGCATGACTAACAATCGACATACAGCATTTTAACATTAAATTGTCTACAAATAATAACATGTGCATTTCAGCTCTATCCTGGCATAGAGAAAAATTTTAGTTTGCTTTTTCGGTTGAATGCCCGCGGGTTTTAGCCAGTTAAAAAAGAATAAGTTAAGTAAAAATGTTTTAACTTACACATATAAGACATGTTGTGACACTCTATAAAATAAATGTGATTGTCGTTTTTAGACGAGATTACCCGAAGTATGTAATACTAAACAAACAAGCCCAAAATTAAAACTTTACAATAGTAAAGCTCGATGAGTACGCATCACACTCGTTCTCTTCGTTGTATACAAATAAGTAATTTTTAGAATTTATCTCCGTTAAGTATTTTTAGAATGAACCTTTTTATTCGTTTAGACGCACGCTTACCCATCTGCTTGCAAAGAGTCTGTTTCTCACGTTTGTAATAAAATGTTAGGAGTATATATTGTAATATAAAAAATATTAGAAATGGATAAATTTGGAAATTTACATATTTTTGTAAATATGGCAGTTCTCATTTAGTTTGGAGTCCTCGACAACTAGTAAAAAAGGGGAATATTTGCTATATGTCCTATTTCTACAGAATATATTTGGTGATTAAAATAATACTAATATTGATCCTTATATCGATGGTCTAATGTGGAAAGGCCCTAAGTCACATAAATGTAACTTAAAAAAAATGTTAAAAAATTATAGAATAGTTACCAAGATATAATTTGTATGCTATAAATGCTTGTAAAATAGGTGTTTTTAATATTATTGTATTAAAATTTTCTGATGCGCTCAACTATACTGGAATCTGTAAAAATTCAATTTACAAATAATGCATTTGTGGGCATTGCTACATGAGACCAACTTGGCGGCTCAGAAAATAACTATGTAACAAATTTATGATTTATCGTTCTGTAACATTAAAAAGTTTAATTTTGAAATGTTAAGCAACTCTGCAAATTTAATATATTTAGGTGATCTATTTAATTTTTCTGAATGTCCCAACATGTCTTAATAATTACTACTTTATTCAACTAAAATGTTTGTATTTCTCATTTTAAACAGTATAAATAGCTGCAATGAATATATTACGCCAGGATTGTATTCTTCATTAAGTTTGCAAATACTAAACACAAGTATATGATACCAACACCGTGTCTTGGACTAAATGCTCCTTTTGTATTTGTTAGTTCTTTTTCTATTTCCATTTCTATTTGTCTTTTTATTGCCGACACTATTTTTACTCTGGTGCGTGTGCGCGTGTATGGATGCCATTC
The DNA here is from genome assembly GCA_937654795.1 of Cistogaster globosa. Classification (NCBI taxonomy): domain Eukaryota; kingdom Metazoa; phylum Arthropoda; class Insecta; order Diptera; family Tachinidae; genus Cistogaster; species Cistogaster globosa. Next base: position 23,842,937 of record OW569406.1, read on the forward strand.
ATTCCGATCTTTAACAATTTATACATATTTTTCAGTTGCAGACATTGAAGCTTTTATATTTACATATTTTAACTTTGTTTTCCTGTATTTTGAATTTTTCCCTTCACTATGTTATTCGGTTTATTTAAGTTCTTCAAATTTTTTAACATTTATATGTTAGTCTTGAACATTGAAACCTGCATTCTTTTTCAAATGTATATTTGGTATTTACAATTTATTTGCATTGGAGTTCAAAACGAATTTGGACAAATATTTAGCAATTTATGAAACATTATCATAAATATTTTAAACATTTTTTTCGTTAAACTCGATTTTAAAAATTTATTTTGCTGTATTTTCCAAAGATACAAAAAAGATTAAAAAAATATCAAAGCCGACCCAGGTAACAAGCAGGACAAAAAATAATTTTATATCATTTTGTCGTGTTTATGAATATTTTTCTTTTTAAATTTAAATCAAAATTAGGTTTTATTAGTTTCTTCTTTTTAATATTTGCTTTATGACCTTCATAAAAAAATGTTTGTGTTACATAACACATATTCTTTGTTGTGTAGCTGAAATTTAACTACTGTTAACAACTTTAATTATTTTTGCAAAGACATGCCAGTTTTTGGTTGTGAAACATAGTACTGATTTTGCGTGAAACATGCAAATTTTTTAAATTATTTAATTAGAAACAAGTACTAACTATGCTAACCGCGTTGTTTTCTTGCGAGCAGACGTCAATAAATCTTATAAAAATGCAATACGGTACAATAAACATGACACTTGTGAAATAGCTTCTAATGATTTTTCGCCATAAATGAAAAGTTATTATGAAATAATTTAAAAATTATATTGTTATTTATTTTCTGGGAAATTTGTTGTAACGAATGTTTGCTTTTATCAGGTCTTGAGTCATTTTGATTAGATAAATTTAAATTTCGTATCGATAAAACTTTAAAAGATTTGAATATTCTAATTAAGGTTTTAACCTGGTCTAGAACCATTTTCGGGTGAGAAAGTTGGCATCTAACGCAAGGTTTTTTCTTTTGGAGTCTATTCAAACCAGTTTATTTAAATTCTCCTGCCTTAGAAACATACGATTGAGACATACGTATATCTCACAGTGGATTCACTTACTTAAGCAGCTTAGCACTGATGGCCTTTAATCTGCCGTTAGGGTAGTTTTTACTTGGCTGCAAGGTTAAGAAGCTTTAAATTATTTTATCGTTGTGAATCAAAGGATTTTAAACTTTCCTCTTTTAAAAATTTTTAATTGCTTCGTTCCTAGACATATTTTAAAATAAACCAATATCCTTAGCAGATAGTATTTTAATGAAACGCAATGCAGGACAAATACTCGTTAACTTTATCAACAAGAATATATCGAAGAAGAGAAAATTTCATTTTCTATCTCAAAATAGACATTGTAAATATATATACATCATTATATAAAATTAATAAAAACTATTTTTTTCAATTACAAAAATGGCTAGATAAATTTCTATAGCTTGCAAAAATTAAAACCAACAAAAATTGCTTGGAATTACTTTCATCAACGAAGAAAAAATCAGTTGGGTTTGTTTTATTAAGTTATTTTCGATAAAATCTCCCACGATATGGAAGTCAATTCCCTATGAACTCTAACCTATACTGATTCAATATATAGACATCCTAAACGTCATTCATATTTTGTAGATATAAGAACGCACTTAAGTTCATTAACTCAATTGCAGTAAGTTTTAAATGCTAATGTGTCATTTTGCAAATCTTTGCTTTCTTAGAACACAATATCTTTTTAAACAAAACAACAAAATTATTTACAATCACCTTATTAAAAAAATGTAAAACGTAGCGCATGAATTACCTTTTCATTATAATATAATATAAATTTGAACATTTGTTATATTTTGTGCTAAAATTTATTTATTTACTACACCGTTTACATATATAAGAGGAATTAACAGTTTATTAAATATAATGATAAAATTTTCAATTTATTTAACTGCAAGCGAGATGATGTTTATACAAGAATTTTTATGCACCATTAAATTATCATCACGAAAACATAAATCTTTTAAACAATTTTTATTTTCCTTTAAATTCCCAAAGCAAAAAGGAATAAAAACTTAATATTTAAACAAAATTAGGGTGACAACGTGTATCGGTGATACTATAAAAACATATCTTTTATTTTAATACAAATAAATCAAAATAAGTTTATCTCATTATATCGAATTATAATATAATTTAAGATCAAAAAATTTTTTTTGGTTTTTATGTACATATAATTATTCGAATCCGTTAATATTACTATTTCCCTAGTAATATTCTGAATGGGTTTTAATACCTAATAATAGAAAAAAAATCTAATAAGAAAAAATATTAAAAGTTAACCAGGATCAATCGCTACTTTACATTCCTTTTGGTTATACTAACCGGCTTTACCATAAATATGTTCGTGCTTATGATTACTAACTTTTAATAGTATCTTATGAGACGGAATAAAAATAATAATGCCGAAGTTATATACCGGCGAAAGACTCAAATATTTTTTCAAGGAAAACATTGTACGCTGCAGAAGTCTCGCGAGACATATATATAACCATCCGTGAACAAAACTTATTAAAAAAATTTTTGACATCGGCATTTCTTAATCGCTGCTCTCACGACTGGAAGCAGGATAACAAGATTTTCTACTAATCAGTATAAGAATAGTCCTGAGCAGGTATTGCAGTCAAGCCTTGCATCTAGGCTGACTAATACTAGGACAATTGGTTAGGAAAAAGTGTTTAATAGTACAAAATCTTTTTTCCCAACGTTAAGTGTATAAGTATTTCAAAAACGTTAAATTCTTATTACTGTCTAAATTATTTCGAAAAAAAACTTATTGCCGTCTTCTCGTAATATATATAAAATTAAATTCATTTTTAACAACTTCACTCAGTAAGTTAAGACTTTTTTAGGCAATTCTTTGGGTATTCTCTAGAACGCTAGAAAAAACTTTGAAATGTTTGTGTGAGCTTTAAAACAAAATTTGGATTAAGAGGAAAGTCTTTATAAAGATTAGAAAGAAACTGATGCGTTAAAAATTTCAAACCTGAGCTTAAACGGGATAAACACCTTTGCACTTTTCAATCATAGATTATTCGAAAGACTAATTACTGAAAATTAAACTTTATGGAATTTAACCCGAATGGATGTGATTCAAACTGTTGAGCTGTGCAAATATAATATGTAAAGCTTAAGGTGCTTTGTTTAATGAACCTACTGTAAATAGGGAACTTCTTTCTGATACCAGTACCATCACTTGTATCCTACGCTAATCATCGCTTGGTCAAGAAAATTGTATGTAGTAAATTACACAGTATATCTCTAGAAAAAATTACAATCGAATTTTCTCTTAAACTTCTCCCTCTATACGGGTCTCATAACTATTTTTCCTAATTCTAAACAGATAAAGAAAAGGATAAAAAATATGAAAGTTATGCTTTCAACTCGTTTTTTATAGCTTCAATCATATACGTTCGATCGGTTGTACCTCACTGTAAAACCAACAGTTTGAGTTGTTTTAAACATTTTTCTTTAAGCATATTTTTCCTCCTTATCTGAACTCTGCTCACAGAATTTTCTTAAGTTACTAAGTATGTGCTACCAAGTATTTGTGCTTCACAATTGCAATTTCTGTTAAATATTTTGGTTGAATGGATACATCAGTTTTTTTTCTGTTGTGTTGCATCGCTTTTTTTTCTTGAGTGCAACCACAAAATAATAAAAATAAAGAAAAAATTTTTAATATTTTTCCTCAAAAATTCTTTCTCTAATATTTTTCAGTTTTTTGTTATTTTTTATCACAAGTTTAAGAATGATTTTCAAAGAAAACATATTCTTGCTTATAGCGCTCTATATGGGGTTTCGTAAAAAAGAAAAAAAAAAAAAAAAAAACACCAATGTTTTCTTTGAAAGAAGCAAAATAAAATGAATGAGATTTAAAAATTCTTTGATATTAAGTATTTTTTAAGGAAATTTATATTATTCATTTCTGATTGCATTCAATAACGTAATTGTATTTCACAACACATTTATGTAAGTTATTTTTCCATTCTTAAAGTTATCTTTAAGATGGTGGAGGCAAATAAAACAATTTAGTTTTGTTGTGAAGAACTTTAATAGAACAAGGTCTAAGGTGCGGTTTGATTAGTCAAATATTTGACCAAAAAGGCATAACCACTATTTTTTTAAACGTTTATTTAATATTTTTTGACAAGTATCCATAAAAATGATGATTAATTATATATTTTCTAATAAATATTTGAGAAGGCCAAAAATTGTGTCCATAATTTAAAGGTTACTAAAGGTTACCTCTTTTTTTGTAAAATATTAAACTAATTTATGTAATTATTTTCTTTGCCGGAATGTAAGAAGGAGATTTTTTTAAATACGTTTAATTTAATCATTTTTAGTTATTTTTTATTGCAAATATAATTTTAAAAAATTCAAATCTTTAGCTAAATTTAAAAAAAAAAAATTTTTTTTGTTAGTGAAAAAGTAATCGCGTAGTCCAATTTTTTGCTGAATTACTGTTTTTTTTTCGCTGAATTTTCGGTTTTTTATATAATTGGCCATTTTTTGAATTTTTTTTTTTAATGAAAATGTAGTATTTTGTTGAAATTAAGATGGCTTAGTAAAACTAAGTATAAGAGAATTTTTTGCACTTCATCTAAAAATGCTGGACAACTGATTTCAACGCGATTACGGACAAAAGTTCATCGCTCAATCGACTTGGCTATACGTACATAAGAACTCAGAACATATATTCTATGTGGTAGAAGTTACAAATGAAATGGCAAAATTATATATACTATTTCCGCCTGTGATTAAGGGTATAAAAATGTCCTTTATTTTTGAATGAATTAATTAAACTATTCAGATGGTAAGATTAACTATGCTTTTTGATTTTTTGAAAATAAAAAAAAAGTGCAATAAAGAAAACATCTCAAACATGATTTAACATAAAGTATTAAGTAAAAATATTTAATTGAAAAAGAAATGTTTAAATTCTTTGCTTGAAAAATAAATAATATATAAAAAAATATCTGTGACAAATATAGTATCTTTTAACTATAAAAAGTGACACGTATGTGAAGCTATTTTTATTTTGTCTTAATTGAATTCAACCATTAGAATCGATAAATGTAAATTTTTATAAGTTTTTTATCATTTTATTTGCATGTGGACTTATGAAGTCGCTGGCCCATAAAAACTTTTCGACAATAGCTTGTACGTTATCTTCATTGGAAATGCCACAACTTTTTTTATCAGTGCATTAAATCATGCGTAAATAAAATTTTGATTAAACAGACGAAACAAAATAAATATCAGTTTGGAATATCCATAATTGGCATGTATTGCTTGGGTCTGTTTCTATTAATTATGAAATGGTTAGCTAAACTGAACTTAGACAAATATCAGCTGTCAAACCAGTGTTTTCAACTGTATATTTTCTATATTTTAAATTCTTCTTACAGATTATTTAATTGATATGGAAACGATAGTTAATTTTAATAAAAAACAACATATTTTGTTTAAATTTCAAGTTTATCAATAATCTACATTTTTGGAATTTTTTTATAACAATTTGAAATAAATATATATGCTAAGTTGCGAATATAATTTATACCATTTTACTGAGAATGATTAAACTATTTTTTAACTAATATTGCTTGGAATTAATTTAAAATTCTTCCTCTATTTTATTCACATGAATCATTGTTCCTGGAAAGCTTTGCTGTCAAAAGTTTAAGGTGTTGAAATAAAGCATATCAACTCAATTTTTAAAGAACACAAATTGTTTAAGTTGAAATTTTAACGGTATGTTAACTTCAACGTATTCCTACCAAAAAACCGTGCACACAAAATTCACTTAAATGAACATATCTTAAATATCTTCTAGCATCGCCGTAAAAACATTAAGCCTTCCAAAGCTTAGAATAATTTTATATTTTTTATTATTATTTTTAAGATGATACACGAATTTTTAAAAAGTTTTTAAGCACCATTAAAAGTAAATAATTGCAATAAATCTCTCTAACTTGAAAGTCATTCAAGTTAAAAATTGTTATCTTAAAGGTTGTCAAATTTGTATAATCGGTTTAAAATTTATTTCTTCCGAAATTCATTTCTTGTTCTTAAAACAAAGCAAAAATTAATATTTGAAATAAATTCTTGGCAAATTTTACAAGTTAACAAGTTTTATGCAATCCAATATACAAACAAATGCTGGCTAGTGGTAAAAGTGCAGATATCATTGCCTTTTCCTTTTAATCTTTGTGTGATAAATATTAATAAAAAGAAATACATATAAAACCAAAGATATTATTAAGAAATATTTAAGTACCACATTTCTCAAAATTACTATAGAGATTGCCTTCAGTGCCTTAAAAAACAAGCCACGCTCACCAATGTCTTAGCTTATTTTCGCAAAATTTCAGTTTATTTAATCTTATTTATTTTAAACAGACCAACAAGCAAATTTAAAGTTTAGTTGATGTTGCGGTTCATGCCACAAATATCATAAACTTTACTTTGAGCTCTCAATTCCTGCCTGCGTTACAAAACATTCGCTAACGTTTTAGAGCACTTATTCAGAAATGTTGGATGTGGCCTTCATTGGTTAGCTAACAAATGAACATATCCATAACACACATACTAACTATCAAGTATTAAGTTAAAAGAACTATATTTAGTTTCACATTATCCAAAAAATTTGAAAAGTGCATTGAAAACAAAAACACGATATAAAAGTCATGACATTATGATTTAGTGCCTGCTGCATGTGATCTCAACAAAACTTAAAAAAATTATTTCTCTTCTGTTATTTGTGTTCAATATAATTAAACAGCGCAAAACCAACCTTATGTAATTTACAATGACTTCAACAAATCCTGTGTTGTGGTCGTCAACAATTTTTTTTCTGTGTAAAAGATTTACTTTTTAAGTTACTGCGTAGAAAATATTACAAATTTTAGTCAGCACGCTGCGAAAGGAAAATTCTTATTTTAGGTTTTGATGTAATCCTAACTTCTTTTGGAAATGTAATATATACGTAAAATGTATTTTGAACGATAATTATGTTGACAAACCGAATATTTCCTAAGATAAGCGAATTTTGCTACTTGTTAAACAAGCATCGTCAAAGTGCGGAATGCACTGACTCACATACATAATATGACCACAAAATGCCTCTTGACAAAAAGACCAAAACACACAATTATTTCAATTAGTAGCATGGCGGTAAACACGTTGACTACAAATCTGGTTGTTTCAGGGTTCAAATCCTGCGGCAATCAAAATAAAAAAAGTTTTTTTCTGTTTAATGGTATAAATACATATTCAGAATGAACATTAAAAAAACGTGCAGTCTCCTTCGTCGGTACTTTCTCATAGCAGATTCGCCGGCGAAGTAAAATAACTATCTATCTTTCTCCTTTCACCACCTGTCTTACCTCTCATCTATCCCTTTCCTAAAAGAATGTAGCATGGTTACGAAAACTAACTAAATAGGTTTTAATGCCTGAAGTGCTACTTCTCTTAAAAAAAAAATGTTAGCTCTTAACAAAAAAAGCTTTTTTCAAAGAAATAGGTAAAATGTAAATGGTCTTTGGACCCTATATAAAAAAAAAAAACAATTGCACACTTCTCTCTTTTAAGACCTATTCTCAAGTACAGCCCAATCATTTGAACCCGAAAACAGTTCCTGCTATTTTTACTTTAATATTTACAAGAGAATCTATTAAAACAAACTCCCTGCATATGTAGATTTAATCTAATAAACCAAGAAGGCTGTAGGACTATGGTAAACGTCACCTTCGTTCTTCACTTAATGATCTTTATCGTCTCACAACACCATTTTTATCAATTGGCAATTATATTATACGAAATTATTACGCCAAATCTGACCTTTTTTGTGACAATTTTAACTGAATTTACTTAACGTTATCTGCTTATTGATTTTGTTTTAGATGTTAATGCCGATAAATATAATTTCATTGTATTTTTAAATAGCTTCATTATATATTACGAGTATTGAATTCAAAGACTCAACAACTAAATAAATAACGTAGAGAATTAAAACACAAATTTGTTATTATATGAGTAAAAACAAATGCAAGTTTTTACATAAAAATTTAAACATAATATTTAGGCATGTCACACATTCCGAATGGAATGGTTTTAATTCCGTATTAATTGCTCCGATTTATTTCGTTTTACCTTCTTCAGGTTCCTATCGACTTTGTGTTTTCAAAAATAAAAGCTGAATCTCTACTTTTTTAATTTAAAATGGCAACTTTGGTCATACCAAAGTAACAAACACACTAATCTAAATAAGAATACAACAAAAAGTAAATTTAAGAGCCGCAAAATATAAAATTTTAAAGAAAATCAATTCCGTTTTGAAATTTATTAGTGGTTTCATTCCGAAAAAAATTTTCGTTTTTCGTTTTTTGAAGAACCAGTTTGCGTAATTGAAAGCACTTTCGATCGGAATTGAGTTCTGTAACATACCTGATTATATAGTTCTTAAAAAAAAAACTCTTATTTTTTTAGGACCGTAATTATACATTATTTATACATTATTTAATTATATTCGATTACATAAGTCGTAGAAAAAATATGAATGAAGATTAAACAAGAAAATTCAGCAGTTATGTGGTCATTCTTTATTTCTTACAGTGTTTATTGATTACACAGTAAACCAGAATTTGTTTAAATTCTAAGCGTTACACTATAACCTTCCATTTCTAATTTTAAGTACTTATACTTATTACTACACTTGATATAATAATGGACATTCTGTCTAGTTTTTCAGCGTTTGTCTGTAACGGTTTTAAAGATAGGGCCATGTAGGTCAAATTACACCGTTCAGTTTCTAATTTCAAGTTTGCTACATGTTACAGCGGGCTTAGCAGAAAAGGTTCTGTGAATATATCAGTCAACTGTCTACAACGGTTCAGCAGTTTGGTCATGTACATAATATAATAAAAAATATTGTAACACCTTATAATTTATAATTCTAAATATTTTTTATAGTTCTTAATATACCGGACAAAATAGTGGACATTCTCTTTAATTTCCAAGTATTTGTATGTAACGGTCCAAACCATAGGGCCATATAGCTGAATTTACTTCAAATATTGGAACATCCTTTAATTGCTAAATTAATATTTTATAGTTGTTGTTATAGCGAATTTAGCAAATAAGGTGCTTTGTTTACATCAGCTGTCTTTCTATACGGTTTAAATGTTTGCCCAAATGCATCAACTTACATCAACCATTGGAACATCCTTTCATTTCCAAACAATGAAGGTTCTAACAATTTAAAAGTTTGGCCCGAACATCAAATTACATTAACTATTTAATTTAACTTAATTTTTATTTAATCTATAGTTGTGATTATAATGGTCATAGTAATTAAAATCCTGTCCAATTTTTAAGCGTTTGTCTATAACGGTTCAAAAGACAGGCGAATATAAGTCAATTTATGTAAGCTATGGAGATACCCTTTAATTTTAAGATTTATTTTTGTACTACTTTTTGTTATTGGAAGCATTTTTTTTAAATAATTTTAAAGAAGAAGCGGCTCATAATGCTCTTAAAAAAATGTAGGTTGTATGGGGACACCCTTTAATGAACTGTTTTAAAAACGGGTCTAATCTCTAAGCATAATCTATTAAATTAAAAAATTTTTTTAAATCTCTGAACCGATTTAAAAAAATTTTTTAATTTAATAGATTATGCTTAGAGATTAGACCCGTTTTTAAAACAGTTCATTAAAGGGTGTCCCCATACAACCTACATTTTTTTAAGAGCATTATGAGCCGCTTCTTCTTTAAAATTATTTAAAAAAAATGCTTCCAATAACAAAAAGTAGTACAAAGACTGAGTTCTGCAGGCACAAACATAAAAAAAACATTCTATCGAATTTATAACCTGCTTCTTTGATTAAAAAGCAATTAAATCAGCTATATAACGGAAAACTAACTCTAAGCAAATGTGCTTTTTTTATTAAAATGTAGAATTGTATTCGTGAGCAGGACGGAATAAATATTAATGCAGAACAACAAAAAATAGACTCATTAAGATTTGTTTGAGATGTGTTATTCAATTTACGTTAACTTTAATTTAATTAATACTAATTAAATGAGAAAAAATTTTTTGTATTCTTAATGAATATATCCATTGATTTTTTGAAGCAATCTTGTATAAGTTTGGCTTAAAGGCACTTGAGTTTAAATCGCACTTACAGTACAATTTCAGCAAAAAATAAGATAAGATTTTTTAAATTTGTGATGAAATTTTTCTTTCTTTGTGCATGCAAAACGATTTAAATTATTCTTACAGTCTACTTTGGTTTCTTAAATTATTAGTTTTGATGATTTTTTTATAACTATGAAGAATACAACTCTGTTAAAGCACGGATACTTTTTATTTTTTGGGCAAGACCTTTGAAGTCATGTTAGGTCTTTCGAGGAGGGAGCCAGCTCCCAACACAAAATAAGATGGAAACGACCTGAAAATGTCTTTTCCAAATAAAAAACATAAGTAGGAAGATCCCTATCATCATGTAGGGATAGCAAGCAACACTAACAGCCACTGCTTTACCCTAAAACAGTGCAACGGTAAAAGCCATTGCTAAACCAAACTAAAGCTGCATGTTATGGAAAATCACTTGTCATCAAGGTTAATATGTGATTTATCTTTGAGCTTAATTTTTTTAATTACTGTTAAGCAGAGAAAACACATCGTTTCCTCATGTATTTTTTTTATTAAACAAACCCGTAACTTTTAAGTTGGTTTTCAGAAATTCCCAACACTTTTTAATAAATCACCTTGCACTAACCAATTTTAATATGAACACATTGTACCAGAACTAAAAGAAGAATTAAAGGCATAACTTTATTTGTTTACTTTTATATTTATTTTATGAAATAAAAAATAAACAAAAAATCACACATGTTTTAATCAAATAGGATAAATGGTAAAATAATTTTGTTATAAAAGCAACCAAAAAATCTTCTTAAAAATGTATGTGCAAACATGTGTTAGGATTTAATTTTAACCATTTTTTTGCTTCCTTGCGAGTACCACTGTAATTTCTATTACATGTATCAAAGTCGATTTATGATGGGGCCTCAGCTAGTTGTGGTTACAATATCATAGCAACTACCATAGACTTTGTTTTAAAAAACAGGAGATTTTCCACATTTATACTAAAGTTTTTGTATGAATCTTGCACTCACAACAACATAAGTCAACACAAGGAGCGTAGTTGCATAAAATTACTTAAGAATTCGACTGTGTACCATATATACTTTTTTACTCTCTTACTGACATGTTTGTACATAGATATTCATGTCGTTTTTTCTAATACCATGACATTATCTTGCTACAAAATTGGTCAGACAGATGTGAGTAAATTTAAAGCACTACATCTACAAAAACCAATAGCAATAGTTTAAGTACACTATATACATTTATTTATAACAAAAGATTTCTTGTGCTACAGCATTGCTGGCAATAGCATTAAAGTCTACTTCTTTGTCCACGTGTGCAAATGCATAAAAACCTTTCAGTTCCTACTTGTAATTTGATGGTTGCTTAGTCTTTACTATGTTTTGCTTTTAAATTTATCTGGCGTGACAGCTTTCGTTTCTAATCCTTATTAGTAGATACGATAAGTTATTTAGCTGTAACAGCAAAAACATTACATCGAAAATTTTATCGTTATTTGCTAATATTCTTTTTTCTTCTTTTTGTGCTTTTAACAATAAAGAACTAAAGTTTTTTGTATATGCCCATCACTAGAAATAGGAAATTATTTGTAGTGCTTTATTTTGTTTGCTGCAGCTCAAAAAGAGACACTTTCCAAAATCTAAGTTGATTTTAAAGTAGAACATAAGAGTTTTTGTTTGTGCCTTAAAAACTCTTCTTCAAATTTCAGGTTTTGGAGAATCCTGTTAGATTGTAAAGATGGCAGGGACAGACCCCAGTGAAGTTGTGTACTAGATTTAGATTTAATCACTTACTAGCGATTTTGAACTGAATAAAATGCTGCACTAAATTTGACTAGTCAAATGAAATGTAATATAATTAGAGTTCAGAAAAGTACACTCACTGTACAAAATTCTCATACATAAGTGGAAAATACACAACTAAAACCAACTCGTATATATTTTTCTTGTATAACAATTATGTGTGTCTCTAAATTTTGAAATTTTACGTACACATCCACGAATGTGTTTTGCTAAAATATTTATTAGAGTGCACGTACGTGAATGTACGACTGTAGCTATTCTTTGTGTACATGTACGGCCAAAAACGTACATGAAAGACAGAGAAGTTTGAGTGTACTTTATTTTAAATAAAGGTAACGTTTAATTTTGTTATAAATATATTAGAAATAGCTTAGATCTTAGTAGTTTTATAATGAAGCACACTAAAGTATAGCGTGGCACTGATTTATTCTTCACATTTAGTTCTTACATACTTTTTTAGTTTTCAACAAAAAGAGAAAAAAAGAGCTCTAAAGGCAAATAAATTAAAATTATCTGAGCAACAAGCGACATTCCGTACAATTACTTAACGGGGAGCTTTAATATAAGGGCACCGAAAGCACCGTACTTAAACCACAGGAAAAAGTATTGAACTGAAAAACTGAAACTGAAAAAACAAAGGTGCTTTTGTTTGTAAAAAAAGTATATCTTTGGAAACTTAGACGCAGACTTTAAAAATATGTATCTTACTTAAGAATGCCAATTATTTGCAGAAGTTTTTGTTTCCTGTGACACTTAAAGAGTTCCAGCTGAAAGCTAAAATTTGCTTTGATTGGAGAACGGATTAATAACGCTTAACATGTAGTAAAATTATTTAAATATCTTTAGCTTTTTTAAACTTATAGCCACACTTGAAACCCAGCAGCAATATTTGTAGACAGATTTTTCAAGCTAAAAAATCCTTTATAATGATCCAAAATGTATCTAGAAATTTCTAAATATTAAACTTAACTTAATTAACTTCCTAAATAATTCTATATATTAAAAACTTAAAGCGGTAATAAAAACTCTTCTTGGGAAGAACAAAATATTTATTTATAACATCTTGTATGACTTAGGTCCGTGTTGTTTTAAAGTTTTCAACAACCACTAATCCATATTTAAATTTGATTTGATGTATTTGTTATTTTTTAGGTGTGTACACCGCGGAGAATTTATTCATTTAGCATCGGATTTTCCAGAAAAATCTTTATTTTACATTTAAGTTGGCTATATTCTTTTTCTTCGTTCGCTGCTGTTCCTTTGCAAATTTTATGTCTGCTATTTTTGTTGCTTTCTTACTTTTCTTTTAGTTTTACTTATTGTATATTATTTTCTTAAGTTTTTTTTTTTAATTTGTGCGGCGTTTTATTTGTATATAAAAATATGTTGTGATTTATATTTTTTGTATCTGAATTTTATCGTCATTCTTGGAGATACTATAAGTTTTTATTCTTGTTATCTGCCTATTAAGTTATTTATCCCTGCCAAAATCACAAAAACAAAGTTTACGTGTATCACGATTATTATATTTATGACTTTTTTGTTCAAAATAATCTTCCGTATTGCGCTTAAAAACTGGTTCTTTACTAAGTAAAAAATTCAACTCATTTGCCAACATAACAGCATTTACTACTAAACATCTGATTTGAAGGCAAAAACTTACCAGCTTTCGATGTATAGAGTAGCCCCAGGCGTTAGTGCATCATCAATGATCAACTTAGTGTGGTGTACAATCAGTTCTTATTGCCAGTTAACAATGCTTGATCATACTAAGCAGCGCTTTCGTTTATTTTAACAAGCTTAGACTAAAAACTTGATCGCCTTTAAAGTCAATTTTTATGTTGTCAGAAAGATGAAAAGCTTCCAGTGACTTGCGGTGGATGACATCATAAATTTTGCTTCTACTCCCAGTAGCAAAAAACTGTTTTACATTTAGATGATCATATTGCGTCAGGCATAAATAGCGTCAGGCTAGATCTGGCGTGAATACATAAAAATAATTGCTCTCAACAATGATAATAACACATATATATTTCCACAACTTAATTATATCTAAACTGGACAATTATTGGAATAAAAATTTCCTAATCTTTTTGGACATGTCTAGTATATTTTTTATGTAATCCTGTTATTGTGTCTGTTCAGGCATTGTTTAACCATACGGTTCAAAAGGAAATTAATAAGGAAACAAACAAGATGTTGCGGATATGTTTAAGGCATGTCTTCACGTACGTATTAGAAAAATTTTTAGCTATTAAAATATGTATATTATTTTATCCTTTTTTATATGTTCGATTGACAGCTGCAATAAATCAAATTATTGTACTACCAGTCATCTAGCAGCAATCAAATAAAAAAAAAAAAAACAAAGGATACACCTTCAAATATTTACCATTATTAATGTTTATTTTCTGGATTTAAGGAAAATTAATTTAATGACGGTGCTGCCGTAAAACAGTGCTTTAGTATGATATTGTTTCAAAAAAGATATTTGTGTGTTGCTAGTCGTCTGTGAATTCTTCTTATATAAGCCCACACACACAATTTACACAATTTAGAAAAATAAGTTCAAATTATGATAAGGTAATATTATTTGAACCAAATGAAAATTTTTAGTCAGTCTTAAGTTTGTACTTTAAGTAATTATTTGCAAATTAGTTTATTTTTAAAATAATAGGAAATGTTAATATAGTTATTTTGAGAATGTTCTCCATTAGTCTTCTTTAGACCTCTTCGCTTCTACCCCCTTCAGGTTGTTTAACATTAGGCTGCAGTATTTTTCTAAACAATTGATTCAAATGAAAAGAATATAAGATAAAGATGAGCCTGTATGCATTAAAATTTAATAGTTTGTGAATTAGATATTCTTCTTCCGTTTGAAGAATAATTCATTCCTTAAAAATAATTTAATTAAAAAACAATTAATTAAAAATACAAAAATTATCCTAACCAAAAATTGTTCAGTTGTGTGTCCATAATCCAATTAAATTTGAACGAATTGTTTTTTATAATATACGCGAATTTTTAATATTATATTCACGAATATTATTTATAAGATGAAAAACTAAAAATATAATATTATTAATGAATACAGATTTTGAAAAGAACAAGCGCAAAAATTTAATTCGCCAATAGGTTTTTCCCTGCCTTTTTTACTTGAAGTCACATTAAAAATCGGTTTCAATAAACTCATATGTATACATATACCGTAACTAATTAGATAGACTAATTAATTGACAATTTTATTGGCATTCATTTACATACACATACATATGGCCCTAAATCGCAAATTTGTGAAGGTAAACTCTATATTATGAACTGTATTTATTACAATATCATAATTAATATGGATATGTCTGCAAAACCAATACTTTTGATACTATTATTAACATTTTGTGACTGCAGGTATCTGAGAGAAATTTATTGGAATCGCGAAAAAAGCCAATTTTCTAAAAATTTGATAGGGCCTTTCTACATGAGATCAGTGATATGCTGTATGTTTATACAAATTACTCAGCCTAAAGTTTTGTCAGAGGCAGCAGGCCCCAACATGATAAAGTCCATAATAAAATTATTGCAGGGTTTACTCTTCTTGCACTCGTTCATGGCCGTTTTTGTTCGTTGGTTTAGCAATAAACGATAAAACTAGGCTCTTGCGCGATAATAACAAAAATACAAAATAATATTCTACTCGCAAATATTATTTTTATATTCGCGAATACAAATTCTATAACGAACATATAAGATAAAATTGTATTCACAAAGAGATTGTTTTTACTCTTGTAATGTAATAAAATATATTTGTTAACTAAGTTATGTTTTATTTAGCAGAAACATTAAACGATATTACAGTTACGAAACACGAGTGGAGACATGTTGGATATAAAATCATAATAATTTTTGCTTACGTGAAAAATGCATCTCAAATATCAAGAATAACAAATAATAAGTTAAAGCAAAAATTCGACATCATTCTGGTTTGCATTAACACACGCAAATATTTTTGACAAATATCTTTAGCCTTTTCGTAAAAATGAGTTTCTTTTAAAAAATCAAAATTAATCACTGGCACTGACACTGGCCACATGGTGCATAAATTTATTTTATGCGTGTAATTTTATAGTAAATTATAAATTCTTAATTCGATTGTTAGTCGCTGTTATTAGCGGGTTTAAAAATACACTAACACACTTACACATAATTTTGCCTATTGGCATATATAAGCCTACACTAACTAAACTAACTGTATAATAACTAACTAAATACTAACTGTATAATAAATGTTTATATAAAATGGACATGCTTTTGCGTGTATGTTTATGCGTATAATCCTGCGTGCCTGACCATATTTGCATAAAGGATTGTTGGCAAAACATTAAAGCTTATCGAGAATAAATGGTCACATGTACAATTAAATCAAACCAACATATGCAAATAATCCTTAATTATCATAACGGATGTTTTTAAATAAATAAATATAAGACACTAAGAGAAAAAATTGATACGACATAAGAGAAAAAATTGATACGATTCTCTATTCTGTTCATCTTCACATGTGTCTATTTAGTTATTTGCACTAGAGTATTTGTCACTAAGTTATTGCAAACAGTAAACCACGGTTGACGGATATTTGGACAAAAATGAGTGAATGAAACGCTTGATATTATAAGAACCGTTAAATCTGCGAACGTTTCATTTATTTTATATGAACCATCGCACAGTGGGATTTAATTTGTGCAATAAGTAATTTTATCGACACATAAAATATAAAAAAGCTAATGATGCAGTTTTATAGAAAATTGATTTAGTATAAAGGATCCACAAATGTTATCCCAAAGAAACGTTTATTTGTCTTTGAAATAATGTAGTAAAGTCACATATAAATTTTGGTCCAAAGTATTGAAAACGTTTACGCACTTCTATAGTGTTTGTACATAAGATAACTTTATTGACCTGATTTAAGCTGTAAACACATTCACCACAGCAGCTACCGACTGCAAAATTTCAAAAATAGATAACATGTATACATACGAGAATAATTAATTTGAAGACAGCAAGGAAATAAGGCGAAAGGTTATTGTCTAGGCTGATTTTGCCGTGCAGTCCAATTAAACTAATTTCTATTTTTGTTGGCGACAATAGACAGTTGAGTGATGTCAGTACTATAAGTCACGTAAATTAATAAGTGCGTTAAAACCGCTTATTCGGAAAATAGAAAGAAAACTTAAAATAATCTTGTGTTATTTATTAAAAGATATATTTATATATTTAAAGATTAATATTAGTCATTTTATTATTGAAGGCTTTTAAAGTTTAGGTGTATGCATAAGTATTTTCAAGCATTTTTTTTAATAAAAATACTTCAATCGTGGTGGCGAAAATGTACGAAGAATAGCTCTAAACATTTCAAAGGAATGTTTTCGAGTGTATATAAAATTACAATTCCATTTTGTATGGAAAACATTTGATTAGATATGTATTTACTTTTTTCTAATGAAATTTTAGTTTGTTTTTTTTTTTTTTTTATTAGTAGAAGGTTTCTTGTATGGGACACCTGTTAACTTTTAACAGAATTGTGTTTTTGGTAAATATCATAAAATTGTATAGCTTTCAACATTTTGTTGTTTTGTGTATTTTTTTAGTGCAGTGAATAAGTAAATTTTAAATTTAAATGAAATAGTTCGATATATTTTCAATTTTAAAGACAAGCGAAACGAAAAATCGACGAACTCTTAAAAATATTGCTTAAGTCTTCTAATAGTCTCTTAGCAGTGTGTTCGTGTAGCCTGCTGTGGCGAATGTGTTTACAGCATTAAGTAGTAATTTTTTTCATATATAGCCTTTTCTGCATATATAAAAAAGTATATAAACTTCGCTCATATAGTTTAAAAGATATGATAAAATAAAATTTGTTCTATAATCAGCCGTGATTGCAAACTTCCTTGGGGGAATAAAAGGTTGCTCGGTCATGCTAGGTTTTCTCGCTATAATATAATGAAAGGCAAGATTATACCTCAAAGAAAAAAAGTTTAAATAATTAATAGTCTTTTATAAATTCATAAAATTTGTCTCCGAATTCATAAAATTCTTAAAAAAAATTACAAATAATAATAAAAAATAAAAAAAGTTACAAATAATAATAAAATACTTTATATTGCAAAATTCTCGGCGCTCAAGGACGAACACAAAGTCTAAACTGGAAAATAAACTTTGAATTGAGAAGGCATTAAAGGAACAGATGGGTCTAATAACGATGGAAATACGTTCAGGCGTTTCTTTTCTAATACCGCACTTGTTGCCGTTGTGACTGCTGTAGATGAGCAACTATTTGATCGACTTCGCAGTGTACTACAAATTATAATTTGTGGCAAAAAGATTAATTTCTTGAAGTTCAAGAATTTAGTTCAAGATAAAGCAAAACTTTTTGTTGAAAAATATAGTTGGTATTATATGCCAGTAGCAGTACACAAAATACTGATACGCTAAAAGGATACCACGGATGCGGCAATACTCCCTACTGGCATACTTTCTGAAGAAGCCAAACAAGCCAAAAAGAGAGATTATAGAAATTCTATATTAAGGTTCTCCAGAAAGTGTGATAGAGTTAAAACAAATACAGATGTTTTTTATCGATGACTAGTATCGTCAGATACTTTTACAATTAGCGTTAGATGTCAATCCAGTAAAAAGGTTCTGGAACTTGATGATATAGTTACGAAAATGATAAATGATGAATAGACATCTATATTTAAATGCATGTATTGAAATTTATATATAAAATTATTAGTTTTGGTAAAGAAACATAAAATTTTGGAAAAATATATATAATATAATATATATATAAATATAAATATATATACATATATATATATATATATATATATATATATATATATATATATATATATATATATATATATATATATATATATATATATATATATATATATATATATATATATATATATATATATATAATATGTAATATGAGTTATGTGAAAGGTTGGTAGTAGGCGTGTCAAGTTTTGATGAAATTTTATTTTTTTTAGGCTCTGTGCGAAATTTCAAAAACTTTGGGCTAAAAATAAATTTGGGGTTATCGGCAGTGGGTAGTGGGCGTATCCAATTTTAATGAAACTATTTTATTCTTAATTAAGGTAACAAAAGGCTCTGTGCCAATTATCAAAATATTTGGGCAAAACTAAATTTAGTGTGCGTGGCCAATTTTGATTAAACTCTCTATTTCTCTTAATTGATCTAACCAAAGTCTCAGAGCGAAATTTCAACATTCTACGAGTATTTCTTATATATTTTGCCAAACATTGTATGAAAAAATCGCACTGTGCGTCTCGTCCACTACGGTCAAATCCACCTAACAAAAGAAAAAAATATAATGTTGATCGCGAGATTCCCAGCCTTAAAGCGCGAGTGAAATATATATTCTCTTAAAGAAAAATCAATTTGAACGAAGGTGCAAGGTTATTCCAACTAGATTATTGAAATCATGCCAATTAAATAAAATAGACCGACAATAAAATGTTGCAAAAAGAGGTAAAAAACATTTTTGAAAAATTTTTTACATATATTATTATCAGAAAGTTAATGGAGTTTACTGAATCGAATAAAAAGGCGAATACTCAAATAAAATGTGAAATTTTGTAATAAAATAAATAAGTTAAAAACCTCTTTAGTTTACGAATATCTTACTTTACTAAGAAAGACAAATTGTTAACATTTTTTTGATCTTCCAAGAAAAATTGGAAAAAGTTGACACTTGCAGAATGTAGTGCAACATTTTCTAGATAGCTGCTTTGACCACAAGTATTATTCGCATCTATGTAGTTTAGGTTGTGCACATTATAAATATGATCTACTTAACCAACTAGTTAAAATTTTAAATAATTATTTTTTTAAATAAAATAAATATTAAAAAAAAAATAATTAAGATTTTTAAAGAAGTGCTTTTGCTACAAGTTTTCTTAAAAACAAAAAATCTTGTCCTGAACTGTTAAGATTCAAAATTTAGTTGGAAATGCTACTTCTGTACCTCCTTAAAAAAGTTTTCGAGTTTTGTTATTTTAAAATGTTTTTTTTTCCCTTAAATATATCTAAATTTCAAGACTGATCAATTAAATAATTAGCTTTTACAGTTCAAAGCTATTACTCGTAGTATTCTAGTTACCTTGTACATTTTCTTATTGCAGAATCTCTTTACAATTTTTAGCAATGCCCTTTCCTTTTCACAACATTAAGCTTAATAAATATTTTCTCTTCGGCTATTTTTTAAAAGGTTCACTAGTTCAAATTAAATAAAGCAAAGACAAATAGTCTTAATATAACTGAAATTGAGTTTGTTGAAAAGGTAGTTTAATTAATGGTATATACTGCTTGAACAAGGTGGCTCATCATTCAGGTCCGAATTTCCCTTTTTCTCACCTGTTGCGTCCAATAACTGTGTTCATGATAATTGCGAATTTAGCTTTGTCTCTGGATTATTGGCGTAGAAAAGTAGCATAGTCTGAAATTTATAAAACTTAATTAAATTTCATGCTATATAAGTCCCATGTCAACTACTAAGTTACGAAAAACTTAATAATCATGGCTCAATAACATAATCTAATAAATGTAACATTTTGTTCACTATAATTTTGAAGCCAAATGAGTACATGTTCTGTTGGCCCATAAATCGTACACATTAATTTTTTTTTTTTGGGATGCAGAATATATACATGTGCTTACGGTGGACCTCAGAGAGAGAAAGAGAGAGAAATAAACAGAGTTGATATTAATCAAAGGCTTTCAAAGTAAACCATGGTCAAGCTCGATAAATAAATAAATAATATTTGAACTTCAGTTTAACAGTTAGAAAAGTGACGGAGTTATTATTGGTGTAGCGTTGCAATATTAAAACGTTTTTTCATAAATTAATTAATCATAAGATTAATTTTTCGTGAATTAAGTTTTTTTGATTATTTGTTTTAAATAGTAGTTTTGGTAAATTTTCGAGTAATTCAAGAAAAATGTAATATGGGTAGAGTTTACCAAGAAATGTAAGCTTTTTTACTATAAAGTATAATTTCAAATAATATTGAAATCAACTTAAAAATTTCAAAATAAATATATAAAACATTGAAAAATACTGTTAAAAATTAACAAAAAAAAGTCTATTTTAAGGTGCTTTTACTGTTATGTAAAGTTATGTTAAGAACCCTCGTATAGAAGGTTCTTTCTTTGGCATTAAAAATAGCGCACGCTATACGGATATAAAATTAACACTCTTTTTAATAGCAGGAAGCGCGGAGTATTTCCTCTGGGTTTCATTCAGTTATAATACAACAGAAAGAAATTAAAAAAAGAATAAATCAATAAAAAAACTACAAAATTACAACGCTACTGAGGTACCCAATGAAGTGAATGTCGTGCGTTATTTCCATTCCGATTTGTTAAGGGTGCTTTTTAGAATTAAAGTTCACCGATTGTGTAAAATTTAATGTGACTGTGGTCAGGTAACATTTGTAGCTCTATTAAGCTTTTTTATAATGAATCACATATTATTCGTGCCTTTTCGTGTAAATATTAATTAGGTATTAAGTTATTCGGACTTTTTCCGCCAGCAAATGCTGTACTGTTGCCATACCTTTCAGTGAAGACTGTCATCACTGGCTGTTTATTTGGTAGGTTTGGCGAAAGCTTTCAATGTGATAACATCATTTTCGCTTTATTTAATTAGATACTATTATCGAGTACTAGTTGTTAATAATATTAAAAAAAAAAACAAAACAAAACAACTAAATTATTAAAATAAAATATATTTACTTTAAGAGGTTGATTTACAGGATACTAATGTTTCAACAAAAAGGAGCTGCAGGGTTATAATTGTGAAAAATAAAACAAGTAAAACTTAAAAAGAACTTTATAAACATGCCACAAACGGCATATACATTGGGCGAAACCATTTAAAATTTTAATTATAGTTCGACCCAAAAATTTCAAAGAAATGAAAAAACCACTTATGTTATACCATCAACAAAACATTAATACATTATGAACTTTAATACTTTAATGATCGTGGCAAACAATTAAAAGTTGTTTTTAATATAACTGAAATCTTTAACTGCCAGTGAGCAAAGCTAGCACTTGAATTAATAGTACTTGAAAAAATAAGAACAATATGAAGAAAACCTGCAAAGAAAGAACATAGTTGAGGTAACCTTAATCTAAAAACAAATATATTGCGGTTTTTTCTGCAGTTTAAGGCAAAACACAGTGTAGTTAGAAAAAATAAAGCCATTGTTAATTATTGTTGTTTTTGCTAAAACTATGATTTTTGTCTTTCCTTTATTGTTTGGACAAAAATCTTTAATTCATTTAAATATGAGTGAGAAGTTTCCGGAAGAGTTAAGTGAGCGGTAGCGAAACGGACATCCAAACGTACTTTCCCCTCAATAGTCAATATCAGTGACTTTATGAATTCGGCCAGGATAATCAACACGATATTTTTAAGTTTATAGTATAGTTACATTTAATAATAATAAAGTTGATCCTGAAATTTTATTTTTGTCTCAAATGTAAGCATGTTATAATTAAATGTAAAAGTATTTTGTTCAAATATAAAAACTCAATAGCTAAAATAAAAATGTCATTTAATGTAATTGAATCATAATATGGTCTTGTAATTGCAATACAGCGATACTGATGCTATAGCGAAAATGGTTGCCAACAAATTTTTGCTAGCAAAGAAAGCCTTTATTCCATAAAGCAAGTTTAGATTAAATCTAAAACGAAGTCCTGATTAAATCAGATGTGCAAAAATGCAAGCAGATTTAGAGAAAAGCATTGAGTACCTGACGAAGAAACAAAAACGTAGATGTTGATTCGCTATGCCTTAGAGCGAAATCTTCATGTACCAAGGAACTCTATACAAGGAACGTCATCAAAGTTCTTTCTGCTCCTCATGATAGAGCTTTTGATTATTCATTCCCAGATAGTTCCATATTTCCGACTCCGACACTTTTAAAGAATAACGAAATATTCACTGACGTGACTGTTAAAGCTAACCTTCTGACTGTTTAATTTGCAAGAAATTCCAGACATTTTTTTTTGTATGTGCAGTTAAAAACGGCTTATCAGATCTGCACATTAGCGTCTTCTGAGCCGGATAACATTCCACCACTGGTCTTAAAGTAGTGGTCTTCGACGCTAACAGGTCCATTAGCTATTCCTTTCAGCACTTTGTATCATGCTGGTTATTTCTTAATTTGCTGAAAGTTAGCTAACTTAACGCAAATTCCCAAAAAGGGGGAGGTGAACAACCCTGCCAAATAACCGCCTAATTTTCCTACATACTATCTATAGTGATGAAGAGTATAACAAATTTATATTTTGAGAAATACTGGAGTCCAACAGTTTACTAAGTGACCGCTAGTATGGTTTCTGTAGGAGGCCTTCTACAGGAGGCTTGCTAGGTTTCCCTTCGGAAAAATAGTGTCGTTTCATACGCCATTTTGGCAAAAGATGGGGGTTATAGATATTTCCAAGGCGTTTGATAGAGTGCGTCATCAAGTGCTTCTATTAAAATTTAATGCTTTTGGTGTCGGTGATAGCTTTTCTCGATTTATATCGAGCTTCTTTACGGATTGCACTATACGAGTTGCTATAGATCGGATCTCGTCAACGAGTTCAAGTAAATTAAGGTGTACTACAAGGTTCTATTCTTTTCCCCGCTTTATTTCTTATTTTTAAATGAACTTCTTTGTCATACTTTGAACCCTAGTTACTTTTTCGCAGATGACAGCAGCACTTGCCATTCATATTCATTCAGCAAGAGACCAAGTGCGTTAGAGTTTGGGGCCAGGATTTTATACCAATATCTGATTGGAGCCGGGCGAATAGAGTCGATTTTAATGCTCGTAAGACTCAATGTTATATACTTATGCACAGACGTTCGACCAAAAGTTAAGCGTCGTCTGTAAATTTGGATGGCAAAGTATTAAGGAATCAGAAGCTCTTTATGTTTTTGTCTTGAAAATTCAGTATGATGCTCTGTGTTCTAAGCACATTTTTCAAGTCTCAAAAGAAGCTTTCAAGAGAATCGGTTTTTTTTAACAGCTTAAAGGGTATTTTACTCCAACTTATCTCCCTACTAATTATACAACCTACACCCAACAACTCTCATGTATGGGCTGGTGCTTCAAAGTCTGTTCTGAGTTACTCGACAGCGTTCAGGAGAGGGCAAAGAGGCTCATAGGTGAGAGTAGGGTATCTAACTCTATTGACTCTCATGGACGTCGGCGCAATGTGGGTTGTGTTTCGCTGTTTTATCGATACTTTTATTAGTAATAATATGTTATGGTTAAATATAATATATTACTTTTAAGAAGGTAAAAAATTTTTGTTGTTTTTGAAATTTGAGAAAACAAATTTGTTCGCCGCAACTATGCACTGTTACAGAGAACAAAATATGGTTATTTCTGTGTGTGTATTTAATCAGTTGCAGTGAGATGTTTAGAAACCTTCTGCTTAATTTCTAGAAGGTGTGTGCAAAAGTATTTCTTTGCAACCAAAATTTTTCTTAAATCGAGGAATTTTATAAAAAAGTATACAACTGATTATTCTCCCAAAGTTAAGCACGAGCTAAATTTTTTATACTGCAAAGGTAACTAAATTATTAAAGCTTATCAGAAGTTAAGTTTATTTTATTGAGACTTAAAAATTAAGGTTACAAACTGGTCTTACAAAATTTCATAGATTAGAATTAAAAACTTAGAACTATGTGTATGATTCTAATCATGTAAAAGGGAAACCGCGAAGAGCTATAAGAGAAAAATTGGATATTCAAAACTGACAAGATAAAGACGAAAAATGTGCTTGCTCCCGGCACTACATTAACAGGAAAGTAATGAGTCTTTTTATAAAATTTGAGAAATGTAATTGTAATATATATTTAACATGCAAAAAAATGAATGCAAGTAGTAAGATGGTTTTAGTGTTTCTCCATATAACGGTTTAAAAATGTCTGTTTGCACTTTAGGCTGCTAAAAAATCCTACTACGATAACTAAATCAGAAAAATAACATAATTGAGTAGAAGTAAGTAAAGACAATTTCAGGTATTTTGAATTCATTTCAGTAATGGAGATAATAATGTCGAAGACCATTTTCTAGTTTCAAAATATATCTTGTGATGATTTAGTACGGTTTGTAATTCTTGCCAAAGTTGTTAAACGTAACAAAATTTTGAAGCCAAATGTGCCAATTAAAACTTTTTCGCAGCTAATAAAAACAATAAAATAATCTTAAGGTAATTTTTTCCCGAACGAACACAAAATTATTTAAAGAAACTATAAACAGTTTTTTATAAGGCGTACCAAACCTTTAATAATAATTATTTATCACAGTTACCCTTTTTTTCTAAAGGAGAACATATTTTTTCTTGTTGAACGGTGTAATTTTTACAATATTTGTTAACGGTTTAACATTTCATTTATAGAAATTAAAAGTATTTTTATTATCTATTTTTTTTTTTTGGTTTAACATAAAAATGTATCCAGTTTTATTTTTTCAATAAAATCCTATCAAACTGAATGCGTTCACATTTCAAACAGTAATTTTTTTTCACCAAAAAATAAAATTTTCAGCCCTAACATTCAATATTTTATAAGAAAAATTTTTAACATATTTATCTCGATAAAAATTCGTTTTAGAAAGGAAAGGACTTTAGTCTGTTATCACTTAAAAAAATTGTGTTTTTTCCTTTGCTTCCCTAATATTTCATTTCCCTTCCTGGCAAAGAAATTTCAGTAAAGCATGAATAGTCACAGTCTTAAGCCGTGATTAATGTTTTAAAATGGGGTATCATATTAAATGACAATGGAAATTGGAAACAATTTGCCAATGATACGGCTCTTTAGAAATTTACTTCCGTCTGCATCCTGATTGCTAAGTTGTAGCAAAATTATTAGTGTAACGCAAAAGTAAGACAAGGACCGCCTATTAATTCTGAATCAAATACACTTTTATTTGGTCAATTCATAGAAAGAATTAAAGAAAATCATCACAATTTAAATTAAGTTATTATGAAGGATACTCAACAAATCCATCAAGCTTTAAGAAGACAACTTAAGGTAGAGGGCTATAAAAATTAATTATTAATTAATTTAATTAATTAAGTTTTGGCAATGATAGATTGGTAAGTGGAAGAGTACGGTCGAGTGGCATTTGGGTCGTAGTTTAAAATTATATGAATTCTTATTACGACAAGGATGAGAGGGTAATTAAGAGACCAACATCTGTCTCTAGATTCGTGTGTAGTATATTGTGATTTTAAGTTTAGTTTTTTTGTCTTACCTTTTTGTTTTGTGTTGCTGTCGCGAACCTGACGAGAGGGTTGGAACCTCCTGAGGTAGATAAAGCTAGTCGCAAGCCTCATCAGGCGTTTCACCGTAGACCGTAACATAAATGTCCTTAATAAAGGCATGCAAAATTTCTTATATTTAAAAACCTCTTTAATATATTCAAGCTGAATACAATTAAAATGAGAAATGAATCTTTTATTATTTTTTTATCAAATATTCAAATTTATTTCAATAAATTTAAAACAAAGGAAGAAAATTTTGTAAGGAATATTCTGAAAGTCTTTAAAAATACGACTAAATATTTTTTTTAGTAAGATTTTTATTAAGATTTACTTCATTGCAAAATACTTTTTCTGCCAAAATGCACAGAATACAAAACGTCTGTCAGTATGTCTTAAAGTGAAAATTAATTATAATAAATTTTGCAAGGGCAGCAAACAACACAGAGTCGTTTAGATAATTATTTGATTTTATTACCTTAAAGTAATTAAATTTTTTGCTGTTTAAGCTAATTTTGGTATTTGTAGCATTTATTTAAGAAAAGAGAATACTTTTATTTGAGCTTTTCGCTAAAATTCCTGCCCAACCAGTATATATTTACTTAAGGAGACGCAAAAAGCTTAAGGGCAATTAGAATTTCATCCTTTTTTTTTGAAGCCAACAGTTATGGTTCATTTAACACTTAAACACATATAAATGCACAAATTAAATAGTAACACAAAGACTTTTAGAAACAACGAATAAATTACAAAGCAAATAACCGAAACAACGCAAATAAACACTACAACTAAAACTGCTGAATGATATGAAAAAGATACTGGAACGCAAATAAAATTTATAAAAACATTTATTAACCATGAATAAATATCTAAATTGTAAAAATACCAACGCTAACTGAACTAAAATTTTAACTTTGTAACATCCAAAAAAGCTTGTATTGAAGAAGAACATCAAAGTCAATAGACGAGAACTTATATATAAAATGTATAAAAGAGCAATTTGCATCTAAAAAAACAAAACCAACATATAACTAGAACAAGACCTCAATAACAAAAATAAAATTCTGCATGCCAGTAGTTCTTTATAGACTTAGTTTAAGGGTAACTAAATAAACAATATTTTTTATAAAAATAATGAAATACATTCGTATATGTGAAGCCAAAAAGAATTTCGACAATATCAAGCCAGAGAAAAAATATTATAATAGTTATAGAGGTTTTTTTTCCTCAAGCGGTCTTTTGAATTTTAATCTTCACTAAAGAAATTTCATTCACTTAGCTTTAAATCTGTAAATATATTGTTTGTAATTGAAAATAAAAGTAAGATAAATTTTTGTTATAAACTTCTGTGGGTATATTAAAATTATTACCTCATCTAAGAATCGTAAGACTCCCGGGTCATTGTCGAGAAGCCAATGCACCCCAACAGTGTAACAGTTTTGTGAGGATTTTCTAAAAATCGCACCATTGGCCCATTTCTTATTCGAAAATGATTTTGGAAATAAATTTAAGCATTGCAGACTCATATTAATGGAACTGTTATCACCTGGAATTTGAACTTTGATAATTCTTGGTTTCAGTAAAATAGCTAAGTCCGGTACTATACTTTAAACTTTTTTTGCTTTGCGAGTGATCCGAAACAGTACGATTAATTTATGAAATAGAAACGGCCAACAAAGTCTTGCAGAATTGTACTGACAGGGTAAACTTAACTGTTAATAAGTTAAATCAGTTATCATAAATATTCGAAATAATTGTTATTTCTAATAAAGCCAAAGTATTTAAAACGACAAGAATAGAAAGTTTATTTAATTCAATTACATTTTTAAAAAGATTTTTGTGTTTGAAGTTGGCTGGGCTTCTATATTTTTTACGTTCATAAGTTATTACTATTGGTCGCTACATCAAACGATAATGTCGTTGGAAGACAATAAGTTGAAGGACTTTTCACACTCATGTTGTTGCCAGCCGTGGTAACATATTTTACTTGAGGAAAGCTGAGTTTCAAAGAACTCGAGTAGTGAAATGTTATAGTTCTAAATCGATCTCATAAAGGTGGTAAAAAAGTTTTCATCCAACTTTAACTCATTTACTTCAATTAAACATATTTTCATATCTAGGAGAATATAAACCACTCTAAAATTATTTTTCCTAATTTCTGTTTGTATTTTTTTTACACAAATGAAATACTTTTGACAAGCAGCTTTCTCCTCTAATGGCCTGGATAAAAACAAATGTTTTGCCACATGTTTGGGTAGCTTTTTAATATTAAATTTAAATCAAGGGTATTCAAAAACACAATTTTACCAAAGTACTATTTACCATTCTCTACCACAAAATAGGTGTTCAGTTTAAAGTAAAGATATATTTATTATTTTGTTATTTTTTAACTTTTGCTACTGCTTTCTTTATTACCATCGTTGGATAGGACTCTTTATGTTCAGTTTCTTTGGAAGGGAAAAAATTAGAATGTTGATATAAATTCAAGATTTGCATTCAATTCAAACAACAACAAAAAACAAAAAAAAAAACGGCAGTGAACAATGTTTGAAATTATCAACCTTAAACATGTTATTTTTTTTTTGCAAAAAAGCTGCTTTTATAGTCGTGGAAGTTTTTCAGCTTAAATTTGTTATATTTTAAGAAACTATTTTAATTATGCTTTGCAATATTTTATATTAACCCTTTGAGTACATTTGACGAGTGAGACTCATCGCATTAACGATTATCTTTCAGTTATGGACGAATTCTTTGCTAGATGGCGACTAAGGCTATATAAAACCAAGACTGAAGCTGTAACGATTAAGGGCAGACGCAAGTATCTTTACCCCAATTGCACATCTTTTATTCCAAACAATAGAATTGGTAGTCTCGGAAAGGATGAAATATCTGAGTGTAATATTTCATGAGAATTTTGAGTTTTATCGACATATTGATTATGCCTTGGAGTGTACTAAGCGAATGTATGGTTCATATAAGAAATTCTAGGTCCTCACAGGCTTAATAGGGGGATTGCGCTTCTTTTATATCGCAAAATGATTCGACCCGTTATACCTTATGCATTTCCAGTTTGGTTTAGAATATCTTCTGCCCACATGGAAAGGTTAAGAATATGGGAAAGAAGAATACTGGTTTCATGTCTGGGACTTACACGTAGACTAGGTACAGATGATATAATCCGCAGGCCTTCTTGCAGATCAATTTATGCTGCTACTGACTTTAAGAGAATTTATGCATTTATAATGGCATCTGGTATTGTCTTCACCGAAAAAGCTCGTTATATAGATAACGGACAAGATATTTGTCATCGATTGATCTTCTTGCTCTTAACGAAGCTGGTCTCCTTTATGAGAGTGCAAACCTCTCAACTGTTGTAAATATTTTTCTTTTTAGTTGTAAGTTATTGTTTTTGTTATTAGCTTTAAATAATAAGTGCCTTCCTTTTTCCATTTTTTTGGGAAATTATTTAGGATAAGAAACATCAATGTTAAAAAATATATTCTATGGCTAAGCCATAAATATATTTAATAGTACATATAAGATAAGTCCTTGAAAAATACTAAGTATGTAAGGAAAAAATTTTAAATAAGAATTAAATTAAGAATAAAACATGTAAATTGATTGCATTTGTGGTAACTTGAACTTCAACTTGAAATTTGGAAATGCAAACAGTGCCAGGTACCTTTACATTTACCGCCATTTTCCAAATAAAATGTGTTACTTTTACATATTAATCCATATAGAAATAAATTAAATCCGTTTTACATGCATAAAAGTCTTCAAATAATTCAGTGCTCAAGAGGTTAAATAAAATAAAACAGAAAGGCATAGAAGTAACAGGGCTTACGCAAACAGCATCAAGGGCATTAACACTCAAAAATTCATATCATTAAAAATTTAATGTAAAATTTCCTTTATTTTTTTACTTTTAAATGTTTCTCTCTAAAATACGCTTTAGTCTTATAAATAAAATGCTAACAGTATTTTCCAGTTTTTTTGTAGCAATTTATATATGCAAATTTTTTAAATTCTATTCAGTGTATTGAAATAAAAATGTCTGCCACAATGTCTCTGTTCTTATATTTTAATGAATTTCTTAACTTCACAAACTTGTCACTAGTGACATTTGTCAGCAAAAAGCCTGATTCAATTGTTGTGCACATCTTTTAAAGAAGGTGGTACGTCAAACGCTTTTATTTGCATGAAATCTGTTCTTTTTAATATTTTTTGTGACATGAAATAGATGAATCGCTCTTATTTCTAATTACAATAATTTTTTTAATGAGAAAAATCTTGGCTTTTAATATACAAAAATTAATAAGAGGTTTAAGCAGCATCGCGAAACCGTGATTCAAGTTTTTAAGTGGAAAGGTTTTGTTATCTTGGTTACATAAGTTAGCTGCTTGTTTCTAAGTTAAAGAGTGTGTAGTTTTAGCCACACCTGGTGTGCTTTTTTCTTCAACTTGAACTAGTCAAATTAAGATTTCATCACTAGTGTGAGTAGTTTCCTCCTATTTTAAGGAAGTGTAGCCTATTTTAGTTAATGAAATTATTATTTGAACAGTTTGATATTATAACAAATGAATTAAATTAATATTGGCTTAGGTTAGTTTTCGTTTTAAAAAATATTTAGATAAGAAAAATTATTTCCAAATGTGTGCGGACATTTTCCGCAGAAACGCAAGGCGCAACGCCCATTCATACTTTATAACAGTCTGTATGATATTGAAGCAGCACATACAGTGTTGTGAAGAAAAAATATGATGGCTGGCAGAAAACAACAACAAAGTTATGTGATGATTTGATAAAGAGAAAATGAAGAAATGTGTTGGCTTTCGTTAAACCAATATAATATTGATTGATTTTGAACATTCCTAGAATTCATTTCCAAAACTAGTTGCTAAGAAATCTAATTTTTTCAATGTACATAACCTGAGGTAAATCGATGCGATCAATGCGATCCAGAATGTTCTGCATTACATTCTGCAGGTATCTTAGTTTTCCTGCTTTTTTTGGAGAGCGGTCGCATACATATGTGAATAACTTTTATTTTTGAAAAATTTTTAGAAAGTGAACTAAAGCTGAAATTAATTTAATTTCAAATTTTTAATTGAACCGTCTGATTTTTTATGAGGTTACAAGCAATCAAATATACATACACTTTAATCCGACTATACTTAGAAATAATAATAAAGGTTTTCACAATTTTGGACTTTGAAATTTAGTTTCATAACATAATTCGGTTCTATTTCTCTTTCTAATTGCGTACTTTTTTGAATAATTTTGCGTTAATTTAAGATATTTATTTTAGTTTTTAATTATTAAATTATTGCAAGTGCCCGTGCATTAGGCAAAAATAAAATATGGTAGTGTGCGATGTTTTATTTGTTGTTTTTATTTTTCAACATCTTTAAACTGTATAAAAAAAGAGCCGAAAAAAGATCAACCGTATACAGTGGATAAAGAAAAGTAAAATCAAAGTTGATTCTTGTTGTTTTTGCTTAAACTTTGATTTTTGTCTTCACTTTATTCAATAAATAAATAACAATAAAATAAATAAAAATAGAGTTTATTGTTTGGACAAGAATCTTTAGTTTATTTCAAATAATAGTGAGAAGTTTCCTGAAGAGCTAAGTAAGCGGTAGCGAAATGGTCATAGAGAAGTTTCTTTAGCTTTAGTAATTAATTGAATTAAAATTTATTTCTGGCTTAAGTTCATTTTTTTAATTTCTAAAAACTTTTTTTTTTTTTTAGAAAGAAAATTAATTTACAAATGTAATCGGACGTTTTCCAAGGAAAACAAGAAAAATTTAGACACTAGCAGAATGAAATGCAGCATTTTCTGGCTCGCTACAGACCTTCATCAGCATTCTTTGTATCTATCTACTTTAGCTTGTGTAAATTGTAAACATCATCTATTTAACCAACTAATCTTGTAAATAAGAATACGAGAAATATTCAAATCAATATTAATTTGGTTAGACGAAATCGACACACAAACCAAAGTATTTCTTCATTGTTCTATTTTTGGAATTGTCTTATACATTTGTTCTTGCTTTTGTATCAACCTTCGGCTGATCACGAATGCAATTTTTTATTTTTGTCATTCTTACTTGTTTACTCACAACATTATAGATGCTATTTTAGTATCATATTGATTGTTGTGCTTTAAGCATGAATGAACATGCGCCGTGCCATGCGTATGTTAATTTCTAATTTTTATGAAAATTAGTTGAACTGTGGAAGTAAATGAATTAAAATTTATTTCTGGCTTAAGTTCATTTTTTAATTTCTAAAAACTTTTTTTTTTTTTTTTTTTTTTTTTAGAAAGAAAATTAATTTACAAATGTAATCGGACGTTTTCCAAGGAAAACAAGAAAAATTTAGACACTAGCAGAATGAAATGCAGCATTTTCTGGCTCGCTACAGACCTTCATCAGCATTCTTTGTATCTATCTACTTTAGCTTGTGTAAATTGTAAACATCATCTATTTAACCAACTAATCTTGTAAATAAGAATACGAGAAATATTCAAATCAATATTAATTTGGTTAGACGAAATCGACACACAAACCAAAGTATTTCTTCATTGTTCTATTTTTGGAATTGTCTTATACATTTGTTCTTGCTTTTGTATCAACCTTCGGCTGATCACGAATGCAATTTTTTATTTTTGTCATTCTTACTTGTTTACTCACAACATTATAGATGCTATTTTAGTATCATATTGATTGTTGTGCTTTAAGCATGAATGAACATGCGCCGTGCCATGCGTATGTTAATTTCTAATTTTTATGAAAATTAGTTGAACTGTGGAAGTAAATGAATTAAAATTTATTTCTGGCTTAAGTTCATTTTTTAATTTCTAAAAACTTTTTTTTTTTTTTTTTTTTTTTTTTTTTTAGAAAGAAAATTAATTTACAAATGTAATCGGACGTTTTCCAAGGAAAACAAGAAAAATTTAGACACTAGCAGAATGAAATGCAGCATTTTCTGGCTCGCTACAGACCTTCATCAGCATTCTTTGTATCTATCTACTTTAGCTTGTGTAAATTGTAAACATCATCTATTTAACCAACTAATCTTGTAAATAAGAATACGAGAAATATTCAAATCAATATTAATTTGGTTAGACGAAATCGACACACAAACCAAAGTATTTCTTCATTGTTCTATTTTTGGAATTGTCTTATACATTTGTTCTTGCTTTTGTATCAACCTTCGGCTGATCACGAATGCAATTTTTTATTTTTGTCATTCTTACTTGTTTACTCACAACATTATAGATGCTATTTTAGTATCATATTGATTGTTGTGCTTTAAGCATGAATGAACATGCGCCGTGCCATGCGTATGTTAATTTCTAATTTTTATGAAAATTAGTTGAACTGTGGAAGTAAATGAATTAAAATTTATTTCTGGCTTAAGTTCATTTTTTAATTTCTAAAAACTTTTTTTTTTTTTTTTTTAGAAAGAAAATTAATTTACAAATGTAATCGGACGTTTTCCAAGGAAAACAAGAAAAATTTAGACACTAGCAGAATGAAATGCAGCATTTTCTGGCTCGCTACAGACCTTCATCAGCATTCTTTGTATCTATCTACTTTAGCTTGTGTAAATTGTAAACATCATCTATTTAACCAACTAATCTTGTAAATAAGAATACGAGAAATATTCAAATCAATATTAATTTGGTTAGACGAAATCGACACACAAACCAAAGTATTTCTTCATTGTTCTATTTTTGGAATTGTCTTATACATTTGTTCTTGCTTTTGTATCAACCTTCGGCTGATCACGAATGCAATTTTTTATTTTTGTCATTCTTACTTGTTTACTCACAACATTATAGATGCTATTTTAGTATCATATTGATTGTTGTGCTTTAAGCATGAATGAACATGCGCCGTGCCATGCGTATGTTAATTTCTAATTTTTATGAAAATTAGTTGAACTGTGGAAGTAAATGAATTAAAATTTATTTCTGGCTTAAGTTCATTTTTTAATTTCTAAAAACTTTTTTTTTTTTTTTTTTTTTTTTTTTTTTTTTTTTTTTTTAGAAAGAAAATTAATTTACAAATGTAATCGGACGTTTTCCAAGGAAAACAAGAAAAATTTAGACACTAGCAGAATGAAATGCAGCATTTTCTGGCTCGCTACAGACCTTCATCAGCATTCTTTGTATCTATCTACTTTAGCTTGTGTAAATTGTAAACATCATCTATTTAACCAACTAATCTTGTAAATAAGAATACGAGAAATATTCAAATCAATATTAATTTGGTTAGACGAAATCGACACACAAACCAAAGTATTTCTTCATTGTTCTATTTTTGGAATTGTCTTATACATTTGTTCTTGCTTTTGTATCAACCTTCGGCTGATCACGAATGCAATTTTTTATTTTTGTCATTCTTACTTGTTTACTCACAACATTATAGATGCTATTTTAGTATCATATTGATTGTTGTGCTTTAAGCATGAATGAACATGCGCCGTGCCATGCGTATGTTAATTTCTAATTTTTATGAAAATTAGTTGAACTGTGGAAGTAAATGAATTAAAATTTTTTTTTTTTATTTCTGGCTTAAGTTCATTTTTTAATTTCTAAAAACTTTTTTTTTTTTTTTTTTTTAGAAAGAAAATTAATTTACAAATGTAATCGGACGTTTTCCAAGGAAAACAAGAAAAATTTAGACACTAGCAGAATGAAATGCAGCATTTTCTGGCTCGCTACAGACCTTCATCAGCATTCTTTGTATCTATCTACTTTAGCTTGTGTAAATTGTAAACATCATCTATTTAACCAACTAATCTTGTAAATAAGAATACGAGAAATATTCAAATCAATATTAATTTGGTTAGACGAAATCGACACACAAACCAAAGTATTTCTTCATTGTTCTATTTTTGGAATTGTCTTATACATTTGTTCTTGCTTTTGTATCAACCTTCGGCTGATCACGAATGCAATTTTTTATTTTTGTCATTCTCACTTGTTTACTCACAACATTATAGATGCTATTTTAGTATCATATTGATTGTTGTGCTTTAAGCATGAATGAACATGCGCCGTGCCATGCGTATGTTAATTTCTAATTTTTATGAAAATTAGTTGAACTGTGGAAGTAAATGAATTAAAATTTATTTCTGGCTTAAGTTCATTTTTTAATTTCTAAAAACTTTTTTTTTTTTTTTAGAAAGAAAATTAATTTACAAATGTAATCGGACGTTTTCCAAGGAAAACAAGAAAAATTTAGACACTAGCAGAATGAAATGCAGCATTTTCTGGCTCGCTACAGACCTTCATCAGCATTCTTTGTATCTATCTACTTTAGCTTGTGTAAATTGTAAACATCATCTATTTAACCAACTAATCTTGTAAATAAGAATACGAGAAATATTCAAATCAATATTAATTTGGTTAGACGAAATCGACACACAAACCAAAGTATTTCTTCATTGTTCTATTTTTGGAATTGTCTTATACATTTGTTCTTGCTTTTGTATCAACCTTCGGCTGATCACGAATGCAATTTTTTATTTTTGTCATTCTTACTTGTTTACTCACAACATTATAGATGCTATTTTAGTATCATATTGATTGTTGTGCTTTAAGCATGAATGAACATGCGCCGTGCCATGCGTATGTTAATTTCTAATTTTTATGAAAATTAGTTGAACTGTGGAAGTAAATGAATTAAAATTTATTTCTGGCTTAAGTTCATTTTTTAATTTCTAAAAACTTTTTTTTTTTTTTTTTTTTTTTTTTTAGAAAGAAAATTAATTTACAAATGTAATCGGACGTTTTCCAAGGAAAACAAGAAAAATTTAGACACTAGCAGAATGAAATGCAGCATTTTCTGGCTCGCTACAGACCTTCATCAGCATTCTTTGTATCTATCTACTTTAGCTTGTGTAAATTGTAAACATCATCTATTTAACCAACTAATCTTGTAAATAAGAATACGAGAAATATTCAAATCAATATTAATTTGGTTAGACGAAATCGACACACAAACCAAAGTATTTCTTCATTGTTCTATTTTTGGAATTGTCTTATACATTTGTTCTTGCTTTTGTATCAACCTTCGGCTGATCACGAATGCAATTTTTTATTTTTGTCATTCTTACTTGTTTACTCACAACATTATAGATGCTATTTTAGTATCATATTGATTGTTGTGCTTTAAGCATGAATATACATGCGCCGTGCCATGCGTATGTTAATTTCTAATTTTTATGAAAATTAGTTGAACTGTGGAAGTAAATGAATTAAAATTTATTTCTGGCTTAAGTTCATTTTTTAATTTCTAAAAACTTTTTTTTTTTTTTTTTTTTTTTTTTTAGAAAGAAAATTAATTTACAAATGTAATCGGACGTTTTCCAAGGAAAACAAGAAAAATTTAGACACTAGCAGAATGAAATGCAGCATTTTCTGGCTCGCTACAGACCTTCATCAGCATTCTTTGTATCTATCTACTTTAGCTTGTGTAAATTGTAAACATCATCTATTTAACCAACTAATCTTGTAAATAAGAATACGGGAAATATTCAAATCAATATTAATTTGGTTAGACGAAATCGACACACAAACCAAAGTATTTCTTCATTGTTCTATTTTTGGAATTGTCTTATACATTTGTTCTTGCTTTTGTATCAACCTTCGGCTGATCACGAATGCAATTTTTTATTTTTGTCATTCTTACTTGTTTACTCACAACATTATAGATGCTATTTTAGTATCATATTGATTGTTGTGCTTTAAGCATGAATGAACATGCGCCGTGCCATGCGTATGTTAATTTCTAATTTTTATGAAAATTAGTTGAACTGTGGAAGTAAATGAATTAAAATTTATTTCTGGCTTAAGTTCATTTTTTAATTTCTAAAAACTTTTTTTTTTTTTTTTTAGAAAGAAAATTAATTTACAAATGTAATCGGACGTTTTCCAAGGAAAACAAGAAAAATTTAGACACTAGCAGAATGAAATGCAGCATTTTCTGGCTCGCTACAGACCTTCATCAGCATTCTTTGTATCTATCTACTTTAGCTTGTGTAAATTGTAAACATCATCTATTTAACCAACTAATCTTGTAAATAAGAATACGAGAAATATTCAAATCAATATTAATTTGGTTAGACGAAATCGACACACAAACCAAAGTATTTCTTCATTGTTCTATTTTTGGAATTGTCTTATACATTTGTTCTTGCTTTTGTATCAACCTTCGGCTGATCACGAATGCAATTTTTTATTTTTGTCATTCTTACTTGTTTACTCACAACATTATAGATGCTATTTTAGTATCATATTGATTGTTGTGCTTTAAGCATGAATGAACATGCGCCGTGCCATGCGTATGTTAATTTCTAATTTTTATGAAAATTAGTTGAACTGTGGAAGTAAATGAATTAAAATTTTTTTTTTTATTTCTGGCTTAAGTTCATTTTTTAATTTCTAAAAACTTTTTTTTTTTTTTTTTTAGAAAGAAAATTAATTTACAAATGTAATCGGACGTTTTCCAAGGAAAACAAGAAAAATTTAGACACTAGCAGAATGAAATGCAGCATTTTCTGGCTCGCTACAGACCTTCATCAGCATTCTTTGTATCTATCTACTTTAGCTTGTGTAAATTGTAAACATCATCTATTTAACCAACTAATCTTGTAAATAAGAATACGAGAAATATTCAAATCAATATTAATTTGGTTAGACGAAATCGACACACAAACCAAAGTATTTCTTCATTGTTCTATTTTTGGAATTGTCTTATACATTTGTTCTTGCTTTTGTATCAACCTTCGGCTGATCACGAATGCAATTTTTTATTTTTGTCATTCTTACTTGTTTACTCACAACATTATAGATGCTATTTTAGTATCATATTGATTGTTGTGCTTTAAGCATGAATGAACATGCGCCGTGCCATGCGTATGTTAATTTCTAATTTTTATGAAAATTAGTTGAACTGTGGAAGTAAATGAATTAAAATTTATTTCTGGCTTAAGTTCATTTTTTAATTTCTAAAAACTTTTTTTTTTTTTTTTTTTTTTTAGAAAGAAAATTAATTTACAAATGTAATCGGACGTTTTCCAAGGAAAACAAGAAAAATTTAGACACTAGCAGAATGAAATGCAGCATTTTCTGGCTCGCTACAGACCTTCATCAGCATTCTTTGTATCTATCTACTTTAGCTTGTGTAAATTGTAAACATCATCTATTTAACCAACTAATCTTGTAAATAAGAATACGAGAAATATTCAAATCAATATTAATTTGGTTAGACGAAATCGACACACAAACCAAAGTATTTCTTCATTGTTCTATTTTTGGAATTGTCTTATACATTTGTTCTTGCTTTTGTATCAACCTTCGGCTGATCACGAATGCAATTTTTTATTTTTGTCATTCTTACTTGTTTACTCACAACATTATAGATGCTATTTTAGTATCATATTGATTGTTGTGCTTTAAGCATGAATATACATGCGCCGTGCCATGCGTATGTTAATTTCTAATTTTTATGAAAATTAGTTGAACTGTGGAAGTAAATGAATTAAAATTTATTTCTGGCTTAAGTTCATTTTTTAATTTCTAAAAACTTTTTTTTTTTTTTTTTTTTTTTTTTTTAGAAAGAAAATTAATTTACAAATGTAATCGGACGTTTTCCAAGGAAAACAAGAAAAATTTAGACACTAGCAGAATGAAATGCAGCATTTTCTGGCTCGCTACAGACCTTCATCAGCATTCTTTGTATCTATCTACTTTAGCTTGTGTAAATTGTAAACATCATCTATTTAACCAACTAATCTTGTAAATAAGAATACGAGAAATATTCAAATCAATATTAATTTGGTTAGACGAAATCGACACACAAACCAAAGTATTTCTTCATTGTTCTATTTTTGGAATTGTCTTATACATTTGTTCTTGCTTTTGTATCAACCTTCGGCTGATCACGAATGCAATTTTTTATTTTTGTCATTCTTACTTGTTTACTCACAACATTATAGATGCTATTTTAGTATCATATTGATTGTTGTGCTTTAAGCATGAATGAACATGCGCCGTGCCATGCGTATGTTAATTTCTAATTTTTATGAAAATTAGTTGAACTGTGGAAGTAAATGAATTAAAATTTATTTCTGGCTTAAGTTCATTTTTTAATTTCTAAAAACTTTTTTTTTTTTTTTTTAGAAAGAAAATTAATTTACAAATGTAATCGGACGTTTTCCAAGGAAAACAAGAAAAATTTAGACACTAGCAGAATGAAATGCAGCATTTTCTGGCTCGCTACAGACCTTCATCAGCATTCTTTGTATCTATCTACTTTAGCTTGTGTAAATTGTAAACATCATCTATTTAACCAACTAATCTTGTAAATAAGAATACGAGAAATATTCAAATCAATATTAATTTGGTTAGACGAAATCGACACACAAACCAAAGTATTTCTTCATTGTTCTATTTTTGGAATTGTCTTATACATTTGTTCTTGCTTTTGTATCAACCTTCGGCTGATCACGAATGCAATTTTTTATTTTTGTCATTCTTACTTGTTTACTCACAACATTATAGATGCTATTTTAGTATCATATTGATTGTTGTGCTTTAAGCATGAATGAACATGCGCCGTGCCATGCGTATGTTAATTTCTAATTTTTATGAAAATTAGTTGAACTGTGGAAGTAAATGAATTAAATTTTTTTTTTTTTATTTCTGGCTTAAGTTCATTTTTTAATTTCTAAAAACTTTTTTTTTTTTTTTTTTAGAAAGAAAATTAATTTACAAATGTAATCGGACGTTTTCCAAGGAAAACAAGAAAAATTTAGACACTAGCAGAATGAAATGCAGCATTTTCTGGCTCGCTACAGACCTTCATCAGCATTCTTTGTATCTATCTACTTTAGCTTGTGTAAATTGTAAACATCATCTATTTAACCAACTAATCTTGTAAATAAGAATACGAGAAATATTCAAATCAATATTAATTTGGTTAGACGAAATCGACACACAAACCAAAGTATTTCTTCATTGTTCTATTTTTGGAATTGTCTTATACATTTGTTCTTGCTTTTGTATCAACCTTCGGCTGATCACGAATGCAATTTTTTATTTTTGTCATTCTTACTTGTTTACTCACAACATTATAGATGCTATTTTAGTATCATATTGATTGTTGTGCTTTAAGCATGAATGAACATGCGCCGTGCCATGCGTATGTTAATTTCTAATTTTTATGAAAATTAGTTGAACTGTGGAAGTAAATGAATTAAAATTTATTTCTGGCTTAAGTTCATTTTTTAATTTCTAAAAACTTTTTTTTTTTTTTTTTTTTTTTTTTAGAAAGAAAATTAATTTACAAATGTAATCGGACGTTTTCCAAGGAAAACAAGAAAAATTTAGACACTAGCAGAATGAAATGCAGCATTTTCTGGCTCGCTACAGACCTTCATCAGCATTCTTTGTATCTATCTACTTTAGCTTGTGTAAATTGTAAACATCATCTATTTAACCAACTAATCTTGTAAATAAGAATACGAGAAATATTCAAATCAATATTAATTTGGTTAGACGAAATCGACACACAAACCAAAGTATTTCTTCATTGTTCTATTTTTGGAATTGTCTTATACATTTGTTCTTGCTTTTGTATCAACCTTCGGCTGATCACGAATGCAATTTTTTATTTTTGTCATTCTTACTTGTTTACTCACAACATTATAGATGCTATTTTAGTATCATATTGATTGTTGTGCTTTAAGCATGAATGAACATGCGCCGTGCCATGCGTATGTTAATTTCTAATTTTTATGAAAATTAGTTGAACTGTGGAAGTAAATGAATTAAAATTTTTTTTTTTATTTCTGGCTTAAGTTCATTTTTTAATTTCTAAAAACTTTTTGTTTTTTTTTTTTTAGAAAGAAAATTAATTTACAAATGTAATCGGACGTTTTCCAAGGAAAACAAGAAAAATTTAGACACTAGCAGAATGAAATGCAGCATTTTCTGGCTCGCTACAGACCTTCATCAGCATTCTTTGTATCTATCTACTTTAGCTTGTGTAAATTGTAAACATCATCTATTTAACCAACTAATCTTGTAAATAAGAATACGAGAAATATTCAAATCAATATTAATTTGGTTAGACGAAATCGACACACAAACCAAAGTATTTCTTCATTGTTCTATTTTTGGAATTGTCTTATACATTTGTTCTTGCTTTTGTATCAACCTTCGACTGATCACGAATGCAATTTTTTATTTTTGTCATTCTTACTTGTTTACTCACAACATTATAGATGCTATTTTAGTATCATATTGATTGTTGTGCTTTAAGCATGAATGAACATGCGCCGTGCCATGCGTATGTTAATTTCTAATTTTTATGAAAATTAGTTGAACTGTGGAAGTAAATGAATTAAAATTTATTTCTGGCTTAAGTTCATTTTTTAATTTCTAAAAACTTTTTTTTTTTTTTAGAAAGAAAATTAATTTACAAATGTAATCGGACGTTTTCCAAGGAAAACAAGAAAAATTTAGACACTAGCAGAATGAAATGCAGCATTTTCTGGCTCGCTACAGACCTTCATCAGCATTCTTTGTATCTATCTACTTTAGCTTGTGTAAATTGTAAACATCATCTATTTAACCAACTAATCTTGTAAATAAGAATACGAGAAATATTCAAATCAATATTAATTTGGTTAGACGAAATCGACACACAAACCAAAGTATTTCTTCATTGTTCTATTTTTGGAATTGTCTTATACATTTGTTCTTGCTTTTGTATCAACCTTTGGCTGATCACGAATGCAATTTTTTATTTTTGTCATTCTTACTTGTTTACTCACAACATTATAGATGCTATTTTAGTATCATATGGATTGTTGTGCTTTAAGCATGAATGAACATGCGCCGTGCCATGCGTATGTTAATTTCTAATTTTTATGAAAATTAGTTGAACTGTGGAAGTAAATGAATTAAAATTTATTTCTGGCTTAAGTTCATTTTTTAATTTCTAAAAACTTTTTTTTTTTTTTTTTTTTTTTTTTTTTTAGAAAGAAAATTAATTTACAAATGTAATCGGACGTTTTCCAAGGAAAACAAGAAAAATTTAGACACTAGCAGAATGAAATGCAGCATTTTCTGGCTCGCTACAGACCTTCATCAGCATTCTTTGTATCTATCTACTTTAGCTTGTGTAAATTGTAAACATCATCTATTTAACCAACTAATCTTGTAAATAAGAATACGAGAAATATTCAAATCAATATTAATTTGGTTAGACGAAATCGACACACAAACCAAAGTATTTCTTCATTGTTCTATTTTTGGAATTGTCTTATACATTTGTTCTTGCTTTTGTATCAACCTTCGGCTGATCACGAATGCAATTTTTTATTTTTGTCATTCTTACTTGTTTACTCACAACATTATAGATGCTATTTTAGTATCATATTGATTGTTGTGCTTTAAGCATGAATGAACATGCGCCGTGCCATGCGTATGTTAATTTCTAATTTTTATGAAAATTAGTTGAACTGTGGAAGTAAATGAATTAAAATTTTTTTTTTTTATTTCTGGCTTAAGTTCATTTTTTAATTTCTAAAAACTTTTTGTTTATTTTTTTTTTTAGAAAGAAAATTAATTTACAAATGTAATCGGACGTTTTCCAAGGAAAACAAGAAAAATTTAGACACTAGCAGAATGAAATGCAGCATTTTCTGGCTCGCTACAGACCTTCATCAGCATTCTTTGTATCTATCTACTTTAGCTTGTGTAAATTGTAAACATCATCTATTTAACCAACTAATCTTGTAAATAAGAATACGAGAAATATTCAAATCAATATTAATTTGGTTAGACGAAATCGACACACAAACCAAAGTATTTCTTCATTGTTCTATTTTTGGAATTGTCTTATACATTTGTTCTTGCTTTTGTATCAACCTTCGGCTGATCACGAATGCAATTTTTTATTTTTGTCATTCTTACTTGTTTACTCACAACATTATAGATGCTATTTTAGTATCATATTGATTGTTGTGCTTTAAGCATGAATGAACATGCGCCGTGCCATGCGTATGTTAATTTCTAATTTTTATGAAAATTAGTTGAACTGTGGAAGTAAATGAATTAAAATTTATTTCTGGCTTAAGTTCATTTTTTAATTTCTAAAAACTTTTTTTTTTTTTTAGAAAGAAAATTAATTTACAAATGTAATCGGACGTTTTCCAAGGAAAACAAGAAAAATTTAGACACTAGCAGAATGAAATGCAGCATTTTCTGGCTCGCTACAGACCTTCATCAGCATTCTTTGTATCTATCTACTTTAGCTTGTGTAAATTGTAAACATCATCTATTTAACCAACTAATCTTGTAAATAAGAATACGAGAAATATTCAAATCAATATTAATTTGGTTAGACGAAATCGACACACAAACCAAAGTATTTCTTCATTGTTCTATTTTTGGAATTGTCTTATACATTTGTTCTTGCTTTTGTATCAACCTTCGGCTGATCACGAATGCAATTTTTTATTTTTGTCATTCTTACTTGTTTACTCACAACATTATAGATGCTATTTTAGTATCATATTGATTGTTGTGCTTTAAGCATGAATGAACATGCGCCGTGCCATGCGTATGTTAATTTCTAATTTTTATGAAAATTAGTTGAACTGTGGAAGTAAATGAATTAAAATTTATTTCTGGCTTAAGTTCATTTTTTAATTTCTAAAAACTTTTTTTTTTTTTTTTAGAAAGAAAATTAATTTACAAATGTAATCGGACGTTTTCCAAGGAAAACAAGAAAAATTTAGACACTAGCAGAATGAAATGCAGCATTTTCTGGCTCGCTACAGACCTTCATCAGCATTCTTTGTATCTATCTACTTTAGCTTGTGTAAATTGTAAACATCATCTATTTAACCAACTAATCTTGTAAATAAGAATACGAGAAATATTCAAATCAATATTAATTTGGTTAGACGAAATCGACACACAAACCAAAGTATTTCTTCAT
This sequence comes from Cistogaster globosa, assembly GCA_937654795.1. NCBI lineage: Eukaryota > Metazoa > Arthropoda > Insecta > Diptera > Tachinidae > Cistogaster > Cistogaster globosa. Next base: position 23,887,398 of record OW569406.1, read on the forward strand.
TGTTCTATTTTTGGAATTGTCTTATACATTTGTTCTTGCTTTTGTATCAACCTTCGGCTGATCACGAATGCAATTTTTTATTTTTGTCATTCTTACTTGTTTACTCACAACATTATAGATGCTATTTTAGTATCATATTGATTGTTGTGCTTTAAGCATGAATGAACATGCGCCGTGCCATGCGTATGTTAATTTCTAATTTTTATGAAAATTAGTTGAACTGTGGAAGTAAATGAATTAAAATTTATTTCTGGCTTAAGTTCATTTTTTAATTTCTAAAAACTTTTTTTTTTTTTTTTAGAAAGAAAATTAATTTACAAATGTAATCGGACGTTTTCCAAGGAAAACAAGAAAAATTTAGACACTAGCAGAATGAAATGCAGCATTTTCTGGCTCGCTACAGACCTTCATCAGCATTCTTTGTATCTATCTACTTTAGCTTGTGTAAATTGTAAACATCATCTATTTAACCAACTAATCTTGTAAATAAGAATACGAGAAATATTCGAATCAATATTAATTTGGTTAGACGAAATCGACACACAAACCAAAGTATTTCTTCATTGTTCTATTTTTGGAATTGTCTTATACATTTGTTCTTGCTTTTGTATCAACCTTCGGCTGATCACGAATGCAATTTTTTATTTTTGTCATTCTTACTTGTTTACTCACAACATTATAGATGCTATTTTAGTATCATATTGATTGTTGTGCTTTAAGCATGAATGAACATGCGCCGTGCCATGCGTATGTTAATTTCTAATTTTTATGAAAATTAGTTGAACTGTGGAAGTAAATGAATTAAAATTTATTTCTGGCTTAAGTTCATTTTTTAATTTCTAAAAACTTTTTTTTTTTTTTAGAAAGAAAATTAATTTACAAATGTAATCGGACGTTTTCCAAGGAAAACAAGAAAAATTTAGACACTAGCAGAATGAAATGCAGCATTTTCTGGCTCGCTACAGACCTTCATCAGCATTCTTTGTATCTATCTACTTTAGCTTGTGTAAATTGTAAACATCATCTATTTAACCAACTAATCTTGTAAATAAGAATACGAGAAATATTCAAATCAATATTAATTTGGTTAGACGAAATCGACACACAAACCAAAGTATTTCTTCATTGTTCTATTTTTGGAATTGTCTTATACATTTGTTCTTGCTTTTGTATCAACCTTCGGCTGATCACGAATGCAATTTTTTATTTTTGTCATTCTTACTTGTTTACTCACAACATTATAGATGCTATTTTAGTATCATATTGATTGTTGTGCTTTAAGCATGAATGAACATGCGCCGTGCCATGCGTATGTTAATTTCTAATTTTTATGAAAATTAGTTGAACTGTGGAAGTAAATGAATTAAAATTTATTTCTGGCTTAAGTTCATTTTTTAATTTCTAAAAACTTTTTTTTTTTTTTTTAGAAAGAAAATTAATTTACAAATGTAATCGGACGTTTTCCAAGGAAAACAAGAAAAATTTAGACACTAGCAGAATGAAATGCAGCATTTTCTGGCTCGCTACAGACCTTCATCAGCATTCTTTGTATCTATCTACTTTAGCTTGTGTAAATTGTAAACATCATCTATTTAACCAACTAATCTTGTAAATAAGAATACGAGAAATATTCAAATCAATATTAATTTGGTTAGACGAAATCGACACACAAACCAAAGTATTTCTTCATTGTTCTATTTTTGGAATTGTCTTATACATTTGTTCTTGCTTTTGTATCAACCTTCGGCTGATCACGAATGCAATTTTTTATTTTTGTCATTCTTACTTGTTTACTCACAACATTATAGATGCTATTTTAGTATCATATTGATTGTTGTGCTTTAAGCATGAATGAACATGCGCCGTGCCATGCGTATGTTAATTTCTAATTTTTATGAAAATTAGTTGAACTGTGGAAGTAAATGAATTAAAATTTATTTCTGGCTTAAGTTCATTTTTTAATTTCTAAAAACTTTTTTTTTTTTTTTTAGAAAGAAAATTAATTTACAAATGTAATCGGACGTTTTCCAAGGAAAACAAGAAAAATTTAGACACTAGCAGAATGAAATGCAGCATTTTCTGGCTCGCTACAGACCTTCATCAGCATTCTTTGTATCTATCTACTTTAGCTTGTGTAAATTGTAAACATCATCTATTTAACCAACTAATCTTGTAAATAAGAATACGAGAAATATTCAAATCAATATTAATTTGGTTAGACGAAATCGACACACAAACCAAAGTATTTCTTCATTGTTCTATTTTTGGAATTGTCTTATACATTTGTTCTTGCTTTTGTATCAACCTTCGGCTGATCACGAATGCAATTTTTTATTTTTGTCATTCTTACTTGTTTACTCACAACATTATAGATGCTATTTTAGTATCATATTGATTGTTGTGCTTTAAGCATGAATGAACATGCGCCGTGCCATGCGTATGTTAATTTCTAATTTTTATGAAAATTAGTTGAACTGTGGAAGTAAATGAATTAAAATTTATTTCTGGCTTAAGTTCATTTTTTAATTTCTAAAAACTTTTTTTTTTTTTTTTTTTTTTAGAAAGAAAATTAATTTACAAATGTAATCGGACGTTTTCCAAGGAAAACAAGAAAAATTTAGACACTAGCAGAATGAAATGCAGCATTTTCTGGCTCGCTACAGACCTTCATCAGCATTCTTTGTATCTATCTACTTTAGCTTGTGTAAATTGTAAACATCATCTATTTAACCAACTAATCTTGTAAATAAGAATACGAGAAATATTCAAATCAATATTAATTTGGTTAGACGAAATCGACACACAAACCAAAGTATTTCTTCATTGTTCTATTTTTGGAATTGTCTTATACATTTGTTCTTGCTTTTGTATCAACCTTCGGCTGATCACGAATGCAATTTTTTATTTTTGTCATTCTTACTTGTTTACAAATGTATAAGACAATTCCAAAAATAGAACAATGAAGAAATACTTTGGTTTGTGTGTCGATTTCGTCTAACCAAATTAATATTGATTTGAATATTTCTCGTATTCTTATTTACAAGATTAGTTGGTTAAATAGATGATGTTTACAATTTACACAAGCTAAAGTAGATAGATACAAAGAATGCTGATGAAGGTCTGTAGCGAGCCAGAAAATGCTGCATTTCATTCTGCTAGTGTCTAAATTTTTCTTGTTTTCCTTGGAAAACGTCCGATTACATTTGTAAATTAATTTTCTTTCTAAAAAAAAAAAAAAAAAAAAAAAGTTTTTAGAAATTAAAAAATGAACTTAAGCCAGAAATAAATTTTAATTCATTTACTTCCACAGTTCAACTAATTTTCATAAAAATTAGAAATTAACATACGCATGGCACGGCGCATGTTCATTCATGCTTAAAGCACAACAATCAATATGATACTAAAATAGCATCTATAATGTTGTGAGTAAACAAGTAAGAATGACAAAAATAAAAAATTGCATTCGTGATCAGCCGAAGGTTGATACAAAAGCAAGAACAAATGTATAAGACAATTCCAAAAATAGAACAATGAAGAAATACTTTGGTTTGTGTGTCGATTTCGTCTAACCAAATTAATATTGATTTGAATATTTCTCGTATTCTTATTTACAAGATTAGTTGGTTAAATAGATGATGTTTACAATTTACACAAGCTAAAGTAGATAGATACAAAGAATGCTGATGAAGGTCTGTAGCGAGCCAGAAAATGCTGCATTTCATTCTGCTAGTGTCTAAAAATTTTTCTTGTTTTCCTTGGAAAACGTCCGATTACATTTGTAAATTAATTTTCTTTCTAAAAAAAAAAAAAAAAAAAAGTTTTTAGAAATTAAAAAATGAACTTAAGCCAGAAATAAATTTTAATTCATTTACTTCCACAGTTCAACTAATTTTCATAAAAATTAGAAATTAACATACGCATGGCACGGCGCATGTTCATTCATGCTTAAAGCACAACAATCAATATGATACTAAAATAGCATCTATAATGTTGTGAGTAAACAAGTAAGAATGACAAAAATAAAAAATTGCATTCGTGATCAGCCGAAGGTTGATACAAAAGCAAGAACAAATGTATAAGACAATTCCAAAAATAGAACAATGAAGAAATACTTTGGTTTGTGTGTCGATTTCGTCTAACCAAATTAATATTGATTTGAATATTTCTCGTATTCTTATTTACAAGATTAGTTGGTTAAATAGATGATGTTTACAATTTACACAAGCTAAAGTAGATAGATACAAAGAATGCTGATGAAGGTCTGTAGCGAGCCAGAAAATGCTGCATTTCATTCTGCTAGTGTCTAAATTTTTCTTGTTTTCCTTGGAAAACGTCCGATTACATTTGTAAATTAATTTTCTTTCTAAAAAAAAAAAAAAAGTTTTTAGAAATTAAAAAATGAACTTAAGCCAGAAATAAATTTTAATTCATTTACTTCCACAGTTCAACTAATTTTCATAAAAATTAGAAATTAACATACGCATGGCACGGCGCATGTTCATTCATGCTTAAAGCACAACAATCAATATGATACTAAAATAGCATCTATAATGTTGTGAGTAAACAAGTAAGAATGACAAAAATAAAAAATTGCATTCGTGATCAGCCGAAGGTTGATACAAAAGCAAGAACAAATGTATAAGACAATTCCAAAAATAGAACAATGAAGAAATACTTTGGTTTGTGTGTCGATTTCGTCTAACCAAATTAATATTGATTTGAATATTTCTCGTATTCTTATTTACAAGATTAGTTGGTTAAATAGATGATGTTTACAATTTACACAAGCTAAAGTAGATAGATACAAAGAATGCTGATGAAGGTCTGTAGCGAGCCAGAAAATGCTGCATTTCATTCTGCTAGTGTCTAAATTTTTCTTGTTTTCCTTGGAAAACGTCCGATTACATTTGTAAATTAATTTTCTTTCTAAAAAAAAAAAAAAAAAAAAAAAAAAAAAAAGTTTTTAGAAATTAAAAAATGAACTTAAGCCAGAAATAAATTTTAATTCATTTACTTCCACAGTTCAACTAATTTTCATAAAAATTAGAAATTAACATACGCATGGCACGGCGCATGTTCATTCATGCTTAAAGCACAACAATCAATATGATACTAAAATAGCATGTATAATGTTGTGAGTAAACAAGTAAGAATGACAAAAATAAAAAATTGCATTCGTGATCAGCCGAAGGTTGATACAAAAGCAAGAACAAATGTATAAGACAATTCCAAAAATAGAACAATGAAGAAATACTTTGGTTTGTGTGTCGATTTCGTCTAACCAAATTAATATTGATTTGAATATTTCTCGTATTCTTATTTACAAGATTAGTTGGTTAAATAGATGATGTTTACAATTTACACAAGCTAAAGTAGATAGATACAAAGAATGCTGATGAAGGTCTGTAGCGAGCCAGAAAATGCTGCATTTCATTCTGCTAGTGTCTAAATTTTTCTTGTTTTCCTTGGAAAACGTCCGATTACATTTGTAAATTAATTTTCTTTCTAAAAAAAAAAAAAAGTTTTTAGAAATTAAAAAATGAACTTAAGCCAGAAATAAATTTTAATTCATTTACTTCCACAGTTCAACTAATTTTCATACAAATTAGAAATTAACATACGCATGGCACGGCGCATGTTCATTCATGCTTAAAGCACAACAATCAATATGATACTAAAATAGCATCTATAATGTTGTGAGTAAACAAGTAAGAATGACAAAAATAAAAAATTGCATTCGTGATCAGCCGAAGGTTGATACAAAAGCAAGAACAAATGTATAAGACAATTCCAAAAATAGAACAATGAAGAAATACTTTGGTTTGTGTGTCGATTTCGTCTAACCAAATTAATATTGATTTGAATATTTCTCGTATTCTTATTTACAAGATTAGTTGGTTAAATAGATGATGTTTACAATTTACACAAGCTAAAGTAGATAGATACAAAGAATGCTGATGAAGGTCTGTAGCGAGCCAGAAAATGCTGCATTTCATTCTGCTAGTGTCTAAATTTTTCTTGTTTTATTTGGAAAACGTCCGATTACATTTGTAAATTAATTTTCTTTCTAAAAAAAAAAAAAAAAAAGTTTTTAGAAATTAAAAAATGAACTTAAGCCAGAAATAAATTTTAATTCATTTACTTCCACAGTTCAACTAATTTTCATAAAAATTAGAAATTAACATACGCATGGCACGGCGCATGTTCATTCATGCTTAAAGCACAACAATCAATATGATACTAAAATAGCATCTATAATGTTGTGAGTAAACAAGTAAGAATGACAAAAATAAAAAATTGCATTCGTGATCAGCCGAAGGTTGATACAAAAGCAAGAACAAATGTATAAGACAATTCCAAAAATAGAACAATGAAGAAATACTTTGGTTTGTGTGTCGATTTCGTCTAACCAAATTAATATTGATTTGAATATTTCTCGTATTCTTATTTACAAGATTAGTTGGTTAAATAGATGATGTTTACAATTTACACAAGCTAAAGTAGATAGATACAAAGAATGCTGATGAAGGTCTGTAGCGAGCCAGAAAATGCTGCATTTCATTCTGCTAGTGTCTAAATTTTTCTTGTTTTCCTTGGAAAAAGTCCGATTACATTTGTAAATTAATTTTCTTTCTAAAAAAAAAAAAAAAAAAAAAAGTTTTTAGAAATTAAAAAATGAACTTAAGCCAGAAATAAATTTTAATTCATTTACTTCCACAGTTCAACTAATTTTCATAAAAATTAGAAATTAACATACGCATGGCACGGCGCATGTTCATTCATGCTTAAAGCACAACAATCAATATGATACTAAAATAGCATCTATAATGTTGTGAGTAAACAAGTAAGAATGACAAAAATAAAAAATTGCATTCGTGATCAGCCGAAGGTTGATACAAAAGCAAGAACAAATGTATAAGACAATTCCAAAAATAGAACAATGAAGAAATACTTTGGTTTGTGTGTCGATTTCGTCTAACCAAATTAATATTGATTTGAATATTTCTCGTATTCTTATTTACAAGATTAGTTGGTTAAATAGATGATGTTTACAATTTACACAAGCTAAAGTAGATAGATACAAAGAATGCTGATGAAGGTCTGTAGCGAGCCAGAAAATGCTGCATTTCATTCTGCTAGTGTCTAAATTTTTCTTGTTTTCCTTGGAAAACGTCCGATTACATTTGTAAATTAATTTTCTTTCTAAAAAAAAAAAAAAAAGTTTTTAGAAATTAAAAAATGAACTTAAGCCAGAAATAAATTTTAATTCATTTACTTCCACAGTTCAACTAATTTTCATAAAAATTAGAAATTAGTAATTAATATCGAAGATCAAAATAATTTATTGGGGAAGTAGCACGATAATTTAAAACTTCAATTAATTTAATTTATTACTCCCGTGTTTTTAGTTTTTAATTATTAAGATATTTTGGTTTTCCTCTGTATTCAGAGCAACCAAAACTCATTTCTACCACCTACACAATGATCCAAGTGGCATCTTGAAACTTCAGAAAGAGAAGGTGCAACTTATTTTATTGTAGCTGATGATCTCAATGATGATGCAGAAATATCAAAGTCCTTTTAGTTTGTGGGTAAATGTATATAGAAAAATAAAACACATAAATACTTTACAAATTCGTTCATACATGCATTTCCCAACGAATATACTTGTTGGGTTCTTTGGCAGAGAAACTATTCAAAAAATTATAATGCTAAAAGAAATCGATGTCGAACTAAAACGGTGTCAAGATGCTGTTGCATTAAAAAGGTGACTTCAAGAAACTCTCTTTGACAGAACGAAATACCCGAAATATAAAATCGTCTTCGCAACCAGTTTCCGATAGTGGATTTATAGACACTACAGGATATATTTTGTAGCAATTCGGAGTATTATATGTGACAGTTCTTCATCGTGAGCCGAGTTAGGAAGGTCTATCTACAAATAGCAAAATATATTTCTGAAATAAATATCGCGGAAAACACGTCCCTTTTAAATCAATTCTGAAAAATATATGTTTAGGCATACTTCATATATATATATATATATATATATATATATATATATATATATATATATATATATATTCTTTCAATTGAATTAATTTTTGTTTTTGAAAAACATTACATTTTTAAAAAATTTTGTTTACTGTTTCCTGAATATGCCTCCCAACGGCGTGGCGAAATATTGAAAGAAAAAAAAAAGAAAAACACTCACTCAGATAAAACAAATTCTAGTTATTTGTGCAGCTGATTCAGGATTGGAAAAAATCTTCTTTCTTCACTTACAACATTTTTTAAACACGTTAATAATCTACTTGCAAGACAAAACGTTTTATGAATCACGAAAATATTTTTACCCCTATATACTTCTGCAAGATGTGCCAAAATAGCAAATAGATCAAATTTACAAAAAAAAAATTAATTTTACTCTTAAAAACCTTCTCATATTATTTTTATAAAAAAAATTTAAAAAAAAAATTATTTTAATTTCAACCGAAAAATTTTTTAATTAAAATTTCAAACAATATTTTTCTTAAAACTAATATTCATATAAGTAGCTTTTACTGAAAAATATATTGAAAATTTATAGCAAACCTCTTAAAACCGTAAAAAGTCAACAAAAATATTAGCAAATAGCTTAACTAAGGGATTGAAAATAGCAAATCTGAACTTTTTACACAAACTTACAGGCAACTAAGAAAATGGTTAAATCAAAAATCAAAGCAATGTAACTTAGTAAAAACAAGTAAGAGAGCTATGGTCGGCTGTTATTTCCCTTGAGCAGAAAGATTTTATTATAATTATGTTAAAATAGAGTTCAATAAATTACCTATGTTTTTGATAATGTTTTGATATTGGGTCGCATTGAGGTCTGCACCTCTCAAAAAGCCGGCTGGGTTCACTTAAAATAGTTCCTTATACTTTATTTGCTATGCATAATATTCTTTATTCTTCTTAAATCATTTAAACTTCTTTGGTGATCTCCCTTTATTCCCTTGAACCCCGCTCTTAATCTCAGTATCCGCAAACTGAGGTCTACAAGAAGCCTACTGAGATTTTTTACTTTCTTTATAATCTTTATACGGAAATAAAAATGGGTATAACCAAATTTAATTGGTTGCTCCTCAAGATCCAGTGGCTCCACGTATGTTATTCTATACATTTCGAATTTAATATTAGTTCACCATGAGCCCGTTTACCACTTAATATATTTTCGCTCTACTTCTGATGGTCTCTGCAAAAGGGGCTCTTAAGCTTTAAGATTTATAAATGTTTTCGCGAAGCCAGAAATTTTTTAACAATCTTTGAGGAATACATAGTTTCAATTTTTTTTTTCGATGTTTAAAAAATTCTTAATTTTTATGGTAAATCTACTCTAAAATTTTTCTTCGAAATTTCGGTTTTCAATGCAGCAAAGCAATTCCAAACTACAAACTGATTGGCTTAAAAAAATACTCAATAGCCGATTTTATCATTGAATTTAAATTTTTGGGCAAAAAACAATAAATAAGAATAAAATAAAAACCACAATTTTAAAAAAAGCATTCAAAACCAGTTTTCCGTTGCGAGGGAACGAATACCTTCCTCAAAACCCCAGATTTATTAGAGATGTTCTTTTAACAATTTTGTCAAAAGTTGGATTTATAGAATTATCGGGAGTTTTTAGTTTTTTATTTATTGAAGTGAAGCTTAAAATTTTTTTGTGAAATTTTGATGGAAGTATGATGGCATGATGATTGTTTGATTGTTAGGTAAAACTCCGATTAGTTGGTTGGCCAATGTTTTTTTCTGAATTTTCGTTTTTTAACTGAAATTTACAATTTCCAAGAAAGTAAGTAATGTTTTTTTTACGTTTTACTATTTCATTTTAAATTTTTTAATAATTCAAGTATCTTCTAAAAAAATAAAAGTAAAATATTTAATTATTGTTAGAATTTTTAATACTGATCAGGTAGTAGCGAAATTTCAATTATTTATATTATTAAAAGATATAAGCTATAATAGGCAAAAAGTAAAAAATAAAAAACTTCACAAAACACTATATTTTATCAAAACATCACAAAAAAAAAATATAAAAAAAATTCGAAATATTAAATCCTGATGCATCGCCTGCCAGCACCCTTATACATAAAAAGTAGCTAAAAACTATCAACAATATAAAAGTTTTCTAAAAAAACTCGTATGTATGCATAATGCGCATAAGCAAACTTAAGCTACTGTCAAATTGAACGAAAGGCCTGTCAAACTTCAAAGCTTTATACATACATATGTATATAGAAATCTATTTTTAATTTTTAAAGAAAGATTTAAAATAAAAACTATACTTCCTCTTTAACTTTTATAATTCATGAAGAAATGTACTTAAAGGCGAACAGTTTATATCATTTAGTTATGAAACAAATGAAAAAAAAACAGAAGGTGTAAATAAAAAGTAAGTTTATTGAAGATGTGTCGCTTAAAAGAGTGTAAAATTGATAAATTTGCACAGTAATTTTTCAGCTTGTATGCAACGTTCCATTTACATTCCGAAAAGAAAACGGCATTTAATTACCTATTTTCCCCCAAGTTTATTATAAAGATTATTTTATACTAACACTGCCAATTATTTTATACAAGTCTCATTAAAATTTAATTTTATAAAAATGTTTTTTTTAATTATTATTATAAAGTTCTGTGAAGTTTTGTTTGTATCGATGTAGTAGCTTTTGCGTAATACGAACACCGACAGACAACCAAATAAAAATTCCAAAAATTCCACAACAACATCAAAATTTTCCAAAAATATATCAAGTACAGAAATTACCCCGTTAGTGTTTTATTATATATGTAGAAGAAAACCATACAGTGTTCAAATTTGTAATATTTATGGCCAGTTTTAGACTTAATACGCATTAATTAGGGACTTCATTTACTAATCCGATGCGAAAGAGGTTACACCTTTACAGAAAGCCAGAGACCGTAATGTGTAAGCATTTTTTGCTTTAAGTATATTATAGTGTCCATTAGAAAACATGAATAAATTTGATACAATGGAAAGTGTCTAATGAGTTCCCTTTGAGTAAAATAATAATATAAAATAATAATATAATAAGTGAGGTAAGTTAGGTAGCTCAACCAATATATTCACACAATAAAATTGCTGCTAAGCATGGCCTTCAGAGCCCCTTTATTATATCCTTTATATCTATGTTTGTATTTTCATTTGTAAGATGAGGGATATCCGCCTGTCAGTTCGTGTTCGGGCTAAAATCAACTGTGCCAAGGCACTAGGTGACCTAGAAAAAATTTAAATATGGTAATACATCAATCATAGTTTCGAACAAGCATAGCTTTATTGAAAAACAGCAAGATCAGATCATGTTCTTTGAGGCGGCGGGCAAAACACCACGCATGCCTCTTACTTTTTTATATCATTCAAAACAAATTTACTTTAGAACTGATGACATTTTTATGTAATACTATAAATAGTACTTAGTTTTGTTATTTTTTAATTTTCTGTAACACCAATAATAATTTTTCAACTTTTGTTTATATTCCTGCAGGTGGTTGTTGTTTATATTAAAAAATTGGTGGGCTTTCACCAGATACAGCTACATTTTCATTTGCTAAGTTAGAACAACTACTCTACGAAAAACCTACAATTTTCTTTAAAAAAAATCTTTATATTAATTTACTTCAATTGTTCTTGATTCCTTCAAATATAAATATTTAATAATATTTTCATTTTAAAATAAGAAATGAAATGTATTACTTCTGGGAAAGCTAGATATGGCCATTTTTCTACTGCTCATATAGCTCATCAGTGGATTATATCACAATTTTGTAAAGAAAACCTAAAAGTCTTATATCAAAAGCCAAATTGATTAAGTGGGGAGCCTATTGTTTCAATAAAGATAAAAGTAAACAAAACTTTAGAATTTTTTATACATTAACAGATAAACCATTAAGTAATTATTTTTATTTTTTGTCTACATAAGGGAACACATTGGGGAGCATTCAAAGTGCCGACGAAGGAGGCTGCGTGCTGTAAGGTTAAGTTTCGAATATGAAAATAAACAGAAATTTTTTTTTTTTTTGTTTTAGTGGCTAACCCGAAGTGCAGTCAACATGCTTGCTGCCTTGTCTACAACAGTCTCAAATTCAAAATTAATAAACATAAAATAAAAAATAAATAAAAAATAATGAATAATAAAACAATTGTAAGGTCTTATTATATCAGCTCCAGAATATGTATCTCTTGTTGGTGCTAGCGAAATACTGCATTCACTTAGTTTTCTCGCATTATAAATATGAATGAAACTTTCGAGTAGCACTGTTAATATTGTATTGTGCTGGTACCGCTTTGCTTGTATGCTGATGGTACACAATTTTACTTTTAATATTTATAATTTTTCTTAGAGACATGCAATGAGTGGTGCATGTTACTGTTTTTGTTTTATTTTTAATTGTACAAGCGGTGCATTAATGCTTTTTGTCAGCATATTTTTTTTGTTTGTTTGTAGTCATCATTGCTTTATGTCTTATTTTTTTACTGAATACGACAGCTTGTCATACTTATTGTGCTTTGTTCGTTCTTTTACACACAATTTGCATGTTTAAGTATACAAAACGAAATGTTAGATCATAAAAATTTATGTCGGTGTTGTTGACAGGGTAGTAGCTGGCTAATATATTATTGTTCTATTAACAGCATCTGTTTAAGTACGTCAACATTTGCAAATAACACATACTTTATCATACATACGTAGTTTCAATGGAAGAAGATTTTTTAAAAGCTGTTGACTTGTAGCAAAGTTATGCAACAACTGTTGTAGGTTATTTGTTGTTCTTTCTGCATCAGAATTTTTTATTTATTTTGGTACCCGTTTTAATGTAAGTAATACATGTTGGGTAAGTTTCTATATAAAAATATTACTGCCCAATTGTAGCTAACACTGTTAAACATGCGTTGCATTTCAAATAGAAAATTTGGTAAATACAGTACGTTCATAAATAATAGCACATTTGCTAATCTGTAAATTAATTATTCATAAAATTTTAACAGGGCATGCTATAATTTTCATCTCTTTGTGTAAACTTTATTAATATGTTCTCTTTTCAAAATTGACCTTATTTTACACAAAACTCTCAGGAACTACAAATACCGTTATCAAAATTGCCTACATTTATATATTTAGCATATTTAAGCGTTCAAATTGTATAGCACAAATGCAAAAAATTCTTTGTATAACAAAGACTAAATAACAACTTCATTTATTTATTTAACAAAAACAATAAAAGAAAACCTTTTAATAATTTATTAGACCACCTTTCGATTTAATGCAATTAAATATTCTATTTTTCATAGAACTTGTTAATTTTTTCAGAAGAGCCTGATCCAGTGCCTCCCATTCCTTGAAAATTGAATTTTTAAGCTCATTAACACTCATGAATTAACGATTGCCAGCATAAATTCTCCTGACGAGAATTCCCCATATGTTTTCTATAGGGTTCATATCTGGAGAGCAAGAAGGCCATTCCAAAACATCGACATTATTTGAGCTTAACCATTCTTTTGTAAATTTGCTGGCATGGCAGGCTGCATTGTCTTGCTGGAAAATATATTTCTTATTTATATTATTATGTAAATATAGCAATAAACTGCACTTAAGCAATTCACAATATTTTTCACTATTCATTTTGGTTGGTACGATTTGCAACTCCAAACAGCATTCTTCAGTAAATGCACTCCAAATCATAACAGAACCACCACCAAAGTTTCTTCGTGAGAAACATTGGGGTTCTTTTCGTAAGTCACGCCAGTAACTATTATTGCCGTCAGGGCCATCTTAATTAAATTTTTTTTCATCTGAAAAAATTATCTTTAAAATAAAATAAATAAGTTAACCATTTTATAACTCAAAGGTGTTAAATAATTACATTTGACCAATTTGTATTCATATTATTTCTGCAAAACTCCAAACGTGCATTGATATGACGTTTCAAAAGGCGAGGAGCTTTTTTCATTCTCTGTTTTTGAATATGTTTGGAAGAGTTTAGAACATTCCAAATGGTCGTTTTGCACACTTTGTTGGAAACGCATGCAGCAAGTTGGTTACAGCTTTTGGTACTGTTGCTTGCTGTCCTTAGAATAAGACTGCGCTCGCGTTCATTTAACTTTTTTTTTCTACCACTGCTTTTATTTTTGCCATAATTTTCAATATTTGCCAAATAATTATAAACAACCTTTCGACTTCTGCAGATTTGAATTGCAATTTCAGCTTTCGACGCACCAATTTCTGTCAATGTTAAAATTTGACCTTTTTCAAATTCGCTAAGTACTTTTCCGCGTGTCATTTTGCTTATAACTAATATTTTTAATAAAACTGAATGCAATATGTTGTTTTAAAACGGTAGTTTTTTTATACAAAGAATTTTTTGCATTTGTGCTATACAATTTGAACGCTTAAATATGCTAAATATATAAATGTAGGCAATTTTGATAACGGTATTTGTAGTTCCTGAGAGTTTTGTGTAAAATGAGGTCAATTTTGAAAAGAGAACATATTAATAAAGTTTACACAAAGAGATGAAAATTATAGCATGCCATGTTAAAATTTTATGAATTATTAATTTACAGATTAGCAAATGTGCTATTATTTATGACCGTACTGTATTATACGAGTGTTTGCAGTTGACAGAGCCTAAATTTATACCAATAAAATAAAAAGAAAAACCAATTTATAAGTTTTTAGCTCCTTAAATAGCCCTAAATATGCTACTCTTTTCTTTGAAATCTATTACAACATTGCAAGATTTTTTAAAAGTTGCTTTCATTATATTAAATATTAAAGACGAAAATGCAGATTCATTTTGTTCTCAAACGTTTATTAGATATTTCATTTATACATTTTTAACCTAGAATAATGCTTTTGTTTCAAGTCTTATATACATATATCAAAATAAAGTAATTGTGATGGTAAAAAATATCACAATAACTTCCAAAATACTTAACGGAAATATTTATTACATAAAACTAAAATATGTTTCGCTTAAATTTCTTAAAGGTATATTTGTTTGTTAAATGAAAAATTTAACCGAGTATAACTTTTTGATATCAAAAGACATTAAGATATAATTAACCTTTATATATTTTTGAAGTTGCCCTGAATCGAATACCAAGAGCAGTGATCCTCATTTGATCCATGAAATGATAATGACTGTCCTACAAGAACAGTGACCATCATTTGCTCCATCAAATAACAATCACTAATGATTGAAATATCCAAAACTACGTAGAACAAAGTTTCAATAACATTCTTAACTGAAAAATGAAAAAAGTGATGTAAACATTTGTATACGTGTGATGTCTGTAGCAAATAGCGTTGTCACTGAATTTTTTTACAAAAAATATCATGCAAATTTTGCTTGATCTTTGGAACAGATTTAATTCCAAAACTTTTTATAATGTGCATTTTGAACTTTTGTAATCAAATATGTATAAACACAAGCTAAACTTAGTTTTTATTAACAAAAAAATTAATTTCAATATAATACCAAAAGCAGTACAACGGCAATGCTGTTAAGTATAAAATTTTTGCAAATCTTTAAGTAGAAAATTTTGTATATATTAGTTTCGCTTACTGACTTTTTGCTAGGTATATGTTCCCCTTTTCATGTGAAATAGTGCATTTAAAACTACAAAGATGTTAACGTGCTAACCAGAAATTATGTTTTTTTCTATCCAGTTAATTTCCAAGCTCATAAGTTCTATTACACCGCGTTACACACATTCTGTCCACACACCATTTCGGAAAGGGAAGAAAAAATAAAAATGCACGTGTATCGGCGATTTTCATGTACACCCCAGTATTTTTTATGTATAAAGTATAAAGCTCGTAGCGTTCGCCTGTGTGAAAGACTTTGGATAGATTTTTAAACCTTCTTCCGTGATCCAATCGAGATGATATTTGCATGCAGACTCGTGGAAATGTTTGTTTCACGTCAAGTTCAAAAAGTAGATATTTATCAATTCTTAGATTTTCCTGATTTTTTTTAAATATTTTTTTTTACTTTTTTCAGTATAACTTGAAGGGGATCCAAATTTTTAAACTATTTAAGCGTTACGAAAAAAAATTATTTTTCGACTCATCCTACTCTAAAATGCAGTGCCCGACTTGAAATTACTTCTGTTACGTTTGTGGCTTATTCGCATCAAGTAAAAATATTAAAAAATTTTACGAAATTAGTGGTTAATTCGTTTCAGAAAATATTCAATACTGCCTATGTTCCTTAATTGTGGTTTACTACGCAAGTCGTGTGAGACTATTGCTATAGAAATTTGTGTTTACTGATGGAAGGTCAACAATAAAGTACGCTGTATTAACAATTTGGCTACCACGTACGGAGCACTGCAATGAATTTTGCTACTTTTGCGCAAGTTTTACTCAAGCTAATGTAGAATCGGTTATTCCAGCGGTTTTGTACTTATCAGAAGAACGTATTGCGGCTTCAGTTAAGATTTTTGATGATGTTCCCGAAATAAGCGATGGAGAATCAACAGTAGTACCAACACTGCTAACAACATTTCTTGCACCGAAAGCGAGATGCAAAAGTCCAGAAGAAACAGAATTTGTACCAACACTCAGAAAACTTGAGACTGCAGTGCCGCATTTAGTAACACAAGCCGACTTCAATGACCTTGTACGACACGGAAATTTGTCGAGGAGCAGAAACTCTTTGCATCACGCTTTAAGCAGTGAAATATAGTGACGGCTGATTTTATATTAACAGACGTTCGTGGTGGAGGTAGCACTATTCCATACGACGAATTTTAAATTGCACGAAGATCGGGAAAAACCTGGCTTTTGTTATGATATTGATTCTATGTTTGTAAAAATTGGTTACCCTCATATTTTAGGGCAGTGGTGACTTTTCATCGTTGCATCGGTCAACCACCTTAAAGTCGTGCTGCTTCATATTGGTAACAAACATCTATCTGCCCCGATCGCTTATGGCACAAGCCTCAAAAAAACATACGAAGGCATGAAGTTAATATTACAGCTGGTAAAGCACCAAGCGCATAATTGAAAAATATGCTACGATCTGAAAGTGGTTGGGTGTTAAGCGTGGATTTTCAACCCACTAGTGCTTTTTGTGTACATGGGAAGGTCGCAAAAGATATCAGCATTACACTGAATTTAAATGGAAGCCGCGAACATGCTACAAAGTAGGCGTAGAAAGTATAGAGAATCTACATTAGTGCAGCCATCTCAAATCATTTTGCCACCACTACACATTAAGCTCGGTCTCGTATCAAATTTTGTTAAATAGGTGGAACGTGAGGGCGAGGCGATTGCAAGTTTGCGCACCATTTTTCCGAAATTGAGCGGCGCAAAGATTCATGCAGATATTTTTTTAAAAAGTCATTAAGTAACTTAATTTCTTTGTAATGATGTGTATGATTTAAAGTGTTTTTTTTCCGCAGAGTGATGAATTTTTATCATAATTGAATGCTATCGAGCAACGAACATGGAAAGACACAGCTGCCGTAATTCAGCAATTTCTTGACAACAAGCAAGCTGCCAATTTGAAAAATATTGTCGCAGAAATGGCTATGGCATATTAATGTCACTAAAAATCAATTTCCTTCACAATCATTTAGATTTTTTCCCTGATGATTTAGGAGCTTGTAGCATTGAGCATGGCGAAAGGTTCCATTAGGACATTGCGGATATTGAAAAGTACTTTAGAGGACAAAACGTTACCCATATGCTTGTCGAATTTTGTTAGTCTATTTGTCGCAATACTGACAGAAATGCTTGCAACCGCAAAAATAAACGGCCGAAGTTTTTTTTTAAGCATTGAAATATTTAATGTAACAATTTTCAATTTGAATATAACAAAATTAATAAAAAATTCGGTTTTTTAATGAACTGAAACCTTTACAAAAAAATCGATAACCATTTAAAAAAAATTAAGGCAAATTTTAAATTTAAAAAAATATTTTTCTTACAAATTTGACTTGATACAGACATTTCCACGAGTTTCCCTGCAAAAATTCAGCTCGATTGGATCAACCCAAAGTATTTCAAAGATGCGGACTGACGCACACTACGAGCTTTATACTTTATTATGTTTTTGTTTTCTGCTTATTATATTTTAGTATATGTTAATATTCTTATATATTGAATAAATCAATCTAAATAAAATATAACAAAAATGTTGAATGTCTGAATGACCATAATTGTAAAGTATCTAATAAATTTTTTGGAATTCAGGTTAACTTAATTCTATATGTTTCAAATAAATTAGCAAATTTAATAGAGACATATAGTTTTTACCACTTAAAATATTTTGAATTTTAATGAGGAGTAAACTACAATTACCAAAAAAAGTTAAAACGTGCATTAGAAAAAATTGGACGTTCGACAAGAAAACTGTATGTGTCCTCAATTTTACGAAGGTTTTATAAAGTACATAGGCTAGTTTTGGTAACCTGAGAACGGCCAGCTTTCAGAACGAGTGCATAGAAGAACACTCGAATCAGTCTATCCATTTTCGTGCACAGATATTGAACATAAGTCAATTCATTTAATGGACGATATTCGGAAAGATCTTAGCTTCTGATCTTAAAAATTAAACTCGTGTAACAAATGAAGTCACACGATCACATAGCAAGTCATAGATTCCCTGAATGGGCTCAATATAAGATTACCTTTGTTTCTAATTGTCATAAGCGAATTTTTTTTAGTGATGGAGCTCAATTTTGGTTGGATACATAAAAAAGAACGGAACTTGGAGTGATATTAATCCTCAACTGAATTCCCCTACAAGGTCGTACAATTTAACGCCGCTTAACTATTTTTTGTGCGGATATGAGAAGTTTCCAGGTAACGCCGATAAGCCTGAAACGGTGGACCACTTAGAAGATAAATTTTGCCGCGTTATTGAAAATATATGGCCATAAACGTTAAAAAATTTGACCGCCAAATTAGATTACGACCGAACCATATTTAAATTATATTAACAGAAGGTTTCTCTATAATTAAGTAATTTTTATATCAAATTAACAAATTTGTCTTTCTTTGAAACATCCTTTCTATAGTAATCGGTTCGTTTTGCATTTTTAGCGCGCATTACCTAATTAATAACATAAGCATGAATAACGATACTACGCCGGTATGCTTTAGTACGTCAACATACTGCACAATTGGCCTAACTACACTGGAGAAGTTTTTTATCACCTCATTACACAGACTTTTTTTGCACCTCCTGGTAGCTGTATAAAATTCCTTCAAAATATACCAGTTTCCTAAAGTCTTATCCTGTAATTCTCGTAGCTAAATCGCTTGAAAGCTTAAAGTAAGTTATGACAATAAGTGTTAAAGAATAATCGCTAAATAGATTTTTTAATATTTTGATCGATGGAGATTTATCTTTACCGTTTGACGGAATAAGGCCTCAGACATAATAAAAATATTAGATTTTTTCTGTACCTGTAATTAAAGACACAAGAATATAATTTTTTGGTTTCTGTTGTTGCAGTACAGTTTAGTCGAACAGTAGGTTATGAACATAATACCCGCATTTTTGTCTTTTGCATTAAATTTTCAGTGGGTTTATTTTTATCTCTAATGATGTTTAATAGTGAAAGTGGAAGTATTTCCTTTCAAGAAAAAAATAAATTTTTTAAATCGATTCAAAGCTGATAAAAATAAAACATACATACAAAAAATATAGAAATAACGTAGCAATCAAACTACTGCTAACTATTTTTGCCCTCTTTACAATCAATCAATAACCACAACAAGCCTAAGTCTAACAGAAAAATAATAATTTAAATTCTTAGAATTTTTTTATTCTTATAGTGATACCTAGTGATCTCTTCTTTTATACAAACCAACAACCTTCATAAACTCTGTCAAATATTTCTTTTGTGATTTTCATTCAAAAGATTAAAAAGTTTTAAAATAACTTAATAAGGCAAAACAAAAACAGCAGAAGTAGACAATCACGTATACAATGAAAAACCCATTTTTCGGCACCATAAATAACATAACACAAGCACAAAAACAATCAACCCATTAACAAAGTTGGTAGGGGTGCAAAACTACCTCGTTTGTTCATGGAACAAACCTGCCATATGATTTATTGCAGCCACAAGACCATTAAAGCAATTTCTATCATCGCTGTCATGCTTAAAATCTTGAAATACTCATAGTTTTATGTTTTTTTTTTTTTAATATTCAAAACAGTTAGCTTGTTTTATTACACTCGCTACCAAGAACATCATTAAATATAAGTTAATAATGTGTTGTAGTGTGTTGTAATGTGTTATTTTCTTGTTTTATGATCGTATGTAAATATTAACGCACTTAAGATTTCAAATAAAATATACAAATGCGAAATACTAAACTAAAGGTTAAAAATAAAATGGCGAAATAAGAAAATGACTATTCCTTGAAAAAAAAGCTAAGGTGCCAAAGTAATTTACTTATATTTAAAGGGGTTACCCGTAGGACTAGCGCTGTTTAACATTCAACAAAACAAGTAAGAAAATCGACACATAAACTGTTTCATTGAACCCATTGCCAATTTGTGGGAAAGGCTTTAAAGCCGAGACAGATGAAAACACCATATAAAGATTTTTTTTTAAGTGTGGAAGTAAACTATCAAAAAAAGTATACATACATATATACTTGCAGTTAATTTTATTATAGTCACCGCCATCATTGTAAACAAAAAAATTATTACACATACAAATTAATATTTGTTGTTGTATGCGTGTGTTTATGGTTTTTAAATTTCAAATAGCATAACATAAATAACGGCGGTTAGTGATTAAACCATTTCAGGGGAATTTGGACTATATAGTTCAATTCGGTAAACATACATAGGTTTTAAATATCAAGAGAAGTTTTAAAAACTGTTTTAGAATTATTTGATAAAAATTATTTAAATATATTTGTCACATCGATAGATCCTTGATTTTGTAAGAAGTAATATACGTAACAATTTTATAAAACTTCGATCTTTTATAAATACGAATACAACTGTAATAAAGTTCTTATGTCAGACAATTGTATAGAACATTATTGGTAGCCAAATTTAAAGTTGGATAGTCAGTTTTAATTTAATTTTTTTGACAAATTCAGTTTTATTTAAGTAGAAATATGGGAATTTTTAATGAGTTATGATGTCGTGCAAATGTCCACCTATAACACTTCGGAAGACGTCCGCTCTTGTTACAAATTTGTAACTGCAATTTGCAACAAGCTTTGTTTATATCGTCACAGACGTGTCAAATTTCATCTTACACATAAGCAGTTGCTTGTGGCTTGCTTACTTAAGCGTGGTCTTCCAAATTAACGCAAAGAAAATAACCCAGCGTTTTTTCTTTCATTTTTCCAAACAGTCAATTCAATTCAATTCAACGCAAACCATAACGGCCGGCTTAATTCTTGATTGAGTTGATTTTTATATGTGTGAATCGCAAAGTGCCTCTGGTTTGCTGTACAACGGCTATGTTTGCATCACTGCGGCTACTAAGAGCGTCTTGTGTTGATCTATTGTTAGCAACAATACCGTGATCCTCGAATTAAGCGACTAAATTAAGCATAAAGGTCTCGGAAGTAGCCAGATTACAAGAAAAAGCTACTCAAATCTTACAAAGTGAAACAGTAAAATTTTTACCATTTTGATAGTAAATTTGTACGTTTAAAATTTTTTGGTAAAGAGTGTAGTGTTTCATGGTTAAAATTTTTCAAATTTTACCAAGTAAAAGTCGAAAGATTACAGGTCAATTCTTGACATATCATCATTTTAATTCCTAATCTTTTGTCCACCCTTCACTTACATTCTCCCAAGCATGCTATACTTTGATAATGAGAATTAAAACATAACTAATCTCTTGGTCGAACGAAGAAATAGTTTAGTCGAAAATATAATAAAACTAGAGGTATACAGGTACAATTACAGACATCATCAAACACTTAGAACTAAAAAAATGCTAAAGTAAACAATTCGGAAAAGTAAGCGAAGATTTTTTTTGGAATCTGTGATGATCTCCATGGTATTTGGTAACAATCAGACTAAAATTTTTGAATTCAATAGTACCAACAGAATAATCATTCATTACCGGTATTTTGCAGAAAAATAGTACGCGTGAAATGTAATTCCAAAATTAAAGACTAAAAATGCTTTAGGATTAGGCTGGACTTCTAATCTTGTATAAAAAGGCACAAAACGTTTTCCAGATCAATTAAGTGTGCGTGTTTATGTTAAGGGATATTTAAAAAAAAACATAACCTTGTTTTTTTTTATCGAAGCATGAAAAATCCCATGACTGTCCGTATTCCTGTTGGCTGGCTGTATGAGAGACACAAGCCGAAAACTGCTCAAAAACATTATCTGCACGAGATTAAGGTCCAGTATTTAAGCTGCTGGGGTCTATTAAATAACTAAGTTAACTGTCGACTGCATCAACGTCGCTGCGGAAACTTCGTGCAAAACAACTGAATAATATTATTACAAAAATTATGTGTTAACAGAAAAGAAACTCTTTTAAACTTCTACATATCTTAGAGAACGTCACTTTTGAGATATTGGACGCCCTCCGCTATTCCGTTTTAAAATTTTTCCCCGATAGCAGCAGGTGTTTAATAATTATTGGATTCTGCCTTATTGTGCAACGTTTTGACGTCAAGCCTATTGATGAAAAGGGTAATTTCTTCGTAAAAATACGTTTAAGTTTCAATATAAAGTTTTGTGTTTTATTTTTGTTTCTTTATTCTTCGGAAAACTTTTTAAACTCTATAACATAACGGTATGTTTTTGTGTTTTTTTTTTAAGTTATTAAAACACAATACAAGTTGCGGACTTCCTTCCGATAAATGTATAAGCAAATGCATTGTGTATTACCATATGAAGTCATTGTGCAATCAATTTTATTAATTAGTTTTTCATTTCTTAATTAAGGCTTCAAATAAAAAGTACATCTCAATAATAACAATTGAATAATCACAGTTGAATAAATACTTGGTGAAACATAAAGAGGAAATGGTATAAAAACATGAATGCAACATTTATTCAGTGAGGTGTGAAATTGAGATCAAAGATTTTTATTTTACAATTTTGTACGATTAAAAGCAGCAGTACTTTTAGTGTAACACCATAAGCACCAGCAAAGTTCGTACAAGCAGCGCAATCAGCGTTAAAAATACTTGTGCACTGTGATTAGCAGAAGCGATTACTTGAACACGCAGCGTTTTCCTGTGGAATATGCAATTCCTTACCAGGACCAGCCACAGAGTCGAGTCAACACAAAATATTTATTTTTACAATTGCAGTTGTTCTGTTCAGCTTCTTCTAATAATTACTTGAAAGTTCCATATTTTGTAAAATATTTACAATGATCAAAAACAAACTGCAATAACAATAACAATACCAAATGTTACTATACTTTCTGGATCACTTTTCCATGTGGAGAATTTTGATTTTTTTCGCTTATATTTTCTTTTAACATCATGCTGCCATAATGCAGGTGATATGTTATGAAAAAAATAGTGAGCAATTATTAGATGATGACCAAACCCCGCTAGTATATAGTATAGTATATTTATATATAAAAAAATGAAAAAACTTAACAAATACAATTGGAAAATGATTTTTCTGATGACTAATTATGACCAATTATTTAGGATTTAAACAGGTAAGCCGGAATTTTTCATTTGTATCAAGAGTATTTCAATATTAAAATACTTACTCCTATTAGAAACTTACAAAAAATTTACACTTGGCTCTTGGTTAGGATAAAACTTAAATTTGTATGTTCCAATAAATTTAGACATGTAATTTACATTAATATTAAATATTTCATAATTTAATGAATACGTTCTATGTTTTCAAAAGATGCGACATGCGGCAACAATATTGCCCACTTAATAATAAAAAAAAAATTTTATACAAAAGTTATATGAATTGAATTTTATTAAACTTGGTAATGTATTCCCAAAGCTGAACGGTAAGAGCTATAAACTTCTTGCGGACTGTTTGTAAAAAACCATCATTGCAACCTAAAGTCGTTGATTACAATTTCTCATTTAAATCAAACAAAAATTAAACTTTTAGTTTTTATTCTTCAGTAAAATTATTGCAATTTTGTACAACATTTTTGACTAATTTTATTCTAATTCTAAATCACAATATTTTCGCAAACGAAATGATCTTAAATTAGGCTTTAGATTGTTTACTATTTTCCTTTATTTAATTTTGAGCCTAAAGAGACTTCAAATTCTGTAAATAACAAATTTTAATTTTAAACGCATATGGCCACGTGTAAATGTCTAGCAGTATATTTAAATAAAAGGAAAGGAATGATTATAGATATTCACAGAAATATATTTACGAAATAATTGAACAAAAAGAAGACATACACAGCATATAAAATAAAAGTTATTTAAACATAACCAATTTTAAATTAAAAGCATATCATCTTTTCATTTAAAAAAATATTGTTGTCAGTCAGAAAAAATAATTGAACTTTGCCATTCAAAGTTCATTTTTATACCCGATTGTAAAAAAAAAAAAACAATTTAATAAATTTAAGCAGTAATTTAAACACAAACATTTTGAATAAGTTAAAGCCCTTTAAAGGTAGTTCTGGTGTGACGAGGATAGCTTAACGAAATGTTATACAGATATTCTAAGATCGCATTACCTTTGAATGGAAAGGAGACACTGAATAAAACCACATAGTTGAGTATCGCATGGATAATTTTTTATATTATTGTTTTAAATATGCGAATAAAGGTTTAAATTAAGAATGTTCTTTAGAATATCTACAAATTTATCTTATATCTCTCTTAATTCACAATTAAATGGACATGAAATTTGATTTTTAAGCCTTTTTTGGCTCGCTGGTCATTAAAAAATCTAAAAAAAGGTTGGCTTTCGAACCGTCCCTTAGAACAATAAGAAATGTTTTACGACTTAAGTTCTATCCAGTAAAATGAAGCATTTATTTAGTTGTCATGACATTTTAATCAGAAAAGGTTTTCTACCCATAAATTCGAAACTTCGAAAGTACGTGATCACGTTTCCAGTGTATTCCGATCCAACCGTTTCAAAATTATTAACTTAAAAATGTATATATGTATAGTGAGTAAATATTAGATAAAACAATAATGGACTCTTTTCAATATAAATTTCGTTTACGTATCCTGAAACCACCAACGAAGTTTAAACCAAAACAATATGTCACAAACTGTTAAATGCAAATTGCAGAAGCTTAAAGATTCTAGATTTATAATTGTGGCTTCCAAAGATAAAAATGTTGTTGTAATTTTGACACAACAACAATCAAACAAAAAAAATTTTTAATCGAAAGAGTAACTTAAAAAAAATCATATTATTACGAAAAGAAGAGCTGGCCGAAAAAACAACAGTAGTGTTGCTGTTGTCTGTGTGGCCGTGGTAAAACGCAAAGGTGAATAAGTTTCTTCCACAAGTGGAGTGTGTATGAAATAAATGGCTTTTTTGCTAGAGGTACTTGATGTATGACAGAAAATTAAAAATGTTAATAAGTTTGAGTCCGATAAAACCGGATGCACGACTAGCTTAGATGTGACAGCATAAGTGGTTTGTGGATGCTTTAGTTTACAAATAGTTCCTGCCTCACCGAAGCAACATATTAGTGAAACGTGGATGACTTTGTGTTCAGAATAGCGCACCGTTAGCTAGCAGTAGACTATAGAATTTTCAAGTATAGCTAGAGCCACAGAAAATGAAATAAAGAAAATATGATGTGCCATAGTGATATTTTCAATTAAAATAACGTTCGTTTATCCAAAAAAAACCTATAAATATTAGAAGTATCAAAAGAGACGTGTCACCTATTAGGTCCAAATATCTTTTAAATAAATAAAAACAAACAATGAAAAAATTCTGCAACAAATTATACTTTAATTATTTTATTTTAAAAGTTGTTCTTTTAATGGTATACATATATACCAACTCTCAGTATATTGTAATTATATAAGATAATAAAAGATGGGAAACTACCGCTATAGCAACATTGGAATCTTTGCGAATTTTTGGCTTTCTTCTCGTTGGGATATAATCCTGTTCCTCTGTCTGCAGCCCTTGTTGCTATTAAATTTTGATAACCCTTGAATTGATTTTCAAACAGCTATTTTACTATCAAGAATTTATCATAGATGACCTTATAGATCCCGACATATCTAACTATTTAAAAATCGGATTTTTTCATTTCACAAGCCGGCCCCTCCTTTTTTTCCAAAATAAACTTAAAATATTCTACCTTCTATATAAATATCTAACTATATATAAAATTTTGAATCGGTATAGCCGTAAGTGTTTTTTTTAACCTTTTATTCTCATTTAGCTTTGAAAACAGATAAATATTGGATTTTTTAGACAAGGACCTATCTGTGCTTCCAGTTTTATTAAAACCGATTAATCGATAAAATCGATAAAGACGCATAAAAAACTCATTCCTTGTATAACAAAACAAAAGTATATAAAATTAGAGTTGAACTGTGGATATAAATGAATAAAAATAATTTTTGGGCAAGCTAGCTTTTTTTGGAAAAACGTCCATATACAATTGTAATATAATTTTTTTCTTTCAAAAATAGGTTTTTCAAAGTTAAAAAAATGAAGTCCAGCCAAAAATTATTTTTAATTCAAACATGAAAAAAAAAATCATGTAAAAAAATACGCTTCCTCATCTTTGTATTTGCGAAAAAATATCACGTTGCCAACAGTACTATATCTCTCGTATTTCTTAATGAATAAACTGAACGCATTTCCACTAACCAATATCTAATAAAATAAGTAAATCACGTAGCTTACTTTATTTCACATGAAATTACGAACATTTTAAGACGTTTCATTATTAATACAAGGACTGCTATTATTTTTTGCAGCGAAATAATAATTTCTTTATTTTCAGACATACAAAAACTGAGCACTGTACAATTGAGGTGTAATGTATTTATTACACATCTCTAATAATTTATCGTTGAATCAGCTGTTTCATATATCTTTAGAATCAGCTGTATTATTTACATTTATTGTAAGTAAATAAACAATATTTTATGTATGTATGTGTAAGCATGAAATTGCATGTAAATAGACAAAATAAGGATTAGATTTAAGTACCTTTATTTTAGTTTATAAGGAGACAAATTTTGTAATAAAAGATTCATTCTAAATACAAAACTCAGCCGAGCAATTGGCTCTTTGTTTTCTTTGGAATTACCACCAGCACTCCTAGTAGTGCTTTGCCTTGGCGCTTGTTAGTGCCGGCATAAACAAACGTGCCAGTGGCGTTTCAACGCCGGCAAACAAAAATCATATATAGGGACAATAATTTATATTTCGATTTAAATGACCTCCAGCCATTACATGGCGATCCTGCCAAATTTAGAAGAAACTTCTGTGCCGGTCACAAAAAATAATTACACCGCAGCACCTACCAACAACACAAAGACTCCAGCAAAACAACAACCACAACCAATCACCATCGAGGAATATTTGAAGCGGCAGCAGCGCAGAACGAAAGAAAAATTAACTGCAATCCCGCCAACACAAAAGCCAAAGAGAAGAAGAGCAGGCAGAATTGTAAAGCTGCGAAGAAAATTGGCAGCTTTAAAAAATACGTTGTCATCCGAAACACCACCATCTTGGGAACGGGCCACTGAAATTTGGGAGCAAATCGATACCATAACTAATGAGTTAAAAGATCACAAAAACAAATATTTTTTTTAAATAAAAAACATTCAACCACACGCCATTATGTGGCCAAAAATACAAATAATATATTATATTATATAAAAAGAAAAACACAACACTTGATTTTAAAGTTTGAAGAAAATATTTAATTTAATTAAAAACTCTAAAATAATTTGTTAAATTAACACTTGTTAAAAAGTAAAAGAAAAAGGACATTAAAAGAAAATACGAAAAGTCATCTACTGATCAGCAGACGATTAAATGTCAATCATCGCAGAGTTATATCTTATAGATCAACTAATCACTGAACACCCACCACAACAGGGTTGTATTACCCATACACTTAAAAAAATTATTGAAGTAGAATAATATTTTTTTAAACTAATATTATTTTGTTTAAAACAAATATTTGAATGAAATAACCTAATTTTTTGTAAATTAATACACATGGAGAAATTAAGGTATTAAATTAACAGAATTTTCTTATATTAATTAATTTTTTTCTATTATCATTTTTATAAATGAGTTTTATATATGAATGTATTGAGGAGTTAGAAAAGCTCAAATTGAATATAAAAAGGAGCAAAAACAGAGTTTATGAGGAAAAATATAGGGAAAGTAAATTAGAAAGATTAGCGTTTTTTAAACAAAGCGTTGAAGAGTTGACTAAAGATAGTGAAGATAAAAATAGTGAAACACTTAAAACAAAATATGAAATTTTGCACAAAGAATTAATTGAAATAATTAAAAACATAAATATAAGGAAGAAAGATACTGAACAGGATAGGCAAGGAGGTAATTTACCAAAAATGGCTAATTTTGATATTGGTATAGTTAGTAAAAACCTACAAGTTTTTTAAGGTTCTTACGAATACTTAGAGGATTTTATAACTCAATCGGAATTGTTACATGATTTGCTAAAACAAGAAGATAAAGAAATATTCGTTAAGTACATCTACAATTTTAAATGATGATTTAAAAAAAGCACTGGAAAGCGCTTTTCCTAATCCGAAAACGCTTCAGCAAGTTCTGACAGAGTTAGGTACAACAAAGCAAGATAGGAGTAGCATATCTGATTTTAGGAAGAAAATTGCCAAACTTTCAGACCATATGAGTAATTTTGAAATTAAAAATTTACCAAGCCCTACACAAGAAGCTAAAGATGCTATCTACAAAGTGAGTGGTAGTGTTGCGCTAAATGTATTTATGAAAGGTGTTGATGTTGAATATCAACCACTTTTATTGGCAAATATGCCAAAAACATTAAATGAGGCAGTTGAGAGATGCATGACGGCAGAAAGAAATTTATGAGCTGAACCTATTTCGCATAGATAGCCGTACAAGTAACAACTTTCGAAAAAACAATGATTCTAATAACAATCATAGAAGCAATAATGGTTTTAACAACAATTAAAGAAACAATAATATTTCAAGTAACAACTTTCGAAAAAAACAATAAAAACAAATATAGAAACAACAATATTTCAAACAACAATTATATAAAAAACATTGGTTATAACAACAATTACAGGAGCAACAATGCTTCAAACAACAATTACAGAAACACCAATGGTGAGAGCAACAATTTTAAGAAAAATACCACTAGAAACAACGGTTTCAATGAAAATAGCGATAGTAAAAATAACGCATACAAATCTTTACACTACAATGCTGATGAGGGAAACTAAGGGGGCCGGGTAACAAAAAAAGTTGCCCAATGAGGCCAAAATTAACAATATATAAAATGTCGAGCAACATAAATGTATACATAACTTTAGTATGTTGTAATATTAATAGGAGTTTAAAATTTTTAATTGATACGGGGGCGGATATTTCTATATGTAAAAATAAAAACTTCTGTAATATAAATACAACAGAAATTGTCAGATTAACCGGTATAACAAAATAAGCATTAGATTGTATAGGCACAAAAAGTTTAAATCTAGAAATTATAGAAGAAACTTTTCAACACAGTTTTTACATTGTGGAAAATGATTTTCCAATCCAAACCGATGGAATAATCGAACGAGACATTCTGCAAAAATACTTATGTAAGATAGATTTTGAAACATACACAATCACTTTTAATATAAATGAGAAGGAGTTTGTCATACCAATGAATTCGAAGAAAATTCAACCAATAAACATGGTTGTACCATCAAGAACAGAGGCACTCATTCCTCTTGATGTAGAAGTAAATGAAAAGAGCATTGTCCTGAGTGAGGAGCTACCCGAAGGTGTATTTTTGGGAAATTCCTTAATACCCGCGAAAGGCATAGCACATGTTAAAGTGCTGACTACTACTGACAACAGTGTGATTTTTTAAAGTGCTAGTTGCAAAATAAAACCACTAAAAAATTATAATGTATATTCGACAGGAAAATCAAGTCAGCCTGACGGTGACAGATTAAGTACACTTTTGAAAATTTTAGATACTGGGGGAAGTGACCCACATGCAGAAAAATCTCTAAGAGAATTTTTTAAGGAATTTCAAGATGTTTTCAATCTTCCAGGGGAAGAACTAAGTGTTAATAACTTTTATACACAACAAATACAGACAACAGATTCAACACCAGTATATATTAAAAATTACAGACTTCCACAGACACAAGTAGAAGAAATAAATAATCAGGTGGACCAATTATTAGGCGACAACATAATTGAGAATTCAGTTAGCCCATATAATTCACCACTACTCGTGGTACCAAAAAAGTCAACAGATGATACAAAAAAATGGCGTCTAGTAGTAGATTTCCGTAAACTAAACGAGAAGATAGTCAACGACAAATTTCCGCTGACAAGAATAGAAGATGTGCTCGACAAACTTGGTAGAGCCAAATATTTTTCAACGCTGGACATGACCAGTTCATTCCATCAAATAAAGCTACACAAAAATTCACGCCCTTTGACAGCATTTTCAATACCAATTTAAGCGATTACCTTACGGTTTGAAAATATCTTCAAACAGTTTTCAGAGAATGTCAACAATTGCGCTTAGTAGCTTAGATGCTGAAGCTTTTTTATATGTGGATGACATTATTGTATTTGGATGCAGTTTAAAGCACCACAACGACAATTTAAAAAAAGTTTTTCAAAGATTAATGAAATACAATCTCAAATTAAATGCAAGCAAGTGCAGTTTTTTGAAACCAGAGGTAGTGTATCTTGGGCACCTTCTAACAAATCAAGGAATTACAATAGATCCAGCTAAAGATGACGTGATAAAAAACTATCCAGTTCCGACAAGTGCAGATGAAGTAAGACAATTTGTGGCTTTCTGCAATTACTATCCCCGATTTATACCTAAATTTACGGACATAGCTAAAAATTTGAATGCACTACTAAAGAAAAACAAACCTTTTCTATGGAACAAGGAAAGTCAAGACTCGTTCGAAATACTAAAAGAAAAGCTTATGAAACCACCAATACTTCGATACCCAGATTTTACCAAACCATTCATTTTAACCACAGATGCATCAAATTATGCTCTTGGTGCAGTTTTATCGCAAGGTGAAGTTGGAACAGATTTACCAATTATATACGCGAGCAAATCATTATCAAAACATGACCTAAACAAACCTACAATAGAAAAGGAGTTGTTAGCTATTCATTGGGGAATTAATTTTTTTAGACCTTACCTATATGGTAGAGATTTTATCGTAGTCACCGACCACAGACCGTTAATTTCTCTATTTTCACACAAAAACCCGTCGTCAAAAATGACGCGAATTAGAATGGATTTATCTGATTACAATTTCGAAATACAATACAAGAAAGGAAAAATGAATACGAATGCGGATGCTTTATCAAGAATAGTTTTGAATAGCGACACATTAAGAGCAATGATCCCAGAAGCGGATGAATCAGCTAAGAAGGTGTTAGCAATAACCAGAAACAAAAAACAACAATTGGAAAATAAAAGTAACCCTGACATTACAAACAATGCAAAATATACGTCCGAGCAAAGGCCTGATCAACTTTTTGTCTGGGACTGCACATCAATATCAGATTTACGTAAAACAAGAAAACTTAAGTTTCAAATACATAAAGATTTTAAAAATAATTTAATAGAAGTATCGGTTAGTGAAATCATAGCAAGATGCAGCGATAATTCATCGAGCACAACGTTGACGTTGAAGAAACTGTTATCAAAAATGCGTGATTTAAGAATAACCGAGCTAGCGTTGAGTAAAAACGATGAAATATATAAAACCATGGCCATGGACAAATTTAAAAATTTTTACAACAAATTACAATTGGAAACGAAAACAAATTTAAAAATATTAATATATGAAGAACCAAAACGAATACTTTGTAAAGAAACGCAGATGAAACTTATCAACGAATACCAAAATTCAACTCATGGAGGACATTTAGGTATCAGAAAGACGGTTTTGAAGCTAAAGCAGCGTTACATATGGAAGAATATGAGCAAAATGATAAAACAACATATTTTGAACTGCAAACAATGCAAAATAAATAAACAAACTAAAAATACAAAAGAAAAAATGATGTTAACAGACACACCAGGAACTAGCTTTGAGGTAATGTCAATCGATACGGTTGGACCTTTGCGTTTGTCAAACTACAACCGATACATACTTACAATTCAATGCGAACTTACAAAATATGTGGTAGCATTTCCTATGGAGACTAAAGAGGCTAGAACAGTGGCAAAAACACTGGTAGAACAATTTATTTTGAAATACGGTAATTTTAAAATCTTAAAATCAGATAAGGGTACTGAATTCACAAACGAATTAATATCAGAAATATGCAAATTGTTAGATATAAAACAAATTTTTAGTACACCTTACCATCATGAGACTTTGAGCTCAATAGAACGAAATCATAGAGTACTCAATGAATTTTTGTTAAACTTCTGTAAAGATAGTGAATGGGATAAATGGGTTCAATATTTCACATTCGCGTACAATACAACGCCACACATAGATACAAATTACACGCCATATGAATTGGTCTTTGGGAAGTTACCTTACATGCCAAATGATGAAATTAAAAGTAATGAAAAAATTTACAATATAGAGAACTATGCAAGGGAATTAAAGCAAAGATTAAAATTTTCTTTAGAGAAAACAAAAGAATATTTAGAAATAGCTAAAGTCTGTAGAGTAAATAAATTTCGAAACACAAAATCACTTAATTTAGAAGTAGGAGAGCTAGTGCTACTAAGAACAGTGAATAGGAAGAAATACCAGGCACCATATTGTGGGCCATACAGGATAATAGAAAAACAAGGAGTTAATTCTATTTTAGATATAGGAGGAGCTAAAATGAGAAAATATCATAATAATATGTTAAAAAAATATAACTAAATGAACTGTATTATAAAAAAAAAAATTTATATGCATAAGAAAAAAAAAATTTTTTTCAATAAAGGGTGAGGGTGTAATGTATTTTTATTACACATCTCTAATAATTTATCGTTGAATCAGCTGTTTCATATATCTTTAGAATCAGCTGTATTATTTACATTTATAATAAGTAAATAAACAATATTTTATGTATGTATGTGTAAGCATGAAATTGCATGTAAATAGATAAAATAAGGATTAGATTTAAGTACCGTTATTTTAGTTTATAAGGAGACAAATTTTGTAATAAAAGATTCATTCTAAATACAAAACTCAGCCGAGCAATTGGCTCTTTGTTTTCTTTGGAATTACCACCAGCACTCCTAGTAGTGCTTTGCCTTGGCGCTTGTTAGTGCCGGCATAAACAATAGTGCCAGTGGCGTTTCAAACGCCGGAAAACAAAAATCATATATAGGGACAATAATTTATATTTTGATTTAAATGACCTCCAGCCATTACAGAGGTCTTGCTCAACTGCAGCCGGCCATCCACAAGAGCAAGGTGGACAGTGAGTTTTAATAAAAAATTAAAAATACTAACAACCTAATCTGAAAAACAGAACTTATCAACTTACAAACAAATAGAATAAAAATCAGAAACTTGGGCTAAAGTTGGTTACTCAAAGCAAAACAAAAACCGCTCTCCTTAATATTTTTTAACTCTAGGGACAGTAGCATATGCCATTCATATTCATCTTGTAATAGGCTAAGGCTTCTAAAAATTGCGGCTATGCGAATTTGGATGAGCCTTTAGCAATTTCCAAATGGGGTCTTGCGAAAACGGTTCAATTTAATTTGGCATAAATAGTTTAGTGCAATGCTCGGTAGAAGAAACTTATATTTGAAGTCGCAAAAGACGCTAATTGTTTTTTTTTTTTTGTAAAATTTTTACTTGCAAGAATTAGTCAAACAACTGTTTTTACTTTTGCTTCCAAAAAAGTTTATTTAAAACAATGCTTGTTAAAAGCAAATTTTATAACATTAAAAAAATGCAAGTATTTGGCAATTAAAAAGTACAAAAATTATATTACTTTCTTATTTTTTCCTTTAATTGAGATATACTCTCATATCTTAAGCAAAGAAATTTTTAACAACAGAAATTTGGTTTAGCATATTCTAGCTCCGTAGGTGCTTTTGTTGTTTTAAGAATTAAAAGTAGTTAAGCCAGTAATAAAATAGTCAATGTATTTTCCTTTTTGTTGGTACAAATTTACTAACTTTTGCTCAATTTTTATGTTCAATTATCATTTTATTTATAAATGATAAAGTTAAGAATTATAAAGTAATTGATGTAATAATTTTAACATTTAATCAAAACAATAATGTTTATTGAAACTAACTGCACAAAATTGTATATATGATGCGCTTAAACTTTATAAACAGTTTGAAAATTACTATATAATTAAATGAAAATTTAAAATATTTTATGTATTTATTTTTGCTGTTTGGTTACTTTGAGCATTATTTTCAATTTTTCTTTGTGGTTATCAGTTTGCTAGCATTTTGTTGTCTATTGTTTCATATATTTTTGCACTTAAGTACATTTACTTTAAAACTGGTACAATTTGGTGTCCATAACGTACAGTTTTTGAGTCTTATATATTACTCCCAAAGACACAAATATTTTCATTGCTAATTTTTCTTAGTAAAGCGTTAATTCACTTTCTTACATTTGGGAGCCTAATTTTGAAAATTTTGTATATGTTATTTGATGTGTATATCAAAATCAGTGTTTAACCTACGGTTTATAATTTTCATGTTCAAACTTGCATATGTTACGTACATATGACATAACCTCTTGTCGTTGAAAAGAAAACTGAAATACTTAAAAAAGTTATATGAACCATTCAATTTTTTAGCGATAATTTAATAGCACTTCACGATTTAAGTTAAAGCACAGAACTGTGTTTTCTTATTAAAATTGATATAATATGTATTATAGACCTGTACATATCCACTTGGCTATGTTCGTTTAAAAGAACACGAGCTCAAAACTACATGTTCTCAGAAGGCGTAGTTCGTGTAAAGTACATATTACCAATGTATTTTCACATTTGGTATTGTTAATTAGCCTAACAAAGCAATTAACATACAATTCTTGCAAATTGTTAATGCATAATATGTATTAAAGAATAAAAATATTAGTTTAATAATGATTATTTGACCCTTTTTTTAATTAAATATTTTTCTTTTTTTTAAGTTCTGGGTCCTTATATTTCTATTTAATATTATTTTTCAATATTTCGATACTTTCTGCGTACCTTTTTCACCAAAGAAAGGTGGTCATGATTTTCATGATGACACAAAAAATAAATAAATAAATAAAGGAAATAAGTCAATAATTCAAATTTTGATTTATTTGTTACTATAGATATTGACGCTGAGTTTAAATTGCAATATTTGCTCTTTAAAATGCGTTAGGCGGCAATCTTCCAACCCTAAATTTCAATATTTATTTTTATCTAATAAAAACGGTACAAGGGTTTCTTTTTTTCTGCCATGGCTGGCATATTCATAGAAGTGTCCAAATATTAATATTTAGCCCACGGGGAGGTCTTAGGTCCATTATTATTTTCAATTTAGCCAAACAGGCTATTTCAGATATTTTACTTATGATATTCAAATACTAGTTCGTAGTAATAGCTCAGTTGAAATACAACTAGAAATTAATCTGGTGTTGCATAAAGTTGACTCAAGGATGAATTCAAATTTCTTGGTGCCAAATGGTGATGAAATCAAAATTATGATATTCGGTTCATTATGTTGTGATGTGTCAACGATACGTTTCAAAGGAAGAGAATTCTAGCTGGTCGAGAATAGACTTGATTTTTCGCACCACATAAAAAACTTATATTCAAGAATATGTTTCACACTTCGCCGATTATACAGTTGCGCATGCATTACTAATGTCACAAATTTCTTGTGTATGGAAGTAATTTTGTGTACAACTTCTTCAAATATTGAAAGAGTCAAACTCTTGGTAAACAAGATTACACGCATTGTCTTTGGACAAAGACTATTAGATTCTAACCAACAGAGTTAAAACCACATTTCACCGTAAGTTCAACGTTTTCCAAAGTGCTTCTTCAAAAATGTTTTAATTTTAAAATATATGTTGAAGTTTTATAAGATTATTTTAAATTCAACACTACAATTTTTGGTGAGTCTGTTTAACTTTACACACTCCTTTAAATATTTAAATACTTTTCGCCGTAATAGATGGACGTTCAAATTTATGAACAAATTATTAATAAATTTTTAACTACTTGGTGGTGTTACAGATTGGAGGCTGCTTAGTGTTAAAATACTATTAATGGATAAATATTATATAAGATGATATAAGGGAAATTTTTGTATTTTTCAGTTCATTTCTTATTAATTTTTAATGCCATTCGATTTGGGATACTATTTAACTTGTTTACTTTTTTATTACACAATTTAAATTAATAAAAAAAAATATATTTTTTTATTTTTAGAAATCGTTTTAAATATCAATTAAACATTTTAAAACTGAAATTTAGCATCACTTAAAACATTTGTTGTCATATAGTTTAACGTTTTAAATAGAGCGTGCTCTATATAAAAAACTAACACATGTTATAACACATAGGAAAATAACATATGTTATGTTTCATGGGGTTTATACTATGTGTGTTGATTTACATATGGAAAATCTGACATTCCATATAACTTGTACACATAATGTAAACACACCTTTACTGAACAGACCTTATGTCACCTTTATCAGACCGAAAATGGAATACAACTCTTAAGTATGAGTCGATGTTTCAAAGACCAGGAGCAGGATGATAGAAAAAGCTTTTTGTCAAGAGCGCGTCTTTTCTAGGTCGATTGAACAGTTCGTATATCGCATAACAAAATTACATATTTAAATAAATATAAAATATAGTAAATTTTTATGAAAAACGAAGAATGATAAGGTAAAATTTGGGCATTTGCAATAGCTGTTCATACCTAAGCAACCAAAGCTTGAAGATTTTAGCTTCTGCTCAAGAAGATTCATTGAAATCTAAACAGTAGTTAAGAATATTACTTCAAAATATTTTGTTGCTTGTAACGTTACAAATTTCGCTAAATCGACTACACAGTTCTAGCATCATTCAGGAGAAGCCTTTGTTTTATTATTTTAAACAACATTGTTTTTACACTAAATAAATTTGCTTTGTTGTTATTTATTATACATTACTTCTGCTACACCTACTATTTTAAATTACTCACATTTGCACTTGGCAACAACTTTATCTAAACCGTGTGCAAACAGCTGTTTTCTCACTGATGGAGCAAATAATAATTTGAAAGAAGGTTATAAAATTGTTTATACATTATGTCATAGATCAATAGAACTTAAATTATTTACTCACAAATTGATCAAACTCACAATGTAAATTAAGTATTACTAAAAAAAATCTTAAACATTTCATACGTAACTCGTAAACTAGTACTGGACCTGAATAAAACATGTTTTTTCCGCAAATCAGGCGCCACTTTTTCAAACTGTGATCAATGTTTTAATTGTTTTTTGAAAAACAAAAACAAAAAAAAAACGAAAACAAAAGTCTGTGCCGAAAAATGAATAAATGGTTTTAGGCACAAGAATAAAACAAAAAATAAAGCAATCACAAAAAGACCATAAAATACTGCTTTCCAATATCTGTGGTGGTTTCTG
Source organism: Cistogaster globosa (assembly GCA_937654795.1). NCBI lineage: Eukaryota > Metazoa > Arthropoda > Insecta > Diptera > Tachinidae > Cistogaster > Cistogaster globosa. The sequence goes on from OW569406.1 coordinate 23,925,197, forward strand.
CGCGATGTGTTAGTAGCAGTTAGTGGTGAAGAAGTCGTGTGACAACATCACTGATAAAAACGGCATAACTAACAATAAAATTTCCCTCTTTTTATTTTGCTAGAAGTGAACAGAAACAATTAAATTTACAAATCAAATTGTAAAAAAAAACGAATAAGCTCCACCATATAAACCAAAAACACATTTTGTTATAGCTTAACTACATGTAAATGTCAAGGAAGACAAGAAGACCTCATTCAAAAAAAAAAAAAAAAAAGAAATAACCCTTTCAGTAACTCAGTTAATAAAACACAGCTGTTTTTGTTAATTTTATCAGTCTAAATTAAAAATACGTAAAATAAAATTTAAAAAACCAAAAGAAAAATTGTTATTTAAGTTTTATTTGTGGTGTAAGCTAATTTTGATATTCATTTTTATAGCTGCAAGAGAGTCTTTAAGAAAAAAAAAAAAAACAATATAATAATAAAAATTAAATTGATTTTGGAAATAAAATTAAGAACCTACGTTAACTGGTTTATATTCAAGATTATTTTTACACTTTTTTTTGCCATTTTAACAATCGACTGATGTGGGTTCAAATTGTGACTCTTTTGGAAATAAAATTTTTCTGTGTCCAAAAGATATAATCAAGAAGAACACCCACAACTAAATAACTGATTAAACGTCTATTTAAAAGGAATGGAACAACGGAGATAATTGCTAAAATATCTATTTTTTGCAACCCGACAGTGGCAGCGTCTTTTGTGTTCAATAGGCACATAATATTTTTGCTGCTAGTTGAACCATTTTTTTTTACTTTGCCTGCATTTAAATGCTATAGTATATAGTTCCTTATTCTTTATCTGAAAAATTGATATTGTTTGAATTGGAAGCAGCTGGAATATAAACAGAAGATAACAAACCAACCGCTTTATGCTGGATCATGATATAAAGAGGGGTTTTGACGATCGCAAGACTTTTGAAACTTGTGATGCGAGTTTAAATCGCAAGGAATTTGGCGAGCTATAGACAAATTCAGCTACATGGGCAAGACTAGGTCGCGGGCATGTCAATTGATCCTGTGATTTTAATCTCTTACTAAGAATTAAACATTAAAAAATACTATTACTATATTTGGAGCCGCATTTGCGAATAGCTGAAACTTAACGCAATACTGATCAATTCATCCAGATAAAAATCATTGTTCCTTTATAACTATTCATATAATAACTGTCATGCATAGCTTTGACTCCAAAGAAAGTGAAATCAAAAGAAAAAGAAAGAAATTGTTAAATTTTAAGAATATATTCGTTTTAGAATAGAAAAAGACAATTTAGATAAAACCATTGAAAAAGTGAATTCTTATTTATCATTACTGCAGAAAATAAAAGAAAAAGACTACCAGATTTATTTAACCAAGATAATCTTTATTGAAGATAATACGCAGTCATGCCAATTTGAAATAATATGCAAACGAACTGAAATAATAACTGATATAGTAAACAACGACCTTTTACTCCATTCGAATTCCGAAATATTCTTGGCAAAAAAATATTTGAGTCAAATCAAGTCTGCAAAGAAATCCGTTTCGAAAATCGAATTTTTAATAATGGAGGCGGGCTTAGGCAACAGATAAGATACAGGAGAAGTTTTCTAAGTTTTAAGATTGCTCTAGAGTCCAACATAACAATTTCAGCTATAATTTGGCTAAAATAAAGCTTATGATTATAGCTTGTGCTTGCAGAACAGTGATAATCACGGTAAGCAGCATATGGGATTTTGATGGCATAACCTTTATAACCAATGGTTAAAACTCTCTGTTGAAACGGGAAGCAGTCAACTACCATGAAGTAATAGTCTGAAGCTATAGAGAGCTGTTTAGCATGGGACTTCGTGATGAGCAGAAAAAATCTTTTTTAAACACCAAGGGGGCTCAAAAAAGAACCCAATAAGCTATCGTATTGTTGTACTCTGAAAACACACCGCAAACTTTTTTTACTAAAAAATGTTTTTCTGTTTTTGTGCAGTCTTTCGTGCATAATCTTAACCAGCACCACATTGTGTATGGGTTCTAATAAAAATTTAGTATGTGGCACCTATTATTGTTTTGTCTAAAACAACATTTTTTATTCTCAAATACTGGAAATATTTATACAAAAACATAAAACATATGTATTTTTGAAAATTTTATTAAACTAAATAACATATACAGTGTAAAATATTTAAGTAATAACTTATAAAAAGGACCCACGAGATAAAACAGGTTTCAAAAAAATGATACACACGCACACATCCTCTTTTAAAAATTCACTAACACAATGAACAGCAAAATGTAAAAAGACTTTTAGATGTGAATGGAAACGAGTTCAAATACGATTTATTATAGATCTGTAGTATTTTTCTTATTTTATGAGCCACGAATACCACACAAACACACTATTATATGTTATACATAAATACTTGTAGGTATTAAAAAAGTTACATGTGCATCAGGGTATGTTTTCACGAATGTATCCATCCTTAATTCTTTGTTCTAAGCGTATGTATCCCTAAACGATGTATCATTGAGATTAAGTGGGATAAATTTGTCTGTTTTTATATCCATAGCATGGAACATATCAAACCGATGCATACAATCAAACATACAGACTCAGTGATTATAAAGTAGAGGTCATTTCCTATGTTTAGATTACCAAATTGCTTGTAATTTCTTCTCTTGTTTTTTTTTTTTGTTTGGTTGGTTGGACTACCATTTCTTGAAAGCTGGGGGATTTGCTGAAGGATTTGGTATCTTTGCATACCTTTTGTGCCTAACAGATTTTGGTTTTGACAAAAATGCACTCATTTAAGTTTCATATATTCCAACATTTTTTGTTAAGATTAATATTGACGATTTAAAAGATAAAATCCCACACAAAAATTTTTTATTATCAACCTTTTTTTTTTTTTTTTTTTTTTTTTTTTTTTTTTTATTATCTGAGTCTATGGAAAAAATCCTTACAGACTGGTATACATACATATAGTTTTTTTACAATTTAAAACATTACCAAAAATTACATTTAAATTAAGTATTTAAAAACAATATTATGTTGCGTTTAATAGTGTTTACATTTAGAGAAAAATCAATAAAACTATAAAGATTGTTAAAATCGCAGCAAATTCTTCTAAAGGGTTCATCATTGGCATAATTATGGCGAACAAATTGAATGTAAATTGGTTTAAAGTTTCTGGTTGGACGTACAGGAATGTTGAAGTATAAGTTTCCCAAAAGGAACTCCGAACAAACATCTCCAGTAATCAAATTAAACAAAAACGTAACATTAAGCATAGTTCTTCGGCTTTGTAGAGACGGTAGCCCAATTTCAGCAAGTCTGGTTTTATATGACGGTAAATTTGAAAAATTATTTCGGTACATATTTCGTAAGCAAAATAACAGAAATTGTTTTTGAACAGACTCAATTTTATTACTATGCACGATATACTGTGGGTCCCAAACAACGGATCCATATTCTAAAATTGGCCTTACTAAAGATGTATAAAGCTGCTTGGTGATATGAATATCAGTGAATTCCTTGGCCCAACGTTTGATGAAAGCAAGTACCCCACGGGCTTTATTTGATATCATAGCAATATGTTGACTAAAGTTTAATTTAGCATCTAATAAAATACCCAAATCAAGGATCGAATCAACAATTTCCAACTGATAACCATCAAAAAAGAACGGATTGTGTGTATCAACTCTTCTGGAAAAGTGCATATGTTTGCACTTGTTTAAATTTAACTCCATCAAGTTCATCGTGCACCAAACAAAAAAGCTATCTAGATCCTGTTGGAGAGAATTGTGGTTGTCAAAGTTGTTGTAATTATGAAAAATTTTTACGTCATCAGCGTATATTAGAACATTTGAAAATTTGATAGCAGTAGGTAAATCATTGATGAAAAGTGTAAATAAAATTGGACCGAGATGGCTACCTTGAGGAACACCAGATTTTACAATAATATATTTAGATATGGATGTTTTGAAGCACACTCGTTGGTATCTGCCAGTTAGATATGAGCTTATCCAGTTCAAACAGTTTTTGGTGAAGCCCATTAAATGAAGTTTTCTTAATAATAAAACATGGTTAACTTTGTCGAACGCTTTACTAAAATCAGTGTAAATGGCATCTATGTGTTGACCAATAGTGAATCCTTGGATAACTTCGCTTGAAAGTTGTAGCAGATTTGTTATTGTTGAGCATCCTTTACGAAAGCCATGTTGACAAGGTGTCATTAGTGTTGAAACTTGATGACACAAGGCATGAGTAAGACATTTTTCGAATAACTTGGGGATCGCACTTAGTTTTACAATTCCTCTGTAGTTCACAATACTTGACTTATTTCCTGATTTAAATAACGGAATAATGTACGACTCTTTCCATAAATCGGGAAAAAAGCCGTATTTAAGTGAAATGTTAAACATTATAGTTAGCGGCGGCGCCAAAGCATGTGCACAATTAATTAATAGGCTGCTAGGAATACCATCAGGACCAGAGTTGAATGAAGACTTGAAATTATTTAAATTGTTCATGATATCAGCTGTATGTATAGGTAAAAATGATATTGGCTGAATTTGAGTTATCGGAAAAGGATAATCACTTGAGTTATCGTATTGAACGTCAGAGTAAGTGGTGCTAAAGAAATCAGCAAACATATTACTTATGACGAAATCGTCGGCAGAATCATTATTTAAGTATTTCATAACAGTTGGGTATTCACTTACTAATCGTTTCGAGTTAACGAACTTATAAAAATATTTTGGTTCTCTCTGAAAATTGAGTTTCATATTGTTTAGGTATATCTTATATAATTCAGTATTTAATAAGTTGTATTCAGCACGAGCTCTAGAATATTTTCCATAATCTGTTACTAAACCAGTTGTTTTAAAAATTCTGTATAGTTTATTTTTCTTATTTTTGATTCGTGCCAACAGTTTAGAACTCCATGGGGGTCCAGAATATTTTTTGACCAAGACTATAGGAACGCAGTCCTTAAAATATCCAAAGATGGTTTTATTAAATAAGCTCACCATTGCATTAATAGAATCGGGAGAGCCATTAGGTACAGAAAGTAAATCCAACCAGTTCGTATTGTATAAATACTGGTTTAGAGTGTTATAATCAGTACGTTTAAAGCAAAAAGTTCTAATCAAAGTTTTTCTAACTTTACGTTGATAGCTAGATGGTATACAAAAATTAAGTTCTATAGTTGGATGATAAGGGTCCTCGGGTAGTGTTATAGGATCAACACGTTTTATTAAATATCCAGCCGGTTCGTTTACAAATACTAAATCAAGCAGCTTATCATGGGAATTGCGAATTCCATTTATTTGATATAAACATAAATCAGATAAATTATTTATAAAATTATCAATCCAGTCGCTTGCTTTAGTTTGTATAAAATAAAAACCATCAGTTAAGTATGTCCACTCTATTGATGGGAGGTTAATAGAAATTCTAATAACTTCAAATTAAACATCCCATGCAGTTTTTTTGTTATGATTTTTTTTTATTAAATTAGGGTGTACATTTTGTATTTGTTATGGCTTTATTTAACACTCAAGTGAATAAGGTTATTAAATTTGATTTTAATTTCACTTTGTCTGCTGTACTCCTGATTAAATTACTTACAATTTTAATAACACCTTCTGGTATTTGTTTCGCCAGTGTAAGCAATGGCAATGCCAAAGCCCTTATTAGGGATTTAGTTTATTTTTGTGGTCCTAAAACACCGACCAATAATATCTGTACGCATTTGGATGTCTCATTGTAGTGTTTTTCCTACTTTCAATCAGTTAGCATCCGTATTCACAATACTTTCATGCTGCTTCTATCTTTGATCAATAAAATACCTTACATGGATTCTTGATTTATTTGTTACGAATATTTTAAAATCTACAATTTATTGAATGCTGCTTTACGAAAAAAAAAGAAATCCTCAGGGGGTCTGTCACATTTTTAAAGATATTCTGAATTGTGAGCACTCATCTTGCCGACATATTAAAGCTCTTAAATAACAAAAATCGGGCCAAGGTGAAAAAATTGCATTTAGAAGATCTAAACCTACCAACGCAAAATGCAAGGTTTTTCTTAATTTTCCTGTAATTGTGCTTAACAATTACAACTTTCAACGTCAAAGAATGTTTAAAAACTTAAAAATAGCCTCAAGAGCTTTTAAGATGCCATTTTCACTTTTTTCCTTTAGCAGAAAATATTCCAAAAAAAATCCATTTTTAATTTCGAAGAAAATATTTCATCATAAGAAATTCTAATAAAGTCTTTTACTGGAAAAAAATCAATACATGATCTTTATTCCTTTAGCCACAAAAAATATACTGCAAACCTCTTAAAATCGTATAAAGTCAATATAAACGGAAAAAGGTGAAATTTTCAAAAAATCGTAAAAAATGGCGTAAAAACGCGTAGCGTTTTTTCTATAGTATTAAAGTAGAGATCGTAAATTTTATAGTGATATATAACATTTTTAGGATCGCGATGGAGATCACATTCAAAAATCTTTTCAAATAAATGTTTACATCTCAAGATTTAAAAATAAATTCTAAAAACCAATATAAGTAGCTGCTAATATAGCCGTTAAATACAAACCTCTCAAAAGCGTATTAAGTCAATAAAAAGGTATACAATTTACTTAACTTTCCTGGTTTTAACAGTGTCCCAAAACGACAATTCTCAAGCAAAAGAAACGAAAATTCACTATACGATGCTGCACACTTAAATTTTCCATTTCTCAAAATTAATTTTTGGCCTAATGTCCGGCTAGATTTGCAAAATGCGTCGGTCAGTCACAATACAAATTTGATTTTAACAATGATTTTCAAAGTACCCGCTTGAAATTTACATAAAATGGAGGTTTATAATTTGCGGGTCCTTTCATATTTTAATTAACTTACCTAATTGTAGAAAGTTGTCTAAACTTTTGATTATCATAAAAAATTGTTAATTTTTTTACGATTTTCAGCATTTATCATAATTTGTAGTAAAGTCATATTAAATGACTCTCGTATGTATGGTGCAATATGATATTTGGTTGTAAATTTACTTAAACAACACCACACAGAAGGTTCTCATAAATACTTAAAATACTTTCTACCAGAGCAAAGGAACCTTAATTATTTCCTCCAACACCAACCCAGCAATAAAAGGCGTTTTGGGTTAATAATTTTTTGCTACTGAAATAAATTATCTTTATTTTTTTAATCTTTACGTGTAAATTTTTTACTCCCATATTTTTCATCTATTGTATAATTTTTTTTCTTAAGTTCATAGCTACAAAGAAGATGATTTATTAATTTTTATTATTTAAATTAATTTAATTGCATGCGAAAGCATGGAATCGAAAGTTAAAACTGCAATATAACAAAACAACAACAAAAATAACTATTTATGTTAGACTGTCTACCTAAAAAAAAATAAATAAAAAAATAAATTTATTACTTAAAAATATTTTAATATTTTTAGACATAATAGCTTGACAATAACCTACGATTAAAATAGAATTTACTTAAAACAATAAATATATGGATTGTTCATTTGCCTTTATTTAAATATTAACTTTGCTTAAAGCAAGTCATCATGACAAGTCATTTGGTCCTCTTTTATACCTGGCAAGTTTTTTACACTTTTCAACCGAACGTACTCAATAATAAAGAATTTGTGAGCAAAAATGTTCGTGGGTTGCGTATAGCTTAAGCATTCTGAAATCTAATTCGCTTATCGACCCAAACTGGCCAGTGCCCACATTGGTCCAACCTGAGTAATTTGTTGAGCCGGAACTTTTTCTTTTTATTTTATATGAGATATTCAACATCACTTTCACGCTTTCTACGATTTACAGTTTTATATTTGCATAGCGTCTTAGCAATATGTAATCTAAAGTCTGAAGAGTTGAGAGTTTTGCTGGCACTACCCTTCTAGGCTTCTATTCTTCTATAAAAAAGCCACGAATTGCAAATAGTCATGTCTAATAAATGGTAAAAAATCTATAGATTCGGCGTTTTCTACTAACAATAAAACAGAAACAGAATCAATATGTTCATATGGCAAAATTTTGCTATTGTCGTTGAAATGAAGTAACTGTCTGAGCAGCTCAAATCGTTTCGAAAACATTGTCTGTCATATCGCCGCAAAGCTTATGTTTTCCAATCAATACATTTATACATTTGTTATATGAACTACTTACATATAATATACAGGCTTATTGGCATCTTTCATCCAGCGTTTCTGCCAGTTCATTTGAATCGTTTATAATTTTAGTTGCGTATTTGCTTTTTCACATAAAAAATCTAATAAAATATATATAATGAGGTACTTGACTGCTTTGACTTGAAGAAGTGGCAGCAAAATTCCGATTTCTATACCATCGAAGCACTATAAATCATAATGAAATCCATCAATTTTTATCAGCCCATCTTCTACAGTGCTTTTGGAATTGAGATTCATCGTGAAAACAATTTAAACCAATTTAAACCTGTTAACTAAAATATACTAACACAACTATTTTGTGTCTTTTAAACTTTTGGTAAATCAAAATGAAAAAAATAGTTTCTAAAAAAATATAAAAAATCTGTGTATGAAAAACTTTTAAGCCTTATTGTTGTTTTGATAACATAACCTTTCTGTTTTGTTGCTGCCGCTACTGTTGCTTCAACTATTTATATATTTATATATAAAAAAGTATTTTATTTTCCAGTATTATTTATTTATTTTATATTTTTATTATTAACATAAAATTTATACGTAACAACCTGATAATGTTACGTTAAATAAATGGTGTAATAAATATTTAAAATGTCTTAACGTTTTCGAAGGCAGAAAAGATTTTCAGGGCAGACATATAAAAGTTATTTGTATTAATAAATATAAAATATAAAAATACTCATGACGAAGTACGGTTTAGTGTTGTAGGTCAAAATATCACCCTTCACTTAAGTATATGTTATTTTCATTAAATGATAATTCTCTATGATGACAAACAAAATATTTGCTTTTATTGCTAAAAACATATCATGTATATTGGAAACATATTAGTATTGAAGCAGCATGAAAATTAGCTCACGACATTGAAAAAATGCTTTTAAATCAATTTTAGAAACCACGTGAAATAAGCACTATTGAAGTTTTATTTCCCCCGTTTTGTTCTGGTACTGTACTTTATTTCTATTAAAATCTATTTCGTAAGGAATCTTGTATTTAAGATAACCCTGATATTGATTGCGCTATTCTATTCTGTTTAAAAAGCAGATGGACTTATGAGCCCTGTCTTGGTGACTCCTATTTCGGCCGTTAGCAAGCCATTTATTGTTACGACGCAGATCACAACTAATTGTAAGAAAAGTTACATAATTCTGGATATATGCAGTCTCCGTGCTTACCAAAACTTCAAGAGAGACTTTGTTGATTCAATATAGTTCTCATTTAATCAACTTGGCAATATATATGTATATATATATATATATATATATATATATATATATATATATATATATATATATATATATATATATATAAGACTTTCTAGTTTTGAATACCAAATTTGGGTAAAATCCACTGATGAGCTATATGAGCAGTTTTGAAATGGCCATATAGATATGCTTTCCCCGCAGTAATACACTTCATTTTGTAGTTTAAAATAATAAGTATTTCATGAGAATATCATGATTTTTTTATATTTGAAGGAATCAAGCACGATTAAAGTAAATTATTATAAAAAAGATTCCAAATAATGAATTTTTATATTAAATAAGTATTTTTATTACAATTTTCTTAATTAAGGTGAACAACATAAGACTGCAAGTTTTATCTTTTAACAATGTAAATAAGTAAAAAAAAAGCTCCTAAGATTTAGAGATTTTTTAAATTCCAAAAAGCAAAAATAATAATTTTGTCACTTTGTTTTTCGTTTGTGATTTATATCTAGTGCTTTCTGATAATCAGATTGACTTTCTCTTTGTATTGCAGTGCCTAAGTCAAAATCACCTTAAAGTAAATATCATTTTTTGTTTGTTTATTTTACAGACAAGAATTGACATTTTGGTAGGGGTGTGTAAATGCCGTGTGTTGTGGGGTGGGTTGATTGCAGTCATAACTTGGCAGTTATTTCAATTCATTTTTTTTATACCTTTCACCACAAAAAGTGGAAAAAGGGTCTATCTAAGTTTGTCATTCTGTTTAGAATTACTACATTATTCATTTTGGACCGCATAAAACAATCAAGCAAAGTCAGTCCGTGTTAGTATTGAAATCAACTTTGCCAAGGTGCTAGTTTAGCTAGAGAAAATTTTAATACGCCAATGAATCAGTGCACAGTGGGGCAGAATCAAAATATTTTGGAAATAATTCAGGCACTTGAAAACGGCTAGGCCGATTGATTCAAAATTTGGCACGAGCATAGTAGAGGAGTATTTGAGCTTAAGTTTTGAAGATGGTTACCCTCCACTTTCCAGGGATGGCGCTATGTGGTCTCAAAGTTGGACACCTCGCTCCTGAAAATTTTTCTAACGCTTGGCATTTCTTCAATTTTTGTCTGATTTTTAAATATTTTACATGGTCTTAAAGCTCTTATAAATACCTACAAAACGGTGCTTTAAACTGCATGTTTATGTTTAAAAATAATCGAGTTATAAGCATTTTAAAATTAAAATTTTTGATTTTTTCCATACTCTGGTCCAGTTTTTTCGAAATATTGGGTATAATCTGCAGCAAATTTGTTTGAGTTTTTTACCGTAGATAGCAAACAAAATTTAAAATTTTCTGAAAAAAATTTGAAAGTAATATCTTTTTTGGCTTAAAAATTATACGATTTTCAATTTAAAAAATCCAAAATTATTGCATTTTTGTGTATTTTAGCCTAAAACGGGGCACTAATCTAATTTTTTAGATAGAAAAAAATTCTCTTAAGGAATATATAAAACTTTTTTATTTTTGTTAAAGCTAACTATATGTGTGTACGTTTAAACCAAATTTCGTATAAAACTGATCATTCTTGTAGAAGATGTAAGTCTTTCAACTTGACCTATTTTACATCGAAATTTTGACTTTACCCCATATTTTCTAAAATCCCAAAGCTGGGATCGGAAAAAGAAGAATACTATGAAAAAGCTATATATACTCCAAATTGTTTCAAAAAGTATTTCGTGAGCCCTAGTCCATATGTGGACTTTATGGGCAAAAGAGTAAAAAATTCCAATTTTGGGATTTTTCGTCTTTATTTTGGGAATTATGGGATTTCCTTTAGCTAAATGTTGCAGATTTTTTTACCGTTTGATTTTAGTTGACAAACTACATATGCACAGCAAATTTTATCTGATTTGCTTAATTAATAAAAGTTTTATAGCATATTTAATATTTTTACTTTTGTCAAATTGGACCGTTTTTACCATAATTTTTCGAAATTTTCGGAGCTCAGCAACGAATATTAAAATTTTGTTCCATTGTTTTATTTTTTTTTATGCATGTGAATAAAGATGACGCAATTTCCTATTAAATAAAAAAAGATTCACCTCAATATCATTCTTACGTGCAAAACTATGCGTTCTTAAATATGAGTGTTTCAATATGTATCTCACTTTTATACATTTATGTTACGGAAGTAAAAATTTTCATGCCTGTGTAAAAAATTGTGTAAAAAAACAATTATATCTGAATAGAGGATAATCAAGAGGCATATCTTAAATTAATAATCATTATAAAAAACATCAGATAAAAAATAATATTTTCTGTTAATTTTTATTTACGAAAAGTCGTTAAAAGTATTTTTTATTTCCTTAAAATTATTATTTATTTTCTATAAAATAATCTGTCATATCATTATGCATGTCTAAAAGATAAAGTAAATCCTTTAATTCTGTTTTGTTAGAAGGTGAAGAAGCCTCATAATTAATCCAACAGGATCAGAAGATAACAATAGGCTATAGAAAATGTCTTCGTTTTGTGACTGCCTAGAACATTTTCGAGAACTGAATATTTGAATGTACTTGAAATCGCAGTTTCTTGCTTCTTGGGCTTCTTCTGTTAATTTCCCAAGAGGAAGAATATTCGATACTATAATTGTTTTACCATGACATAATATTTTATGTACTGTGGGCGTCATATCCCTCCATGGGAAACGAGTAGCTGAGATATTTTTGCTGTATATTCTCCAAAGCGAAAAGAATTAATTTGAGTTTTGCTATTAATTGCCATTAAAACTACGTTAACCATTCTAAGCAACTCTTTGTCAATTCCAGTTATGTTTGAAGTAGTTTCAAAATCCCAAAAAAATTTTCTTGCAGTATTTCCGTCGTTAGTGTTTCCTCCACTACGAAGAGGCTTATCAATTATTAACCCCGTTTGTACTCTAAACTCTTCTTGGATTCTACTTTTCTCAGAAGCTCTTAGAGCTTTTAGTTCATCATTGTTTTTTTTTTTTTTTTGTTATTAAATTATCTATCGTACTTCTGTATTTTAAGTCGTATGCAATATGCAGAAAATGCTCCAAAAATCTTATTCTAGATTGAAGGGGGGATATTCCGAAAGATAGAACTTCTTCGTTGACTACGTTGGTTTTTTTTTATCTGAGATTTCTGACTTCTTCTGATCACATATGGAACATTTCCAATAAGAAGATGTGTTAGTTATAGCGTTACTAACTTTTCCATCAATCATTGTTAAACTAAGTTGAAAGGCACAGTATTCTTTTATTTTTATTGATATTGGTTCCAATGATCTTATTTCGTTTTTGATATGCTCGACTAATTTTTTTGTCGTAGAATTTGATTCCTTTACATACTCAAAACAAATAGGCCTTCAACAATATTTGGATCCTGGGGTTGTGTTTTTCCATATATCTTCAAAAGTGTTTGCACGTACTGATGAAGATGCAACCAGTGAGTATGAACGAATTCTTAGTGGTACTAAGGATGCCATGAATATGCTCTTAAAATCTATTTTCCATCACATCCCCACTTACACATTAGTACTACATCGCAGTTTTTAACCTTTTCTAGTTGGTCAGTAGAAAAATCTGAAATAATCCGTGACGCCGTATTTTCTAGCAATAGAAGCTTTCGTTTCATCAACTGTTATTGGAGATGGCATAATCGCTTTCTTTTTTTCTTGAATAGACTTATATGATGGTAATATTTCATGTCCTTTCTCAAGTAAAGCTTTTCTCAAAATTTGGTACTTATTTCGGCTTATTTTCATTTCCAACATCAGAGCAATAGCTTCTTCCTCCGTAAAATTTGACTGCGATGTCGGAGTAGGTATGCTGTTAAAAATTCGTTTCAACCGTTTTGGAGATGCGCTGGGAAGAATATTGGCGATGTGCACTGCCTCGGAAGGCTGATTTTCTTTTTTTCAGCAATTCTTTGAACGTATCGGAAACTTCATCTTTTGAAACTGAAGAAAGTTTTTCGGTTAACCTTTTTTTCTTAGACTTCGAACATAAGTCATCATAAGATTTGCAGGGAGCTCCACATAATGCGATGTAGGTTGAGAATTTCGCAACAGTATCCATCCAAGTAAGATACTTTACTTTAAACTTATTTTTGTTTCCGCAAACTGATTTCATTTTTTGATCAAATAATTTTAAAAATTTTTCCAGTTTTGCAGTACCAATGATATCAACTCTGCAGTTGTATGTAGCCTTAATAAATTTTTTCATGGCCTTAATTCTATCAAGTCCTTTTGTACCATCAGTCCACAAAAAAGAACACAATGTCTCAATCTTCAATGTGATCGGCATGATGTTTTTTTTAAATATGATATCTATTGTATTTATGCAAATATTTATATGCATGTTCAGGTCATCGAACAGTTGGGTACCTAAAGAAGCAAAGCAGCTAGCTAAAAATCAAAAAAGGCACTTAGGTAAGACATAATTAGTCATATGTCATCCTAAAACGAACACCTGCACCATTATTTTTAACCCTTACATTTTTAACCCTTTTTTCAGGTATAATTGTTTTTTTACACAATTTTTTACACAGGCATGAAAATTTTTACTTCCGTAACATAAATGTATAAAAGTGAGATACATATTGAAACACTCATATTTAAGAACGCATAGTTTTGCACGTAAGAATGATATTGAGGTGAATCTTTTTTTATTTAATAGGAAATTGCGTCATCTTTATTCACATGCATAAAAAAAAAATAAAAAAATGGAACAAAATTTTAATATTCGTTGCTGAGCTCCGAAAATTTCGAAAAATTATGGTAAAAACGGTCCAATTTGACAAAAGTAAAAATATTAAATATGCTATAAAACTTTTATTAATTAAGCAAATCAATTAAAATTTTCTGTACATATGTAGTTTGTTAACTAAAATCAAACGGTGAAAAAATCTGCAACATTAAGCTAAAGGAAATCCCATAATTCCCAAAATAAAGATGAAAAATCCCAAAATTGGAATTTTTTACTCTTTTGCCCATAAAGTCCACATATGGACTAGGGCTCACGAAATACTTTTTGAAACAATTTGGAGTATATATAGCTTTTTTATAGTATTCTTCTTTTTCCGATCCCAGCTTTGGGATTTTAGAAAATATGGGGTAAAGTCAAAATTTCGATGTAAAATAGGTCAAGTTGAAAGACTTACATCTTTTACAAGAATGATCAGTTTTATACGAAATTTGGTTTAAACGTACACACATATAGTTAGCTTTAACAAAAATAAAAAAGTTTTATATATTCCTTAAGAGAATTTTTTTCTATCTAAAAAATTAGATTAGTGCCCCGTTTTAGGCTAAAATACACAAAAATGCAATAATTTTGGATTTTTTAAATTGAAAATCGTATAATTTTTAAGCCAAAAAAGATATTACTTTCAAATTTTTTTCAGAAAATCTTAAATTTTGTTTGCTATCTACGGTAAAAAACTTAAACAAATTTGCTGCAGATTATACCTAATATTTCGAAAAAACTGGACCAGAGTATGGAAAAAATCAAAAATTTTAATTTTAAAATGCTTATAACTCGATCATTTTTAAACATAAACATGCAGTTTACAGCACCGTTTTGTAGGTATTTACGAGAGCCTTAAGACCATGTAAAATATTTAAAAATCAGACAAAAATTGAAGAAATGCCAAGCGATAGAAAAATTTTCAGGAGCGAGGTGTCCAACTTTGAGACCACATAGCGCCATCCCTGGAAAGTGGAGGGTAACCACCTTCAAAACTTAAGCTCAAATACTCCTCTACTATGCTCGTGCCAAATTTTGAATCAATCGGCCTAGCCTGTTTCAAATGGCTGAATTATTTCCAAAATATTTTGATTCTGCCCCACTGTGGAGTGGTGAATGACTTCAAAGCAACAAATTATTGGCGCGGTAGAGAAGTAAAAAGAAGAGAAAAACATTTAGTGAAAAATTGCCGCTCGCCTATATTTTCTGAGTTGTGGGCCTCTGCACTTTTAATAGAAAAGTAAGATTGTGCACCATATATTATAGGATATCAATATGGTATTATTTAAAAGATTTTAAAGAGATCTTTTAGAAAATACTAAAATTTTAAAAAATTCTTAACCTATTCAGAGCCGATGACATTTGCATGTAAAATTATATATAGCGCTAAATTTTATGCTTATTTTTTAATTCACTGTCATTTTGTATTGTTTGTTTCTTTTATTAGACTAGATTTACATACATGGTAAAGGATATATAAGATTCGCCATAGTCGAATAAAGCACTTTTACTTGTTTTGCTTTTAAGTTTGTCATGTTTCTTTTGAACACATACTAACTCGGGTGGCAAAGTACATGTAATAGATAGTTTTGCGGTCTAGACACCAGACGCATTATAGCGTGATATTCCTCTGTTGATGCTAAACAAAAGTAGAAGTAAACAAAAAAATTGTTTTACTGACAAATAAAGAAAATTCTTTTCAATTGCTTTATTATCTAAAGCACATAAAAAAAACATTTCTTTGCAATGTATGACTCACTATACTTACAAAAATAGCGACAAGCTGAAAAGAAATGTTTTCTGTTAGATATTTTCAATTTCTAAGCACTTACAATAATATGCACAAATGCACTGTTTGTCAAATGGATGAACATAAAAAAAGAGTAAATAAAAACGAGACTTTAAGGAATGTTCCACAAAATATATAACTTTTCAATTTATTTTATCTATCATATCGACAGCTTAAGTTAAAACAGAATTAAGAAAATGATGCTATTTGTTGCTTAAAAGATTCAAACATTTCAGTTAAATAGACTCAATGTTTCCAGTGACACTTTTTAATGAAATTAAGTTGAAGTTTGTATATTTCATATGTGTGTATGTATGCACATGAATATTTTTTTATTTAAAATATTTTTTAAATTAATTTCTATATTCGAAACTAATGCTAAAGTTAATGTCGACGTCGTCAATGGCGTCAAATGTCAAAAAAAAATTGAATCGTATGAAATCGTATAAGACCAGTTAATCTCAACGCTGTAAGAAATTTGACGCCGAAAAAGTTCAATCTGTATGCGGTGTTGCTCAGACAAAAACATATGATGAAACGTCAAAACAAATAAATTTCTGGTGGTTGCAGTTGTTTCATACTTTTGAACATTTTTAACCCTTATTAATTAAAATGAGTTTAACTCTCATATTAACTGAGCAGCTTATAAATGCTGTTCGAGAAAATGAAGTGCTTTATAACAAATTCTCCAAAAGCTATAAAAATACAGCTGTTAAAGGGGACAGCTTTGGGGATATCAGGTAAAGACATTTATTAACCACTTATTTCAATTTTTTATTGTTAATTTGTTTATTTTTTTAAGAACATGAATGCACCACTAGGTGGAAAAGCCTCAGAGATAAGTATGTGCAGGAGAAAAAGTCAAAAGAGAAAAAGTCGTCAGGCATCGCATTCATTTTAAAGCCTGAGTGGTACTTATACAAAGAGATGAATTTCTTCTCTGACTTGGTTAGCCCAGGGAGTAAGTTTATTACATACATATGTTCAATTTTATCATTTTTCTAAATATTTTTGTTTCATATTTCAGGACTACTGAAAATTATACAGAAATTGTGGGTGAAGAAGTGGAGGCTATACCCCACGAAACCGATATTTTCAATTTCGGAAAAATTTCCACATCGACGGAAGTGATTGATGTACTTGATGACCACCTTAGCACATCAAATTCAAATGCATCCTCAGTCCCCAAGAAAAGAAAAGACCCCTGTACGAGCAGTATTGAGAAACATTCAACGGGCACAATGACTGCCCTTAAAACGTTTATGGAGAAATAGGCACAGGAGTCGAATGCTTCGAGTAACTTCAATATCCTTAAAAGAGTGGATGTTCTGCTAGGCGGCTGGCGCACCACCTACAGGGACAAAGCGGAGAACAAATCCTAGAATACTTATGTAAATGCAAAATTGTTGATTGGAATGCAGGCAGTATAGAAAATATAAATATTTATTAAATATTCTATATTGCCATCTTGCAAATCAACACTTAAAAAGCAAGCGTATAAAAACAATGTTAAATTCATTACAAAACTGATTTTTATTTAACTTTTGTTTGAAGTGCAACTGCACCTTCATTCGTAAAATATGTTTTGAGTGCTTGTTGCGTTGCGTTATTCAAGCCAAAGGATATTGGTCGAGAATTAGTTATGCTACAATCGTTTCCAATATCAGCTCGCCATCTGTCAGGTATAATAATACAACAATTGTTCTCGTAGTCCGCATAATTAGTTGGGCGATAAGTTGCATTTGCTCGGTCATTCAACTTAATAAAGTTAAGTAGAACTACACAAGCCAACACCATGAAAAAACGTAGAAGAAGTAATAGAATCCACTTAGAATGTTTTTTCATAAAAACATACTTTTTCAGCTTTTTCTGGTCTGCAATTAAGCGTTGATCTTAATATCCGCCATCTCGCTACTAATATTCCGAATGCATTTTCTATAATAAAACGCGCTCGAGAAATACGATAGTTGAAAACTTTCTTATCCATTGTAAAACATCTTCCGGGATATGCTCGCATAAGATTCGTTTTTAAAGGAAATGCTGGATCTCCAACAAAAAAATATGGAAATGTTTACGTTGAATTTGGTAAAACTGAATGCGGTAGGAGATCAAATTTACCAGGGAACAGCTTCTTCCCAAAAGTTGATTCAGCTAAAACCCCTGATATAGGCTTTTGCACACATTTTTCATTTAATTTATTCGATTATATTTACCTCCATCACTTTGGCTTCCATTGCCACCCAAGTCAACCATTGTGAAAATGTAGCTGGCATCACATGCAGCTATTCGCACAATACTAAAAATGTTTTTGTAGTTATAAAAATTAGAACAACTATGCGCAGGGTTTGCAATGGCTATATGTTTGCCGTCTATAGCACCAACGCAATTTGAAAGATTCCATTTATTTTTGAAGTCTTTGGCAATTTCCTTAAAATCGTTTGCTTTGCATTGGTCCACATAAAAAGGTGCAAGCATTTCCAATATGATGGAGCACGTCTTTAGTATAATAGCTCTGGCAGTTACTCTACCGATTTTAGAGCTCCATCCTAGACATTGGTGGGAAACTCCTTGAGATAAATATCTAAAAGTCATACAAGTTAATATAACTACCAGTAAACTAACTGCTTACGACAAAGAAATTGAAGTCGAGCTTCTGGGCTAATTGTGTAGCATTTTTTTTTCTGTAGCCGCAATTTCAGAAAATTTAACAAAATATTGAAAAAATTAATTCATGCGTGTGAATTTGAAAAACTCTTCTTCATTTTGTTTTACTGCTAACTAACCAGCTTCATAAAATCCAAAAATATGGCGATCATCATTATCTGTCCTGCGATAGAACCGCCACTTTCTCAATGTTTTCTTTTTTACCAAAAATAAATAACTTTAATAGCAAGTAGTTATTTTTAATCTCACGATTGCTATGTCATCCATCCTCACAGTTTTTTAATTAGATTGTTAAACGAATATTTCACTTTAATTTATTAAGAATACTTCACTAAATAACTTTTCCAAATGAACAACTGTATAATCAATGCAGTGGAACACAGCTGTGTTAACGTCGTCGACGGCGTTTACATTAACAGCAAAATGAAATTTTACGCCAAACATCACAATTAAAACGCCATCAACGACGTCGACATTAACTCTAGCATAAACGTCTAGATATTGTCAATAAAAAATTTGGCAACATGCTCCAGTTGTTATTCTTATACTAGTATTTGAGTATTTGCGCTAACATATAAAATAAATTGACTTCGTTTTATTTTTTTGTACTTTTTTTTGTGTGGAAAGCATAGAAACTTTTAGAATTTTTGTATTGTTGTAAAACTTCATAAAACTTATTTTTATTTCAGTCCTTTGCTTCTTTCGTAGCAAAATCTTGGCATGACAATTTTGCAGAATTAAGAATTTTACCGATGTGTCTTACAGAGTACAAAGTAAATAAGATCAGATTTTTCACCTTGAGTCAAAAAAATATGTTAAGGATTTTTCTAAATCAGATAATTATATTTTATGCGATTTCTGCTTCGTTTTAAATATTTTTTGATCAATTGTCTAGGATTAATTAATTTCATATAAGCCACATCAGATATCATATTATCTTTACAAAAGTCTTATTCGGGAATACCTTAAAATATTGATAAATTTAAATTCCCTTCAAAACTCAAGTTACTTCTTACCAATTATTTTTCTTGCTCTTTTAAAATCTAACTTAGTTTACAAAAGTGCAAAACTCTTAAATAATTCCTAGAGAATAAATATTTAAGAGATTTGTAGCAGTCGGATGGTTATTCAGTCACACAAAATATACTAGAAAAAGACTTTCTTTGAACATTTTCCTATACAGAAAACCTCGAATTCCAGTAATATCCTTCCCAAAACTGTTTTGCTTAGAATCAAATAATCTATATGATATCGATATCATTTCCACTGTCTTGTCAGCAACACGAAGTATGTTTTTATTGACATCTCATTAAAATATAGTTAAGTAGAATCAATATTGAGATCAAAATGAAAAGACTCCACTGATGTAACCTCTTTATCAGTTTTTGATTTTAATATTATTTTACCACTGCATTCTGTTAATCCAGCCACAAATTGAGATCTGCGTCTTATTAAATTTACTTGATTAAAACAATTTCATTTTTAATGCCTTTATGTTCTCTTTTCCTAATCAAAAACATTGGTGAGATCAAATTAAACAAAAAATAATACTTAATCACATTTCATTACCTGAGCGAATAATCATGTACAAAACAACAAGCAAAATTTAAACAAATCAAGCTTGTAAGATGAATTTTCAAGATCTTGTTACAACTAAAAATAAAACCAAAAGAGAAAATAAAGTAGAAAACAAAGACGAAATAAAAAATGTAAATTATTAGCAACCTTTGCGAAAAATAGAGTCTCAAAAGGGTTCAGGAAAAGTAAAATCAAAACTTATTCTAATATTTAAAAATATTGCAACCATTTTAAAAGGTGTCCCTATATTTACGGAAAACTTGAAAGAGACGTAGTAGATATTACGTTAATTGGATTTATGCCGCCAGTAAATAAAATACTGTTGTCATACCTTTCGGTGAAGACCGTCGTCACTGGCTGTTTATTTAATACGATAGGCGAGCGCTTTCGATGTAAAGACATCATTTTCAAGCCGCGTTTTGATTAGTCTAATTATTGTATTAGTGCCTTTTTCAAAAAAAAAAAAAAAAAAAATTAACATAAAGTACTGCTACGGTTTCCTATCGACCGAAGTTTTTAATGGGGGGGTTAAATATGCATCCTGAGATAATAAGTGCAATTATGTCTTCTCGGCACTTAGCCTAAAAATTTTTAAAACCTTAGAAAGACAATTCTTTAAGAAACATCGCCATAAAAGCATAGTGACTTATGCCACTTTCAAAATAAGCATCACTTCTAAAACAAACGAAATTTAGGGTAAAAACGCATAGTTTTAATATCATCTTGTCATTGGCGATAATGGATTCACATTAACAAAATGGCTTGGTATTTAAATGAATTCTTTAAACCAGTAAAAGTCGATGACTCGGATACATTTTTTCAATAATTCTTGTTTATTACAGTTTCTTTTTTTCAGAAACTTGTCTGTATGAGTTTTTCATGAGATCAAAAGTTGTAACTTAAGCAAAATAAACGGACTAAATAAAACTGCATTATAGAGAATAAATGCAGGAGAAACAATAAAATTACCCATGATTTTTGAACTGCTTAATTTTTTTTTTTTTATGGGAACTGATTATTGTCAAAATTGAGTTTAAAGTAGTTGATCCATAATATATATTATTCTACCTAAATCATTTAAATAATCCTTTTAATACATGTTTTCGTTGTATATTAATAAGTTATTTTTAAACAAAATAAATTTGGCCAAGATACTAAAAATTAAAAATTGTGATAAATTATATTGTGCTCTCTGAATGGTAGAAGAAGCACTGTCAAATTATGTGTTGTTTATAGGGACAATTAAAAAACATGATGTTCCTATATCTCAACAAATATTAATCATACGATAAAGTGTGTAAATTATAAACCAAATTTTTTGCACAAGTAATCCTGCATCTAAAGGAGAACTGTTAATCACTTTACAGTCCAAAAGTTCGGTCCACATTAAGCACGATATGTGAAAATTCCACTAGGGTATACAAAAAGCAATTATAGCGTTCAAATATGTTTAATATTATTAAAATGATCAAATTATTGTTAAAATAAGTTGATTTGAATATAAACATATTTTTATTTTATTATTATTTTTTTTAAGAAAATGTCATATGTAAAAATAAGGGGGCTGGTATAATCTTCACAGGGATATCGGATGTAGGGAATTTTCATTTTTTGTACAGATTTTCCATTTGAACCAAAATGTAAGGAATTTTAATTAATTTTAATTTCGAAAATATTAAACGTTTCCAATCTGGTATCATAAAATAAATTAATGTATAGTAATATTACTAAATACTGATTGGAGGTTCTTTATTAAAAAAATAACTTTAACTTATAGTTCTTATTTAATTTATGTGATATATTTTTTTGCATATTACTTTTTAATGTTTTTTCTTGTTTTTTTGCATAAAATAAAAGAGTACATTTTTGTTGTTTCTTACATCTATGTACTAATACCACTTTTCAAAAAACTATTAATTTTGTTATATTACTATCTTATTAACAGTTTATTCTTTAAGACTTTTTAGTTTTTGCATTCTTTAAATATTTAACACAAAATCTGTAAAATGTTGGTATAGGTTTAAAATAAATATTCCACCTAACTTTGCTTTCATTAAACGCATTAGTTTACTCTAAAACAACTTCACACGCTTAAATTTTTTAAAACTAAACAGTCGCTGAAATTAGCTCCGTAATCATTTTTTCTTAGAAATACTATAAATATGTATAGTAACAATAAAAATCATTTTCATGAATTTTAGATCTCAACTTTTTTAAGAATGAGTAATTTGATCTACCGTTGGTTTTGTGAAGCTGGGCCCTTTACCTTCTGACACATCCCTATATAGCGCACAAAATATGTTTATGTAAAATTTGTTTATTTGTCGGAAAGCATTATAGTACAAATTTTTGAACATGTCAATAATATTTTCTTTTGTTGAAAAAAAATTTGGTTGTAGGGAATCAAATTTGAATGTCGAAACGCAAAGATTTTTCAAATTATAAGGGTAGATCAAAAGGTCCGTGACTTTTGCTAATCTTCCACCTCTTTATTGAAATGGCAACACTGGATATCACAGGCATCCCTTATTTAACTCCTTTTATAGTTTGATTAACCTGTGTCATTAACCTTCTGTTTTATTTCAGACTACGTCATGATTAAAGAAATTAGAAAAAACTGAATTTCGTGTCTTATTAAGAATTATTTTTTGCGAAAAAAGAAACAATCACTCAAAACAGGGCTGCGCTTGATAAATGCTTAGGAGCTCTGCGACATAAATTTCAAGTATAATAAAATAGTTTATTAAATTTCGTTGCGACTGAAAGTGAAAAGTTCAGATGAAACATGGAAGAAGTTGTAGAAGGTGGTTTCTATTTTGAATGATAAGATAGGTATGATCGGCAAGAAAGGCAATCGTGTTACAATTTTCCAGGACTCCTTGGCTTCACCACAATGCACCAGAGACTAAATAGCAGTTAAAAATAGCAGATTTCTCGGAGTGATCCGGCTCAAAAGTAGGCCAAAACAGGCTATAAATTGCTTTTCCATCCGCCCTCTTTTCAAGACTTAGATTGATATTGAACCTGGTTCATTCAAAAAGTCATCGAGAAGAAGAATTGTTTAGTGTGAAAAATTTAAACAAATTTGAAATAATCGAATCGATAACGTGTCTAAAGTGTTTATTAATTTTTGAGGTTTCCTAGGTGACCGCTTTGTTAACTTATTTTTTAATTAATTACTAGAACAATATTTTTATAGAAAAGCTTAAGGTTGGTTTTAGAAATAAAAATCTATAATATTATTTCGCCCTTTCCTTCCTAAAATTCATTTATTTGTTTAAAAAAAATCCTTTATTTTTTTCCATAACTATACAACTGTTGCAAATTGCACAATATATTTGTTTTAAACTATGTTGCAATCATGTTTTCGAAACATCGGGTTAACTGTCGAACACGGTAGTAATTTTTACAAATGCTTGCACTTTAATCAACTTTGCAAAAAAATTCTCGATGAAATAATTTTGTTTTGCTTTTAATTAATTTTAAAAAGTTATTCACTTCGAGTTGTGTTTTTGATTTTAGTAAGACTTCATGAAGGTTCACACCTTAAAATGTTCCTTTGAATGTATAAAAACTTATGTAAACATAACATACATGCGTTGTTTTCAGAAAAAAGTATCTCACTGGACATACAATTTGTATACGAATCATGTTAGCAACAACATAAAATTGTTTTGATTTATTATATTACTTTTACTGCATTCGTTAATCGTATCTATAAAACGTTGGTTGTTTTCCATGATTTGTAAGAAGAAATTAGTATTTTTGTAGCTTTTCTATGATATGAACCCTCTTCTTTGTACAAAAATCGTATTCAAATTGTAAAGCAATCTAAATCTAAAGCTGTTTTAATGAACAAACATATTTGTTTGTGTGTCAGCATTCATTATTTATTCATTTTACTTTTTTTCTGCTTTCGTTATTCAGTTCATTATTCTTTTTGTAAAAAAAATCGTTATTTTCAGATGGTAAAAATGAAATTAAAATTGATTTAAGGTGTATGAGTTTTAAGCGGCTTTGAAGGAGTGGATTTTTATTTCTGAAAATAAAGTCGGTTTGTGCAGCTTAAATTATAATTATAAGTTATTTAAAAATAAAAAAAAGAATTTGGAATTCCTCACGACTAGCAACTTAACCTAAGTCGACACTTTGCTATAAACATGAAATCTTATAGCCAACTAAAAGCATCGATGTTGTGGGGGAAAAATAATGTTAACTTATTTTGTCTCATAAAACCCACTAAATAGAATAACAAACTTTATTCTAAAAAACCGTACAGAAAGCTTTAGGAAACTTGCGTTTTTAATCACTATTTCGGCTTGCTTTATATTCTTTTGTTGAACATGGGAATTTTTGACAGATAGACGAAGCTTTATCTTTAACCTAATTGACTGTTAGAGTATTAAAGAAATGTCGGTGGAGTAATGAAAATTTTCAAAATTTTAAGAAGCATTAACTCGGAAGTTTAAATCTTATAAAAATTCTTGTCTTTCCTTAAAGATCTCTTCCAAATGATATGACTAAATTAAAGGAAGGCGTTGAGTTTTGCCCACTGCATGGAACCATATTTTCTCTAGCTTATTTTAGCAAAGAAGATACTAACTTTGAATATCCTCTTTTCCACCTGCGGTGAAGGGTATAAGAATAAGAATTGTTACCAGTCACTGGATTCTTCTACCATAACAAGAAGAGATATAAGACATATAAGGTGTTCATGATTTTTCTGCACAATAAATTTTAAAGGCCTCTGCACTCTTCACTTCTAAATTTAATTTAAATTCTACAAGTTTTCATAACATCTTATACAGGACTTATCTGAGTGACAGATAAAATAAGGTGCTTAAATTATTTAATTGCAATACCAAATTGTTCAGCTAAATTAATTTTGCTTACAAGAATTAGATAAAAAACCAAATTAATTTCCTTTTACTTTTAATGTGAAATAGGAAAGAGCATCAAACACAAATTGGTCTATAATAATATAGGACGAACTTCCTGTTGTTTGACTTGTTTACATGAGAAAGTGGCAGGTACATTTCGGCAATTTTGTACTAAGAATAAAAAGAAGATACGTAATAAATGAACATGTCCTAGAAGATTTTAATTAAGCGATTTAGGTAGACCGACAGGTACCATCTGACAGCCAGAAATAACTTCAACCGATAATAAATGTCGATGACAAAAATGTAATAAATATAGTTTAAGGCAGTTAAAAGACATGAATATTCAGAACGGATAATTACGGTGCTGTTTAGTAAAAAAAATGGCTTTAAAGATTTTGTAAAAAAGTACCATTTATTCTCTATAATGATGAAAATAGTGAAAAGGAAATAAAACCATACCCCTTTTGTAAAACATTTTTCAAATGAAATGTTTGTTTTATGAATTACACAAAACCACTCGAAGGTGAATTTAAATTTTTTATATATTTTTAAAAAGTTCAAGATGGCACAAATTAAGGTTGACTATAACAGTATTAGTACATTGTGGTTTTATGGTATTTACGTAGAAACTTATTACCTATTTATCTTAATATTTGCTTTTAAAGAAAACATCCTTTTGTAATATGTTTATTTATTTGTATTTGTTTAAAGAAAGTTAGACGTACTTAATAGGCAAGAATATTTAAAGAATTCAATGAACAATCTGGAATTATTCTATGTAAATTGAGATTTCTTAATGATGGTGTTGACTAACGTTGACAAAGATGTACAGAAGGAAAAAGAAAGATTTAATTAAATTCACTAAATTTCACAGAAACTGATTAAGAATACATAGTAACAAAGAAAAGCTGTGGCATTTATTTCAAAATAAAAATTATTTTATACTTTCCTTTGTTAATATAATAAATTAAATATAATTTCGGAAATCTAAAATACTTAAAAGATCTGAAGGAAATTATATAACTTTTGTAATTTAACAAGAAGTAATTTCTGTCATTTTCACCTAATCAATACTTTGTTTCGAAATTTACCATAAAGATGAATTGTCATAAGACTATTCTATATAGATTTGCTAGCAAAAGAGATACAAAATTTCAATTGGTATAGTCTTAAATTCTACGGAAGAAGTTTGCAAAATTTACCTACCAGAAAAGTTTTGCAATAAATTTAGAGAAAGTTTGTTGGTCGTAGTTTTATTTTAATAAAGGAAATGTCATGCAATTCTACAGAATTATAATATGAATATGCTACAGAGGCATTAAAATATTTTCGGTCAGTAGCTTAGTGCGTTATTTCTGCAAAGAATACATTATTTTTTGCAAGATTAAACGTCTTATAGCTCAGGACTAAGCACTTCGTAGTTGATTATATTTGTCATGATTTATTTAAGTTAAAGTACATCGATTAAGCACTGATTATCAAGAGCATAATTTTTGTTATTATCTGCCTGTACCCTTCCAGGATCCTGCCGTGTCTTTTTCAAGAATCATTTGCAATTTAAGGAGTTGGAAGCAAAAATAAAATAAAATTGACAGAACCCTCCCTACGTTATGGGGTACCTTTAGTTACAAATTTTGGGGACATTAGTCATCTTCGTCCTTGATTTTATAATGCTGCAGCCAAACATACGAGATATGAATCCTATTGTTGGCTTTTAAATGCGGGCCCCGCACTGTAATTGCAGCTGGTTCAAAAATGTTAAAAGCGCTTTAAGCATCCATGAACGCAGCTACTATGTTCCACTTCTTCAATTTTTTATTGAAACATAAGGATTGTTAATAGTGCTGCTCATAGGAGGCTTGTCGAAAAAAGTTCTAGTCTAATATAAACAAAAATTTCTTACGCTAATTTGGTCGGATTTCTTAAACATGTCGAGGTTTTGGGAATTTTGACACGAGAAAGCAACTCCTTGATAATTGAAAAATATATTAAGGATGCCAAACTTTTTCAACGCTCTCTAAACAGCTTTGATATTCCGTAATCGCAGCCAGTATATGACGCAAATTTAAACCTGCAGGATTTTGAAAGCTCCTCTACTGAACAGCGATAGAGCTTTTTGAAGACCTAATATTTTAAACATTAACCATGAACTCTTCGCATACAAATAAAAATAAATATTTTGAAATTGTTTCACACACTACTTTTGGCTTATAAATACAGAATTTTATGACGAGAATGAAAAAGAGGTGTGAGACTATTTACGACAAACAAAAGCTCAGAAACGCACAATTAAGATAAAAAACATACGAACTAACAAATAATAATATAATAAACTACAACATAAAAAGAAAATACCAATTTCATAAGGGAAAGAAATGAATTCCTTTGATTAAAAATTGAGTTTTAGTTTTAATGAGGTACTACAATACACAGATAAGATTTTGAATTAAAATTGAATTAAAATAAATTAAAATAAAAACATGAATTAAAATACAAGACCTTATTTAAATAAGTGTCTCTAGTGCATGGATATACAAAATAAAGCAGACACTTTCAAGGCGGAACATTCTTTGAAACTTTCCCTGTTTAACAAATTTATTTATTTCATATTACAAATTTGTTAGAAAACTCGTCCCGTTCTTTACACCGGTCGTGGGAATTACAAGAAATTATTTTTTTATGAAATTATTATACAAAACCATAAATTGACAAATGTTTCTTAATTATTATTACAGATCTGGTTACTAACACACTGGTTTTCTGTTGTTTTCTTGGTTTGAATTAGGAGACAATGTTTGTTGTTTGGTACTAAAGTTAAAAGGCAAAAACATTACACATTTGTTTATAATTTTTATCCGGGGAATAATTAAATATTTAAAAAACAAAACAACAAAAAAGAAAAAAGACAATTCAGAAGTTAAAGGTAAATTTATTGAGCCTTTTTTTAACAATAAAAGTTTTCATTTTTATAAGTAAAGAACAAAGATTACTTAAGACAAAAACTTATTATCTTAAAAAACAATGAATTTAGTACAGCAACATGCTTTACAATAAAATGAGAAAAATTGAACCGATAAAGTTTAGCACAAAAGAATTTTTGTCCTTACTCCCGGAGCTAACTTAGCTAAAGAGGAGAACTTTTAAAATATAAAAAAACAAAAGATAAATAAAACACAAAATCCCCATAACATGTACTATCTTCTGTGAGTTCCACGCGTAGTTTTGATAAAAAAAACGGTGCCTTAAATTATTTTTTAAATTAAAGTTAGAAGTTTTTTCATTATATTTTTCTAATTAAACACTTTCTGTTCATTAAAAATTTGTTAAATATGTTAATTTTGATGTACTTTCAGTATATTTATGAACTTTCTGAGAACGTCGCAAACATACAGACCGAATACAGTTCTTTTCGAACGACAATAAATATATAAGTTTGAATAATGTCTACTAGATGAATCGAAATTTTTCTGAATACAACATCCTAAAACCTTTCTTTCAAAAATTTTCATTTGTTTATAATAGTAGACGAAACGTTAAACCATACTGCAAAGCCGTATAAGAAAACTGGCCTTATACTGGTTTTATATAAAAGAAGCCTAGTTTAACTGGGCAAGTTTTTGTTAAACATCACCTTTGAAAATACACCTATTATCATAAAATATTTTTTTAAAACAATTATTGCATGTAAAACACACTTGTTGCTTATTTCTTTCCTGTAACACTTTTTTATGTTAATTAACCTCAATAAAGTTGAGTGAATATTTGAGAAAACATTGGCTAACACCTAGAGATGTTTAAACATAAATTTTATCAAGATAATAATTAAATTGCCACAAAAGAAAAGGCCAAAATATTGTTAATAAATTATTTTGTTATTAAACATAATTGTAATATTATTGTTTGTAAAAACATACTGTTGTCTAACATAATAATAACATTGTTAAATATAACCATAAATATGTTAAAATATCAAACACGTTATAATAAAATTTATCATAAGTAATTCACGCTCTTTTAAAAATTAAAAAAAATATGATGAATTGAAAGTTATAAATGATTTTTAAAAAATATAAAAACAAGTAAGAAAGTAATCAAAATCATCTTAAAGTAAGTTTAATAGTTAATACTAAAATACGGGAATATTAAGTTTGATTAATTAAACTTTAAAAATATTTTTCATCATCTTTTAGCTGCAGAAAAGAGCTTAAAAAGTCAGCGGTACAGAGATAATGGAGCAATTGTTGTAAAATTTAGCGCAATTCTTAAGGATTTATAATTAGAAGAATTCGAGACAAAAACACACACAGATGAAAATTTTGATCTTACTGAAGAAATTAATGAAAACATTCAAAAGACATTAACACCAGTTTTATCAGTTGTTAGGTTCACAGCTCACACAATCAAAATTGCTGCATATTATGTACTTAAGTTAATCAAACATAAATAGCTGGTTACAGAAATACAGTCAAAATAGTACGGAGCCGGAAACGTGCCAGTGGTGTTCGTAAAAAATTACCAATTTTCGACAACAGTACACGGTGAAACCTAGTATTTGAAATGCTGAAATCTTTAATGAACTTAAAGGATTTCATAGATTCGCAAATGCTTGATTCGATGCGAAGCTATAGCGTGAATTGGGATTTTGTGATTGTGATTGTTACATTATTTACAACTCTGGTCAAATGCAAAAAGATATTGCAGAAGGAGCAATATGTTGTAGGTGATTTCTACAGAAATTGGCTAAGCTGTGAAATAGAACTTGAGCAAGTTCCAACTACTATAGCTTCAAGGCTACATAAATCTATGCAGAACAAAAAGAAAACGCTTTTGAAGAATGATGCGTTTATATCTGCATTGTACAAAGACCCAAGGTTTAATATTGTGAACTCTCCTCTGATATCAGATCAACAAAAGTCACAAGCAGCAGTAAGTTTTTAAAACGTTTAACGAAAATATATAATTTCATATATTTGTGTTTATTGGCCAGGAATGTGTAAATTTTATTTTGGTTTTTGCAATAAGCTAATTGGGCCTTATAATAAATGTAAATAAAACAATTTTATTACATTTTTTTACCCTGACGCTTCGTCAATTTTTTGTTGATTTTTCAAAGGGTTTTTGTCTATATTTGGTTGATAAAAAACAATATTATTTAACAATTAAACATACATACATAAACAACAATAATAAAAACTTACAACAAATTAATAATAATCACCTTTTACTTCTGTTTCAATTGTGAACTGTAATTTACTATGATATTTATTTAGAGTCTTTAGAATTTCATCTTTGTCATTAAATCCTCTTTCTCCGACTATTGCCGATATTATATTAGTCAAATTACTTGACGATGTTTTAGCTGAACTACAGACCAAAAATATATATATTAAATATATAGTAAAATATTTTGACGACATACTAGCAATAGTGAAAATTAATGACAAAGATGAAATTCTAAAGACTCTAAATAAATATCATAGTAAATTACAGTTCACAATTGAAACAGAAGTAAAAGGTGTTATCAATTATTTGGACACAAAATTATGTAAAACAAACAACAACATAAAATTTGACTGGTATGAAA
Organism: Cistogaster globosa; assembly: GCA_937654795.1. Taxonomy (NCBI): domain Eukaryota; kingdom Metazoa; phylum Arthropoda; class Insecta; order Diptera; family Tachinidae; genus Cistogaster; species Cistogaster globosa. The sequence continues at coordinate 23,955,897 of OW569406.1, forward strand.
AAGAGACAGCTTCTGGGAGAATAATGAATTTTTACTCTACACAACCAAAATACCAAATAATAAACACCGCTAAAAACCTTATATCTAGAGTTTTGAGCATCAGCGACACTCAATTCCATAATGATAACATCAAACGTATTACTAACATTTTAAAGGCCAACTTTTTTCCAATAAAACTAATTAAAACATTGATTGAATCGACGTACAATAAAATGAAAAATAATGAAAATAACCAAACTAAGAACAATACGGATAAAGATTCAAAACTTTTTTGCAGTGTACACTACATACCAGGTCTTACTGACAACAAAAACATAATTACAACGATAAAAGCTAACAAAATAAGTCTTGCTTGCAAACCGAACAGAGTATTGAAAACAATATTTACAAATGTAAAAGCACCAACAAACAAATTACAACAAAGTAACATTGTATACGAAATAGGTTGTAAGGGAAATGAAGAACAACACTGTGGACTCATATATATAGGAACAAAAAAGAGAACATTACATATCAGAGTAAATGAGCATAAGATGGACATCGAGAGAGGAAAAAGATCAACAGCATTAGCTCAACACATAATGGAAACAGGACACACAGCTGATTTTGACAATATTAAAATACTTGACAAAGAAAAAGTAGAGAAAAAACGTTACATAATTGAGAGCTTACATATACAACGAAAAATTAATAGAACAATGAACCATAAAGAAGACACTGACAATATAAGCGCGAGCTATAGTGTTGCCCTAAAATAACGTCTACAAAATAATTAGTGCAATAATAACTTTTAAATAATTGTTATGTTTTCTGGTTGTTTTGTTTTTTACATATATAAATGTGATTATTATTAATTTATTGTAAGTTTCTATTATTGTTGTTTATGTATGTATGTTTAATTGTTAAATAATATTGTTTTTTATCAACCAAATATAGACGAAAACCCTTTGAAAAAGTCAACAAAAAATTGACGAAACGTCAGGGTAAAAAAATGTAATAAAATTGTTTTATTTACATTTATTATAAGGCCCAATTAGCTTATTACAAAAACCAAAATAAAATACATATATAATTTCATTTTCTTATTCTTAGCTATAGAAACATTTGGTAAAAACTTTTGATATAATGTGTAAAATGCAAAGATTAAAGGACAAATAAAATATTGTATAAGAAAAAAAAGCACACATACTCTTACATGTGCGGTGAGAAAAAAATAAGCAAAGCAGATTCAATGAGTGAAAATGAGCAAAAATTACTCTGGTTTTAACCCTCAATGATCAAAGTCGACGTTTAAATAATTTGGTCAAGATAAATAGCGCAATATTTTTTAAGTTTAATTCAGTAAACTTAATTATTTATTTATTTTTTACTGTTTAGCTAATGAAAAATCAAACAATTTTTAAACTAAATATTTTTGTTAGTTTGTTATTATACTTTGATTTGATAAGAACAAACATAATGTATTATCTTTATTAATAACAAATTATAATTGTAAATACTAATTTGAGATAACCATGCAGTATTTTTTATGCATAATAACCATTTAATGATAAGATGTTAATTAACACTTTTTTATGGCGAATAAACCATTTTTTTAAATAATAATAATTTCTTTATCCCGAATATGCGTTATTACATTACATAATATGTTCATTGTAAGCATACTAACACACTTTGTTTTGTCTGTTGTACGGATAATGTGTTAAATTTTAACTCCTTTAGGCAGAAAGTTTACATTCTTAATCGTAAAGAATAAAGATAAAACTATTAATATAAGTAGACGTTATTTTATTACGAACTGCTTGTGCGGGAGTCGCTCTTGCTCCCTGTAGATTTTTAATATTTTGTTCTTCCTTTTTTGATCAATAGTATTAGATTTATTTTTTATATAGTGTCAAGCTACCAGAACTAGAGAGAGCGTGTTAAACTTCATATTTTAAATTAATAAATGACCTAAATAATAAAAAAAATAATCATCACAAATAATTCAGTTTATTTCTTCTTGGAAATGGTGTTTTCAAAAACGAATAAAAATTTTTTAGTTAAGCTTACGTTCGTTATAAATTGTGATTAATTTTATAGAGAAAGTTAATTGTGTTATGATGTTATGTTATCACTTTGTGCAATAAATTATATTATTGTTGTAAAGTCTAATCACTATATGACAAAATCAACCATATGTGTCAAATAGTTTGGTTCTTTATACTTTACAAATATGTTCCAATGTGAAAGACAAAAATTCTAATGAAATAAATATACTGAAAAAATGCTTTTAGTTATACTTTACAACATAATGGTTCAATAATGTATTAATATACGCTGAGATATTCTTATTATTATTATTTATAAATTTTTTGTGATATTTTGTTACCTAAAATAACTAAAATAATTTTTTCAATATTAGTTTACAAATGAACCCAGAGCTATTAAAGTACTTGTAGCTGGTTTGCAGTCTTTTAATCATTTTATGATTAAACACATAAAATTTTATCTCATTTTGTTTCATAATATTATTTTAATTTGAACAAATAATAAAAAACGCGACCATAGTGGTAATTACGAAATGGTCAAATGTCAAATACATACATGTGGCTAGTCGTAACTAAAAATATGCTTAAAATAAATGTAATTCTTTTTCCTTACTTTTCGTTTCGCTAGTGAGGAGTTTATTTTTTTAAGGATAGCCTTGTAGGTACAAGTGTTTTCGAACAGTAAGAACTCTAATTAAGACACCATATTGATTCCAATCGAAATTGGCAATACATACTATAATAGATTTTTTCATCTGACAGCCTAAAGTAAGAAATTTTCTCGTGGACGGTGGCATCTAGTTTTATTTTCATTCTGTCCTTCAGTGAAACCATAAAATATGTGGCAAACTTTTTAATTCTGTGCACTAAGGAGAAGTTTAATTTTAAATATGAAATTGCTTTTTTCTTGTGCTATTTCGCCATCAGTTGATAACCGTTTTAAATACCAAAAAAAAAAATTATTTCTTATAACTGTTTTAGGAGACTCGTATGTATAAAAGATAATTAATTTTGCATGACTTCAATCGTTTATTCTTTTAGTTAAATATAAATATTAAATTTTAATTAATAAAAACAAACAAAAAAGGTGTTTGTCAAGGAGCTAACAGAAGAAGATTCTAATAAACAGCCTTTTTAAGTTCCTATGACCCGTCATTGCATTTTCTTTTTTGCTGAAACTTAATTTAAGTTGTTAGGCTTTTTACACATTTCTTAAGTCTTCTAGGAGAAAAGAATATTCTCTAATGCTAGTTTCTCCATTTAAAAAGTATTACATTTATTTTCTTATTTAAAGATTTTTCGGTTGCCATGAATATTTTAAAGTTTAAAGGGATAAAGAGTTCTTATTCATACGAGTATCTCTGGTATATTTTTTCTTTATTCGGTATTTCTAATGGTTAAAAAAATTGTTTGTGTAATCCCAAAAATTTTTTAAGTCCTTGGAGATACATTTAGTTTGTTACAGGCGATTTGCAGTTTTTCCTTTTTGCTGCTTTTTTGGCCAGAATATGTGGGTAAGAGTTGGATGAGGTTAATTTATTGCGATTGGGTTTGTTTGTATATTTTTTTAAAAATGAATAATCACATATTTTGTATTTCATGTTTCTCATTTTGAATATAAAAATATTTTATCATTGGCATTTATTTCTACAAGGATTTTTTATGATTACAAAAATTAAAATAAATCAAATTTAATTAATATTCTATGCTACACCCACCTTCTTGGTCATTTCTTTTAAATTATTGCTTTAAACTCATTCGTCACAGCATGCTACACTTGCACACGGCAGCGAATGCTGCTAGCTACATTTGCCCCTGTATAGCTAGCTACTCAATTATTTTGAACGCAGCAGCTACATAATACAAATATGTTTATAGTGTATTGCATTGATGTCATTTTAATATTTTTTAGCGTTTTTAGCGTGTAAGAGGCTATTTAAAGTCTAAAGCAATATTTTTTAAGAATGCGTCGATTTTTCGTTTCACTTGTCTTAAAAATTTTAAATAAATTGAACTATTTCCCTTAAATGGAATCGAAGTTACTAGCCTACTGCAAGAAAAAAATACTCAAAACAACATAATATTGAAAGCTATACAACATTATGATATCTATCAAAAATACAATTGTGTTAAAAGTTAACAGGTGTCCCATACAAGAAACCTTTTACTAATAAAGATTGACAAATTTAAATTATCATAAGAAAAAAGTAAATATATATCTAACTAAATGTTGTCCAAACAAAAAGGACTTGTGATTTTATATACACTCGAAAACATTCCTTTTGAATGTTTAGAGTTATTCTTCGTATATTAAAAAATACTTGAATATACATATGCATACACCTAAACTAAAAAACTAATATAAATCTTTGAACAAATAAATAAATCTTTAAAAAAATAACACAAGATTATTTTAAGGTTTTATCGTTTTTTCATCACTAAACTATCTATTGTCGCCAACAAAAATAGATTTTAGTTTAATTGGACTGAACGGAAAAATTAGCCTAGACAACAACCTTTCGGTTTATTGCCTTGCTGTCTTCAAAATAATTATTCTCATATGCACACACGTATTTTATTTTTGGAATTTTGCAGTCGGTAGTTGCTGTGGTGAATGCGTATACAGCTTATGGCTTGACTACTTACATAGAACCTTCTTTTATTTGATTTTGTATTTATGTATATGTTTATAAATGTCTGAATAAATGTACAATGTATTTATGAATGTATGCTCGTATGTTTCCTAGAAATTAGTGGTCCCAGAACTAGTAAACGACTTCTATTTTATATCGTGTTGGTATTAAAAAAACAACAAGAAAACGTGCATTTAAAAAAAATTATAGTAAATTAATTTTACACTCTCGTTCTATGGTTGCTAAGAGTTATTAATGAGTTTTCACATGAATTAAAAAAAAATAATATTTTGCTGGTTTCCTTTTTTGCTTAATTTAGGCATAAAGTGAAAATTTTTAATTGAAATAATATTGTTGAAACTGGTGAACAAATTATTCACTTGTTTAAGTTATTTAAAAATTATTTTCGGATACACTTTTTCGTAGAGTGCACATCAAAATGACAAGGTATTCTTCTGTCTGGTCGCTTAGAAAGAGGTGTTTTAGTTTTTTTACTGTTACGCTGCTATGACCGCTTCGTCTTTTAGCTCAACGTATTTTATTTTCACCAGATTTGCACGGTACCAATCTTGACCATTATGATGTAAATATGTGTTTGCAAATAAAATATTTAAAAAATTCCACTACAAAACCTATTAAAGGTGGTGCCAAGTTTCCAATATCAATAATTTTAATCGATAAATTTGTTTTTTCTTGGAAATGCGATTCTATCTAAGGTAAAAAGTATTTTTGATATTGATGTTTATATCAAGGTCGTGCGTAAAAGAATATCGCTTGACAAGAGAGCCAGCATCGTTTTTAAAGAAGTACGGACAAGTGATTTCACGACCTTATAAAACACACTAAGCAGAGATTTTTTTCGATGTAATGGTGTCTCAACATATATTCATGGATTATCATTAAGGTATATTTAGCCGACCGTAAATGTAGAAATATAAATGTAGATGTGTCAGCTAATCATTTTTGTTTTACGAAGAGCTATGTAAATGCTTAGCCAACTGAAATGTCACTTATTCGTAACGTTTCAACCTGCTGTAAATAGAATTTCAATACCAGGTTAAATTGAACTTAAGTGAAAACCCCTTTTTAAGTACTTTTTTGTATTTTTTACTTAAACTTTTAAGTTGTTAAATTTTATCACACACAATATAATTTTAAATAAATTATGGAGTATTCTTTTCTAAATTAAATATTTTACACATGTATTGATTTGTAAAATTGTAAGGCTGAGTATAACTTATGCAAATGTTATATTTTTCATTATAACAATACAACATCATTTTTAGTACGATTGAAATATTTACGTACTTTTTGTACAAAATCTCAAAGTGGTCATGATCAGCTGTTTGTTGTTATTTATAAATAAACAGAAATAAAATAAAATAATGGATGACGAAAACTTACTAATTCTTGTTCAGGCGAATGGATGCTTTTACAACAAACATACTCCGTTATATAAGAATCCAGAGAAGAAGAAAAAAAAAAGAAATGGTATACCCAGTTAGGAAAAATTATGTTGTTAAATTTAAAAAAATCAAATAAAATTATTGCAGAAGAATTGTGCCAGAAGAGATGGTCGTGTCTCCGAAACAGATATGCTAAGGAGAAAAGGCAGGTAGTGGAGCGACATTTGAATCGCAATGGCTTTTAATGGAAACGATGGAACTTATAGCGCCCGAAACCGTAAGTGATGACATTAATATGAATTTAAAAAACATATGTTTTTATAATCCTAATGATTCTTACAATTTTATTTTCAGAATGAGATGTTAATACAACATTTGTAAAGAAAGTAATGATTCACAGTCATCTTCTGATTCGCCGTTGCCTGTGACTTTCACATTGTCTGGTCAGTCGCCACTATCTGAGTCTCCACCATTGCCGAATGCGTTGGCAGATATGTCATTGGCGCAAATATTGCCTCCGACAACAACACCAGCAAGGTCTAAAAAAAAGACCGGTAGAAATTACCGACGACCAACAATTTTCTATAGCCCTCTCACGAAGATAGGTGAAAAGAAAAGAGAAAAAAATAATAAAAATTATACAGTCAATAGTTTTGGGAAAATGGTTGTGTAAATAATACGGTCTATGAGCCATACAAAACAAAAACTCGCAATGCAGAGGGTAACACCATTGGCAATGCAAATGAGCCTAGAACCCGATGATTAAATAAAGGTCTACTATATAAAAATAATACTTAGTTATTTGTATTAATTTTGTTGTTTTAGCCTTTAAGATATAGCTATAGTTTTAGACTGACCTTTTTTATATGTATTTTAGAGTGAAGTAATAGTTTTGTGTTTTCTTGTTGCTTTTGTTTTACTTTGATGATTTCAGTATCCTAAAACAATATTCAATGACGCGCCGAGCTCGGGAAAGCCTGTAATTAAAAACACAGCTACTTTGCCAGAAATCACAGATTGTCCCAACGGTGATAAGCGATATATTCCTGTTAGAACAATAATCAACACAACATTAATTATACATACATAATTATATTAAATATTTATGTACCAGCATCATTTTGACTAACATAGCTTCCCATGCTGACCGACTTAAAAGTATATTTTGCGTCACATACTCCCATAAGCACCAAACTAAAATATTTTTTATAACTACAAAACATAGATCCAGAATTTGGAGGGCATTTGCTACATTCTTGGAGTTTATAGCACCCACACAGTTTGGCATATTCCACAAATTATTAAAATCTTTTTTAATGTATTTATGTTCGAGTTGGAGGTTTTCTCTCGGCTGTTGTTACATTTTGAAGTTATTTGCATTTGATGTGTTATTTGTTGATTTGTTGAACTACGTAGTACTGCCTACGATTTTATTTCCATGAGATTTTACTGTTAATCATAGAAATTGTTCTACAACAAACATATTTCTAGACTGCACAGATCTTTTTGATACGGTCGTTTTAACGCCAGATTTAGATAATGCTTTTTTTTCTTGACGTTGTCAATTACCTCGTTAAAAGCAAAGGAGATGGTCGACATCCTTATCAAACCGCAACATTAAAACTTTACAGGAAGAAAATAAGAAATACAAGTTTTCTTTTACCTATACTTTTGCAGCGAAGACCATTCAATGCGACGTATTGGGTTATCAGGCAACTCAGGCGATATATTATCGAAACCAGGAGCTGTATTGTTTACAGGGCTTTAAAACGCAATAAATATTATAGATAAAATAGGGTTTTCGGTGGATTCTTATATAAGGAGCCAAGCAGTCGCATCAGAGTGGGATTTGTGTTTAAATGGGATTAAGCATTTTTCTGTAGTAGTTCATCCTCAATTCTACTTGATCATTTTTTTTACATTTCTTATCTTTTGCTGCTCTTATTTCATTAGGATTCATTAAAAGAAGTTTGAAATTGGAAAAGATGGGCCAGTTTGGCCGATTTCCAGAGAGATCGGACGTTCCGAGACTTAAATAGTTAAGTTAGTTTAAGAGAGTAGATCGTATTTAGATTAATCGATTAATTCTCTTTTATTTCGCGTTCGGTAATGAATTCGTTTGAGATGACTAGCTGACTAAGCTTCCTCATCCGATCCTAGATCTATGGACGTCAGGGCGTCCCCAGATATAAGTTGAATAAAACATTTAGTTTCCAAGCAGATAACGTTATATCCCCGAAGGTTGTTTGTCTAAGCCACGATACTGTCTGCACCACGTGCAGGTGAGATTGACAGTCAAATAGGAGAGGCTGTGTTTATGGCTTTTCGATACCACTCGCACCCCTAAAACTATAAGACGTAGGTCATTTACGTCAGAATAAAATAGGAATCGAAATTTTAATTGCTTGACAAGTAATTTAATTTTTAAAATTAGATTGAATAAACAAATGCTTTACATGCTGGCATGTCAAGAGCCACTTTCTCTGCTTAACTGTCTGACAGTTTAGTGTTCGAGTATCAATTCTAATGATTGACTTTTCTTTACCAGTTTGCTATATTTTGATATGAAGTACTTCGGCTTACAAAATTTGTTTAAAAACTTAACTTATTTGTTAACTTAAAGCACACATACATTGACGACAGATACAGTTAACAAATCCTTTGTATTAGCTGTATTGCGTAATTAAATATAAAAACGTAAACTTGTTGGCAATTATCAAGCATTCGACTTACTTAGAAGCTTGATATGTTCGACCAGTTGAATACGTAGTCGTCAGCATATATCGCATACTTAACTTGCAGTAATATATCATAATCAAGCAAATATTCTACAAATGTACCCGGTTTTAAATAATTTGTTGTTTTTTATGTGAAAATTATTCGTACGTAATTACTACTGCAAGGTTTCTATGAATCCTTTTATTTCATGTTTTTATTCTCTGGCATGGTGCATTTTACTTGTTAAATAAATTCGACAGTTCACAATTTTATAAACGAAAAGAATAAATTAAAAAAATAAGGTAAGATTGCAGACTAAAAAAATTGTTTATGTCTATTTAAAAAAATATTACTTTTTAAGGTTCCAAGTGTATAAACGTACTCTTATTGTTTTTATCAATGTGTTTGTCCGCCTCTCTGTCTATGCTAGCCTCTGGAACTTTTAGAGACGATATATTAGTACATGCTTTATTAAAAAAATTATTAAAAGTTAAGAACGTGATATTCAAAAAGATATTGTTATTTTCTGCACTGCTATAGGCAGACACCTCAAGTTTGCGCTATTAAACTTTAAATGAATGGGTGCCCAAATATTGACTTGATTTTTACTTATATGAATTTGGTTTTTCAGCCGTAGTACACAAATTTTGTATAAATAAATCCGCTATAAAAATAAATTATAAACAAAAAACAGTAATGTTTTCATTTTACGAATGTACGTTTATCTTTAAAACTGATATTGGTTTAGAGAATATACTGCTATATCTACAATAATAATAAGTACGAACACTTAAAATAAAATAAATGTTATCCCGATAGTAAAAAGTATGGCCTTAATTTTTCGAACCGTGATAGGCTAAGACTATAAATATATATGCAGGGTATGCTCAGTCGATATAAAAGCAAGTATAACAAATTAAAATTGAAAGATGTTCCAATACGTAATTTTCACAGGACCTTATTTTTAATCTGCCTAATGTTTGCTTAATTATGTCCATTTTAACATTTCCAAAAAATTTAATTAATAACTAAAGGGCGATTGACCTTGTACGGCACCCTTCGCATGTGAGTCAAATTCATACTTTTCGGATTTATTAAATGTATTTTTTGACCGTTGCTATTATTATTTACTTTAATCCTCTTTTAGGACTAAAGAAATAAATTTTTTCAATTGGTAAACAGGCGCTTCAAAAAAAAAAAAAACGGATCGTGTTATTATAGATGTTTTTTTTTTCTTGAGCGTCACTCAATTTAATACGAGTAGTTATTATCTTTTCCCACACACAATCACCTGATTCAAATAGAAACTTCTTGGTAGATATAAATATTATTGTTATTACAGTCATTTGTTTAACATATTTTGAAATTGTCAGCAGGGCTCTTCATTTGAAAAATACATTTAAATGCCAGCTATATACATCAAAACTAACGAATTAAACATTTGCAAATACCTGGTTTAATTTTAATTTTATGTCAGTGCTTTTATGAACTATGAGATATTAAACACATGCTGCTGAAAAAGTTTGTTCAAATTAAATAATTAACTTTTATTTTTGTCTATTTGTATCGTTAAAGAATACTCGTAAAAAGGATTTTTAAACTAAAAAGCAAATGGTTAAATATTAGTTATTCTATTCGTGACAAAACCAATTTACAAAGATAGATAAGTAGAGTCAGAGAGCATATTTATAAGGGCTACCTAAAATATTTCTTCAATATGCAACATTCCTTCTTACAATAATATATTGTCCTGATGTGAATTGCCATTTTTTTTTTAATAAAACAAATATCAATGTTTTCATAAAATTATTTAAAAGATGTAAAATTAATGACATTAGTTTAAAAACTTACATTTTTCTCACCAGTTGCTGCACGTAAAATATCTGCTCCAAATTGGCAATTTTCTCTTCTTCGGATCGGAAATTGTTATCTTAAAATTTTAACATTACTGGCGATATGTAAGTGGTGCTCTGTCTTGCTAAAACAAATAACGTTTAGGAACCGATCTATTAACTTGCTCATTAATTAATATTGCAATAGTGCCATCAGCGTCTTAAAAGAAAGAGGAAAAGTCACTTCTCAATGAAAATTTTCCACGAAACCTTTACTGACTTGGAAAGGCTGCAATAGTTTTTCTCGCACTTTAAGCACAATCTCTTTGTCCCAGAATTCCTACTTTTGTTTGTCAACGTAATAACTTTAGTGGAAATTGGGATTTCACTCTTTTTATTTTTGATGCAAAAGCAATATAAAGGTGGCGACGTTCTTCGACGTATTTAGTGGACCGATTTTACACGAAGCTGAGTGTTTCATGGTACATTGTCGAAAGTTATTAAGCATAGTTTAATGTTCTTCAGGGGTTTCGCTAATCTATCCACAACATGCACATGATATACATACAATGCTAGAAATTTTGCGTTGCTGTGCCATAATTTTCCAGGCACGGCCTACAATCAACTTATTTGGCCTTAGGGTGTTACAACTGCATTTCATCATGGCTTATGCCCGACTAAAAGTTTGTGTAGTAGAAACTTTTGTTCCCTGGTTGACATTCGTGTTCTTATCAGACTGTAAGTAAATAATACGGCTACATTTATTTTCAGTAATAGGATTGAACTTACGCTACTAGAGTAAATACTCAAGAACTTCTACGTTTTTTTCTTTTAGGCCCTACTTCTCATACTTACAGTTCCAGCACATGATTTTACCAACAGTTAAACTTCGTTATGACTTCGGAGTTAATTCTTTACGTTTATTTAAATTTGTCATTGTAGGTCTGTAGTTCTCTCCCTTTAATCTTTTTTTTTACCTTGAAACGTATCCTGGATTATGTTGATCAAACTTGATCCTGGGTTTGGTCTCAAAAGATTAACAAACTGTTATAAAACTGTTTAAACTTCTTAATTTCTAAAGTATTAAAACTCCCCAGCAAAAACTTGACTTTCTAAGAAGATATTTGAGTAACCGTTGTCGCAATTGCTTACAATTTGACTGAAAAAACTAATTATTTTTACCATGGATGTCGCTAAAACAATCCTATACAAAGTAAATAATCATAAACCAAAAAATAAGCCATTCTTTTAGTACTTATAAAAATTCTAAAGGTCATATCTTTTTTTAAGTTTGCTTACATTTTACACAAAAACACATTATTTGCAAGAATTATAACGTTGACGTAGAAATATTAGTATTAGTACTACGGAAAACGTAATTTTCCCTTTTAAATCTGAATTCATTTTTTTTATAAGAAAAAAGGAAAATATAGAGTTTATTATAAGGAGGTTATTATTGAACAGCTAATAAGAAATGCATTGAATGGCAAATAAAGCTACAAGGTAATGCATTGCGGATGTTCTTTCCATTAAACTTGTGAGTAAAAATTTTGATGGGTCGTGAACGTTCTGGAAAAGTAGCAGTTCTATCTTTGTCTTGTAGAAAGAAATATATAGAAATTAATTGACTTGCTTATTTAAAACACAAACATTAAAATGAAGTGTGAAGTTTCTTGTTTTATTGTTTTATTATTTAAAATTTTAATTAAATACAATTTCATTTGTATTTGAATAATACGAAAATGAACAGAAGTTTAAATTCCCACATTTTTAATGCAATTGCAGACACAGTATTTTAAGATGTTGTCTTTGTATTCAATTAGTGTGCGCATTGCAACTGTTGCCATTTTTTTTTTTTTTCTTAATTTTTATAAAGAATAAATTTTTGAAATCTCTATTTTATATACAATAATATTTCTACATGAAACGAAAGAAAGCGAGAGGGAAATTTAAAATCTATATTTTTTATAAGATGTCGATGCTTCCGTAAATTAGTCATTATTTTGTAGTTTTAGTTCGTTACGAATTAGGTACATTTTGAATTAATTCTTTTCACCACAAAAAAGAATTAGGTGAAAATTGGATCAATTCAATGGAATTAGGCAGAAATGACTTTAACTTCTTTTTCAATTAATAAATTTGTAGAATGAATTGCAATTCGATTCCACTTCAAATGAGCTTGTGAAAGTGAATTGCAATTCTAATTTATTTTTCCCAAGATTATTTGAATCGACCTAAACCTTATTCAATTCTATTAAGTTCATTTTTTTTGTGTGAAAAAAATTAACTCTAAAATTTGTTAAAAGCATTAATGATTTTCGAATTAATTAAAAAATTAATGATAGCTCTGCTAATTCGGTATTACATTTAAAACTTCTTGATTTCTAAAGCATTGCAACATACATGACATGTTTTGAAAATATAGAAATGTTCTTTTATATGTAAAAGAAAATATGTATGTAGAAATAAATGGAGTAATTTCATTTCAAACGATTGTGACGGTCATGATTATATATATATTATTTTGACTTATTCTCGATGGTTTCAAGGCTATTTATTGCATTTGGCGATCAATGGATAGCTTTGGTGTGGGTTCTGGTAAAAGACTGTGGATAAAGAAAATTGTCGAAAGCAGTTAAGACGTAACTGAAAGGAATTTTAACTAAAATTCCAATCTGCGTTTTCGTAGATATTAAATTCTACACTTATCATGCATTTAACAAAGATTAAAAGTATATTGAAAAGATTTTCATAAGATATAAATAGCGCCATCTGCAGACTGGCCGAAGTGGACTTCTATGGTCATGTTACTTATGCAATGACAGGAAAGACTTAACAACTTAATGATGTTTTTAAATGAACTTCAGGAAAATCTCAATGTCGCCTTTATGTTAATGCTTGCGCCAGTGCAGGTGCTTCATGTATTTTTGAGTCAACTTGTATCTTGTGTATTTTCGTCTCTTGGTTAACAAAATTCATTTGAATAAAACACACACACAAAATTTTTTAAATTAAACAAGAAAACTTAAAAAGTCCGTCAGACTTCTTTACTCTACATTTATTTTGAGTGAAAAAAAATTGAAAAAATTCAACCAATATAAGAATATGTGCATGTGAGTAAATTTGCCTTGCAATTTGTAGCAAAAACTAGTCTTAAAAATATATCGGGCATACATTTACACTTAAACTTGCTTAATTTACAGTTAATCATTACTATTTGTATTCATTTCGTTCGAAAGTAACACAAGCAAAATGAACAACCCGAAACTTTATTCTTGTTTTTTGCAAATTTTTCCTTATATTTTTTCTTCTCTTTAAATTGCGTTATTCTTCAGCTGATGCTGCACTAAACTTTTAACTATGAAAATATTTAATAAAAAATTTTTATTCGTTCTCACGTTTTACAAAAACAGAAAAGAGAAATAAAACTGAAAACAGAAATGATTTAAATAAAATCGGAATAATTTTATAATTATGTAGGTCATTGTGATTAAGTGATTTAAGTAAATGTCAGAAAAAGATACAATTTATTATTGCAACATTCTACTTGTTCGATTATTCAGTAAAATTGTGCTTTTAATTGAAGTGAATCCTTACTTATAAAACATTAAAGAAGAATTTATGTTTCAAAATATTATTGTGACAAGTTGTATGAAATGGTATAATAAATTTCGAATTTCATTTAAAATCTTAATTCAATGGCTTCTCTGCTGTGTATTGCGGCATTTGTTTGTTGATGTAAGTCAGTTTTCCGTAATCTGATGTTAGTTCACAAGATGTGTTCAATTTTATCTTAAACTGGTGCACAGTACTTTAATTTATGTATGTGGTTTTATTTAATATGAAATTAAATAAATCAGAAGATGAAGAATTTGCATGCAAGGCTTTGTGCTGATAATAAAAAAATTTGTTTCGAGTCTAATTCCTACATTGTGAGTTTTAACCCCCTAAAATTCTAACAGCCAGTTCATTTTATTCCTAAAAATTCCTCTAAAGGTAACATCCTTATCATGAGTATTTTTTCTTTAAAAATGTTTTTCCTTTTCTTTAAATTGCAGACGTGAATATGTCAACAAATTCCACTTATTTTTTTTTTCTTAAAAAATTTTTTAAATTTACTGTTTGATTTTTTTTATTTAAATTTTGCTGGAAAGCTGCATACGTTAAGCAAGCGTTTATAAATTAAAAAAATACTAAAATAATTATTATGTAGGTTGACATTAAACTTGTAAACTCGCGTGTACTTATAAAAATTTCTACAGACGGTAAAGCAGAAGTGTGGCTTTCTATTAAAAATGTTATTAAATGTCGATATCAAGATATTTTATTTAGAAATCTTGCAATAAGTCTAATAAAAATTTTTATTAAAATGGATCAGTGGCTATGTTTCGGTTTATTTTAAGAGGTTAGATGCGTCTTGCGAATCTCGAACAACATTTAGATGTTGCCTAGTTTGTCCTCATTATATTAACGTTATTAACTTGTTCCCTAAAATATATTAATTTTTAAATAAATATTTAGCAATTATTCAATGTGCATTGACAGCTTATTTCTTTTGAACAGATATCAATTAAAGGGGACAAATGTTTTGTAAAAAAAAACATGATTTCAATTTTCACTTAAAAAAAAATGACTAGATTTTGAGAAATGCAAACACAAAATCTGTGTCGTATATTTCTTGAATTATGTGTAAAAGAAATTAACAATTAGAATATAATTAAGTTGCAAAAACATTACAAATAATGTAAAATAAAAATCCCTTAAAGAGACCTAAAACATTAAAAACTTCTCCGAAAAAAATCCATATTCCATAAACAAGATTTCTTATTCCCATTTCCAAGCACCAAACCTCATTTTGCCTTTTGCAAAATACAAATGTTCAAATATGTGATTTTTTATTTTCTTGTGTTTTAATTTTCAAATTTTTCATATTATATCTTAGTTTTAGTTTTCCAATATATATTTCATTTTGTTATTATCGGCCGAAATATTTTATCGCCGATGGTGGCAGAACAGGCGGCATTTCAAGCCGTCTCCGCTTTTGAACTACAAATAGCAAGCAGCATCAGGTAAGCGTGAGAAGTAAGCGACGACGTCTAGTATTCGACCGAATGCAATCGACCTTTAGCTATAGCAAAAAAAATGTTTTTCTAATTTATTATTTTAACATTTATTAATAGTTTATTAATAGTAGATTATCATTTCAAACATTTTTGTAAATAAAAGATTTAACCCAATGGGAAATATAATGAAACTATATTTTGTTTAAAGGATAGTAAATCATCGAACTTAGTTTTATTTGTTAGTCGTTACTTTAAACTTGAACGCAGCATTTTTATTCTTAATTGAATAAATAGTAATAAATTAAATCTTAATTCATTATTTTTAAGTTTTTAATAGACAAATATCATGTAAAGCTTTAACAAGAGGCTAAACTTACAAGCGGAATTATTGGTCTTCGCTTTATTCGTGGTGAGTTTAATTTGAATTCGAATATTTTTAGTGTTAAAGTGATAATCCGAATTTTAAAAACAACAGAGAATCTTAAGCCCTCGACGAAAGAGGTCTTAAGAAGTTACTGAATTATTCGCACGATTTATAATGAAGCATGAAAAAATATTTTTGTTATATATATGAATGTTAAGGATGATTATGTTTATGACAAAAGATGTCAGTAAAAGTTTAATCGGAATATTAAAAATAATAAATGCTATCAGCTAATCGCTGATGAATTTAAAGTGCATGTTTACAATTGCACCTATTTCATATTTCAGTAGTTTAAATTTTAGAACGTCGCCACAACTTCTTAAACAAATAAGAAGAAAGTTTAATTTTTATGAAAAAAATTGTTTTAAATTTAATTAGAAAATTATTAAGATTTCTTCTGAACTGCTAAGACATGTTTTGACAGTAGGATAAATTAATTAAAAATTTCATTATCAACAACGATTTTTTTAGTTAAAACAAGAGAAAATTTAAAATAAAATACCTTTTCTACTATTCTATCAATTTTTAAAGTAATAAATAATTAATGAAAAAATTATTATTTTATACCCACACCTGTCATTCCGTTTGAAATTTGTGACATAATCATTTCCGACCATAAATATATATTGTTACGAAAATAAGATCCAGCGATGCCAGAATGAAGATTTTACTTTAGTTTTAAAGAAATTTTAATCAAAATAAGATTTGAAGAGTTTTTTTTTCAAAATAATGTTTTTTTTTTAATTGGTTGTTTGACAACTAATATTGCAACTTTTTGTGAAAATTTGTGAAACATATTTACCTATGTGAATTAGTTAGAATTTAAGAAAATTTTGTTTTACTGTGTCAGCAATAAGTGTAAAAAATAAAAAAATATGATTTTAAGTTTGTCTGTTTTAAAGTCGGTTCTTCTTCGCAAAAATTATATATCCTTTCTGCGCTACACTTCATTTGTATTAAATTTACTTTAAATATCTTCAGAAGGAATGAATGTGTTATGTGATAAATCAATAAAGAGGTTATTCCTCTGCATGTATTTTTTATTTTTTATTATTTTTTTTTTTTTTTTGTTAAAGTAGATGTTGGTTTGGATAGTAATTGATACGGAATACAAAACACCTATTTTTGGAAATTTTGGCAAAAACTACTGGACGGATTTGAAAAATATTTTGTGAGGAGGTCTCTTTGAATTTTGGTTTAGATATAGAATATTTTTTTTCGTAAAACGAAATTATTTCGTACAAAAAATAGAGATACAGACGTAACATCACTAAATTTTATCGGTATAATGGTACTGGTAGAGTTGTCGGCACATTTCATTTTTATAGATAAAAAATGTTTAACACTGCTTACAGATCTCTACAATAAATATTAAAAAAAAACATTTTTCTAAATTTGAATTTACAGAACACGCTGAAAAATTGTGGGCACTGCTAGTCATTTAAATGTAATTTGGACACAAGCATTACTTGCGAGAACAATCAACATATTAAAACAGGACATCCATGGCTTCTTAAAGTTGTAAGTACCAGTAGCATCCTGGTAATCACAAACTTTAAGCCAAAACTCATATCTATAATTGGCAGAGATATGTTTAAAGGAGGAGAGCGCCTCCTTATCCCACATTTTTAAATTTAATTGTGATATTATGTTGGAGATTTTTGGTATTTTCTTTTTAGTATTGAAAAACAAATAAACAGAGAATTGGAAAATCTCTACAAATTTCACCAAAACATTACATTTTCACTATCATTTCACAAAAATTTGGAAATTTTTTTAAAATCTAAAATACAGCGAAAGAAACTGTAATCTCACTTAGCAATTAAATTTACACCAAAATATTTATTTTTACGAAAATTTCATCAACAATTTTAATGTTCCATTAAATTCTTCTTGCAATAAATAATTAGAAATTTTGTTTAATGCCCAAAATGAACAATAATACCCAAAATAAAAACTTAAAAATTTTCTTTTGGTGAAGGGTATATAAGATTCGGCCCAGCCGAATATAGCACTCTTACATGTTAAATCAAATATTGTATGCTCAGCCTCACTGAGCAGCTCCCAAAGTTCGTTACAAACATAAAAAATAACTAATATTATTTTTGATGTTAATTTTATGTTTTTGCAATAGCAACCATCTTAAATAATATAAAATAAAATTCTAAAAATGTATATAAAAATATTTTCTTTTGAAATATACAAATATTTTCTCATTCAAATATTTTGTGTGTTGCTTGCGAGGCTTAATTTTAAAAGTTAAAATATTTTTTGTTGTTATTTTAAGCAACTTGCATTTCAGATATGCTTGTGTGTGTTCCTCAAGTGGTTTTAGTTTAGTTTGGTAGTGGTGAAACACATATTATCATACTAAAAAAAGGCGTAACGAAAACTTTGAAGTTTTTTTCCTGCCATCAACAGACATTTAAAATTTATAATTTTAACATACGCGGTAGTAGTGTTGTGTATAAGTTTTTTTGTTTGCGTTGGCTCTTCTAATTTCAATTTTGCTTTCTTTGTGGAATGATACTATATTGTCCTTATACATAGATATTGTCCTTATACATAGATAAATTCAGGTTGAAGCAGCCTTGTTGTGAGTGTGTGCTAAATGTTTTTTATTTAAGCTCTATTTTATGTGTTTTTTACTCGATAAAATTAAAGTCAGGTGAAACTTTTTATACTCAATTAATATTAATTTTTATTTAATTGAAAAATAATTCTTTTTAAATGAATTGTTCAACACAAAGAATAAATTGAAGTTAAGAAAAACTATGTTTTACCAAATATCTTTGTTTTTCTGTAGAACTATATGAATAGTAACCACATCTTTGGTACAAGCGGCAAAAACTAAAAATAATTTTCAACAAAACCAAGCAGTAAAAAAATAATTTAGTATAAGCTGAAACATATAAAATTATAATGTAGTGATTTTCTTAAGGAGCAGATACATTTATACCAGTCAAAATCGGACGTCAAGAATACGCTTCGGCATGACCACCCAAGGTGGCCATATGCCCGACATCATTTTTGAATATTAATTCCATGTTCCGATCTAGTATAAAAGACCTTCATTAAAAAAAAATTTTGTGTTATTTTTTGCAATTTAAAGTTCTCTTGGGCCTAAAAACAACCTTAAATAAAACCAAATAAAAAAAAAAATACAGAAAAAATGTTATTTTTTTTAAACAAATTTATTGAACATAAACAAAAAACAAAAAAAAATTGATTAAAAAACTTTAAAATAAAAATATTAACACCAACACAATATTGTACTTAAATAAAAAACTTAAGAAGGATACATTAAATTTTTTTCTTTTAAACTAGAAATATATCATATCATCATATTTTATGGCATTTACAATGCTGAGTTAGTCCTTCTTGTTGTTGTTCTTGCAAATTTATCAGAAGTAAAATAAAATGAAAATTGTTTTCAGTTAACTGTTTTTTTTAATATAAGCATTGTTTATGGTTTTGTGTTTTTACAATATTTTTATGTTTATGTTAATGACTTTTATTTCAATTCATTTATTATTCCAAAAATTCATTATACATATGTCTCTTAAGCTACATTTCTTATTACATATTTTTTAACGTTATACAACTTTTCTAAGACTAATTTGCACTTAATTAATTACATTACAGATATTCTGTATACATTCATTTTAAAAATATTACATTCGTTTACATTTCCAAGAAAAAGGATAAAAAGAAAAACACTCATTTCTTTAAATTTTACTTAAAACTAACAACTTAAACTACCCTACAAACTTAATAATACTTAATATTAAAAATAAATAAAATAAGCGATATAATATCTATCACAAAATCCTCCTAAAACTACTGTGCTGTGTTGTACACCAAGTCAGTTATGTCAAGGGTTTTCACCCTCCTGTGATAAAATAAGAGGCCTGCATCCCCAAAGGGAAGACCTCCAGCATTCAAAGCCAAAAGGCTAACTAAGAAATGGTACTTATTTCTAAACAATTTCTCTAGATCAGGGGCCCGGTGAAGAAAAACGTCAATCCTCTCAAAGTCTATGCTACTGTAGATTTTTTTACAAGATGGTCTTCGAAAAATGCCGTCAAGGCCCATTCTTGACTGTAGCCGAAGGCAGGAGCAGAGAATTCGTCTCTCCCATATCCTAAGCCTTCCCATCCGGTGGGAAGATATCCTAAACCAGACTGGAAAAGCATAAAATATAAGAAGTCTTATAATCTGCCGGTAAATAAGTTGACTGAGCTTTTTAGTTAAACCACCCCTGCGGCGAAAAGCACTATGATACAAGAAATAAACCTTCTTAGGACGTTCTGTTATGAAATCGAGGTGTCTATAAAATTCAAAGTTCTTAAGAAATACTGCCCCTGATGTCCTGATGCGTTCGCCAGCAATGCTTAAATTTGGTACACAACTTCTTGCATTTGGAAAGAGATTACCACGTCTACCTTTAATTATTACTCCATCGGTTTTCTAGATATTTTATTTTAGGCCCCATTTCATAAAGTATTCCTAAAGAATATTCAGCTAATTGTTGACTACGACCAATAGCAGCAATCAATATATCATCAGCATACATGTGGAGAAGGTCTCCTGCAGCGGGCTGCGGAATATCGGAGACAAAAATATTGTGCAAAACCGGCCTCAATAAGGAGCCTTGTGGAAAACCTGCCTCCACTGCTCTAACATCTGATAAGTCTGTTCCTACTTTCACTTTGAAGAAATGACTTTTATTTCTTTGTTTTCTTGATTATATACCTTTATCGACCAAATGTTGTGCAGCAACTTAGTTCTTACGCGATTTTTTACCTGACAATTAAAGTTACGCTGTCACCGTTTTAGAGGACAGTAATGTTATTTGGTTTTGTAATTTTAATACTTAACCGAATTATTCCGTTTCATGAATTTATTGTTTTTATTTTTTGTGTGTTTTTATTTTACAGAGCTACTTGTGAAATTAAGTCTGAGTAAAATAAAAATAAAATCCCAAATATACGTGAAACTTTCTATACGAAGAAATATTTATTCTCGTCTAAATAGAAAACAAAAAGTTTTTCAGTTGTGTTCAATTTACTCTTACTATGCTCCAAATGCCAGCACGTCTTTTCGAATATCGGGACGTATTTCTAGAGATTGTCCTCAACGCGTTAGAGATGAAAGATGTTTAGTTTTGATGGGAAACAAGATTTATTGCTCTATTAAAATCCAGTACAACAAGAGCTAACACTCGCTGGAATTAAAAAGTGCATGAACTGATACTGATAGACGTTAAACAGCGATTTAGAAGTCTAAAATGAAATTACAATCAAGTGTTCTTCAATATTAAATGTATTGCATCATTGACACGTTGCGTCAAACAGAAATGGAGAAAGACTAAAAAGAGACTAAAGTAACGTTGGAAAATCCAAGATCATTAAGATGAGTAGAGAACGTCTAAAGTGAATCACAGTCTGTTTGTGACTTTGATTGTGCGTAGATCCTCAATTCAATTGGTGCTAGAATTAATTCCGCAGGATGTTAGTTAGAAAATTGATTCTGTGATTTAATAAATCCGCTTTGATTTAGACTAGAAAAACCAAAAAAAAAATTTTCCTTAAAATTCTCAGGTACACAGACTTATTTCAGCCTAACTCGAGATCGACTCATCCGATTTTAATAATCAAAACACCAAAAGATGCGTAACAAAATTGTATTGAAATTATTACTGTATTTTTTTTCTATTTTTTATCGTTTTGGAATTATCCAAAAATTTAAGAGGGGAAAACTTTTTCTTACAAAATTCCTTTATTTTTTCAGTTTAAAAATATAACAAAAAAAAGAAAAAGCAAATGTTTTTTGTTTTGAAAATCGAATAACAAATAGGGATTTTTTTTATCAATTTACCGCAGGTACCCAATATTGAAGGAATATGTGTGTGCGTTAGCTTAGCAGATAGGTAAAGGGAATTAAGAAAAAGGTGTGATTTGTATAGTTTTTGGAATTTAAAATTTTTTGTATTTGATCAAATTATACATGTATTATTTAAATATTTTAAAAATTATAATGAAAAACTCCAATTGTTACAGCCAATGTAATTTTTCTGTTTAAAATAACAAAAATTTTTTGTTAGTTATATATTATTTATATTTCAGAAAAATTTTTAAAATAAAAAGTAGCTTAGCTCTATTTAAATTACATTTTTTTTATATTGCCAATTGGAGTTTCTCGCCAAATCGACCAACAACGCTTTTCTATATGTAACATATCTTGGTGAAACTCTTCAGTATGTTCATCTGATATAGCACAAAGATTTTTCGAAAAAAATCTGTATGCAAGTCCAAAAAATGAATTTTAAGAGACACATTTTCTTTTAGAACTTTGTAGGCAGAAAGCAGTTCTTCAATAATTTTATGGCAGTTTTCAGATTTTCTGTTTCCCAAAAATCTGTAAAAGACATTCACGAAAGCCTTCCGAGCTCTTTTTTCATCTCGTTCAATTTTGCTCAAAAGACTGCGTCCGTCATAAGCTCTCGCATTTGTGAACCTACAATTATTTATTTTGTATATGATAATACTTTTGAACTACATATATTTTTGTATTAAATTTAATTGGTCGAGTGTTTTACATATTATTTTCAAGCTCAATATAATTTGAAGTAATTGCCCATTTAGCACTAATTGCTATTAAATAAAACTAAAAGCAAATGTTCAAATTTCGCATAATAATAAATAGATTAAGAATTTAGGTTTCTAAATTACTATACAAACCAAAAAGAAATAATAATAATAATAACAATAATTGGATTTTATGCGTAACTAAAGACTTTTTTGTAACAATATCCTTATATATACATATATATATATATATATATATATATATATATATATATATATATATATATATATATATATATATATATATATATATATATATATCTACATATATATATCTATAGGAGACCAACTAACTTTAATTTGCTCTCATGCATATTCTATTTTGTTCATGATCTGTTTTAACTTAAACAATAACTAAAACAATAACTTAAACTTAAACAATAAAATAAATATAAAAAAATAATAAATAATAAAATAAATGATATAAAAATAATAAAAAATTTAAATGATCTGTTTAATTTTATAAAATAATGCTCAACACATTTCTGCCATGTTAAATGATTTTTGTTGTACTGTCTCTTAGTCAATTAGATGCGTGTTAAAAAAAATTCTTACTTAATCTTTTTTATTTAATCTTTACATATGTATAGATGTGTTGAAACCAATTCAAAAACAACTATTTTGTGAGCCAAATCTTGTAATAGGTTTGTTGAGCTTAAAATAAAAACCGTTCCACTCTTATTTTTTAAATGGTAATAACAGCTTTAACATCCGATGTATGATTTTTGATGTGCGGATCAACATATATAAGGATTGATGGACGAATGGTTGCTTACATTTAAGCTAAGTTTTTTTCGCATTTCATTTTGTTTTCTTTTCATCATCGCTGATCATATTTATCTCATATTATTTATTATATCAAAACTGTAACGAACATTTTGTCAATAAAAATACACATTTATAGTATTTTAGTTGTTCTTCGTGGGTTTTTGTTTTTATCTTTAGTATGTTTTAGCTACTATTAGACGATCAAACTTTGCATGTGATTACGGCCTTATGACATGCCGTCAAAGTCGTCTAATTGGGTAAATTTCGTGTTGGTCAACGGAACTAGATGGATTTAAAAATTTTTTGAACGTCCACTAGCCGCTTTAATTAAATTGAAAATTAGTAATTTGGAAGATATTTCAATAATGGAAGATGTGACATATACGCACAATTAACCATTTACCCATTTATCTGCTCATTTATACGTTCACCGTTTTATTAACAATGTTTCAGTTTGCAATTAAATGTATGATAATCAATTATCTTAGTTTTATTATCATTTATTTTAAAAGTTGTTACCTTTATTTTTTTATAGTTTCTTTTCAACTCTAAATGTTTAATAGTTTAACGGAAATTCATTTAAAATATCACATCAATTTTTGTTTGTAATTAACGTAAAATAACAGTTGTCCATCATTATTTTTGACTAAGTTTTTCTTGTTGTTGGTCTTATTTTAGCATTTATTTATACTTAATTAAATAGAATTCATTCGCGTGCTAACTCATTTTATATACGAGATAAATTGACATACATTTCTGTCGTTCAAATTCACTTTGAAAAATTACAATTTAAAAAATTTCATGCATGTAAATTACATAATATCTGAGAATAGGAAAAAATTATTTTAAGTGCTTTATTACTGACAACCAACCTGATTTTAGAATAAGAAATTGCAGTTTTCAATTTCGTATTAAATAATGTGAAGATACCGACAGAAATTTGATAACTATGAAGAGATTATTTTAGTTTGGGAATTATACTTTTGAATAATAAAATACCATTCAAGGACTACGTGCTTCATATAATGCATCTTATTATGAAATTTGTATGCGGTCTGAGAGAATATACATATACTGCTAACTTCTTTTTTACACAAACGACATCTTTAAAAATTGTTTAAACTCTGAATTGTCTGGAACATGATAGAAATGATTCTTATTTACTTTAAAAACACACACATTTTTATTTGTTTTAGTTTAGATTCAGACTGTCAACAGTTCGAGCCCCGTCTACTGCTGGTACACAACAATTGTTTTTCTTTCTACTCAAGGTTTCGCTGAGGTTTAAATACATGATCTGCGGTTTACCATGCAAAATGGATCGATAATCTACTTTTCTGCTTACGAATCAAATAAGGTACCTCAAACAGCCACACACTTGTTTCTGAGTAGACTAACTCTAACTTTTTAGGACATCACTTATGTTTAGCTTTGTTGTTGCCTTTATGTTAAAATGGAAAAACCATGTAAAGTTATTGTGTCTGGTGAATAATAGACCCATATTTTTTTAATTAAAAATTTATTTCATACAACAAATTTTACAATGCTAAAAAGCATAAAGTTTAGTGCAACTCTGCTACGGGAAAAGAGCATTATCTAAATAATGAAAATAGGTGAACGAAAATTAAAAATCTATTCTAGTCTATTTTTAATTCGGCAGAAGTTAATGCTTTCGTATCTAATTTAAACAACAACAAAGTTATTAACATTAAGCCGAGTGAACAATTTTAAACAAGTTAAGTTCGAATTTCAGACCCAAGAAACATATATTTTACTCTTTTTAATAGTGTATACTTTACCTATTTTGGGTATATTGTAATAAAAATGAAACCGGAAGGTAAAAAACTTAAAATCCATTGGGGTTTCTATTTAAACTCTGCATCCTTAATTTGTTTTAGTTGTTCCCTTTTATTGTTAACGTTCGTTCACGCACATTTTTCGATAAGAAAACGTTATTTACTTTGGAATTAAAAATTGTCAACCACCACGACAGTCACGATTTGTTTTTTTTCATTTTAACACGTTAATTCAAAGGGTTTTGTTGGAATAGTTTTTCTTATTTTGTTTAACAAACGCAGTCTTTTTTTTTACAAAAAATCGGTATTCTTGCAAAAAAAAAAAAAAAAAAAAAATCCGACTTCAAAACAGACAAACTCAAAAGCACATTTCTTTAGGATAGTAATTAATGTATAATGAATTACATTCTATTATATTTGAGAAAGATTGAGTCTAGAATAAATAAAAATTAAACAGGAAAATTCAGCAGTTATGTGGTCAACTTCTGTTTTTTACACTTTTTGTTGCTGACACAGAAAAACAAAATTTGTTTAAATTTTACCCGTTAGTCTATAACTGTTCAAAGGATTGGCCATATAAAACAAATTACAACCATTAGAGCACCCTTTCATTTATAATTTTAAATATTTATACTTGGTATAGACTTTCTGTCTAATTTTCAATAGTTTGTCTGTTACGGTTTCAAAGGTAGGGCCATATAGATCAAACAACATCAGTTATAGGGACTCCCTTTGATTTTTAGTTTCAAGCTTGTAACTTGTTATAGCGGACTTAGCAGTACAGGTCCTGTACAAATTTCAATCACCTGTCTACAACTGTTCAACAGTTTGTTAAAATACATCAAATACAGGAACTCTTGTAACATCCTATAATTTCCAATTTTAAATATTTATACTTCTTTATATACCAGACAAAGTAGTGGAAATACTCCTTAATATAACGGTTAAAATGATAGGGTTATAGAGGTCAATTTACTTCCAACATGGAAACACCCTATAATTTCTTAATTTAAATTTTATACTTGTTGTTATAGTGGACTAAATAATACAGGTTCTTTGAAAAGTTTGGCTACATACATCAGCACATATCAACTATCGTAATACCCTTTAATTTCCAAATTCATACTTGTTATTATAGCGGACTTAAATTTCAACTATCTGGCTATAGCACTGCAAACGTTTGGCTACATACATCAAATTGCATTAACTATTGGGACACCCTTTAATTTATAATTATTAAAGAGTTATAGTAATACGCATTTTTTTATTTTAAGAAGTGCACTTTACGGTTCATATTACACTTAAAAAACATGTATGTTTAATGGGGACACCCTTTAATTTTGAAGATTGTATACTGTTTAAGACGGGACCAATCTGTAAGCATAATCTATCAAATTATAAAAAAAAATTCAAAATCGTTTCAAAAATGACTGAGCTCTGCAACCAACATTCAGTCAACCGGTGTTGTTATTGAAAAAATAAATAAAAAATCCTTTTTTTGCTGATTATTACTTTAAATGCATGGGTAAGTTAAATTCTAAATGTTTAAAAAAGTTTTTGTTTGTTTTTAGTGTTTCTGCAAAGCAATTTTACAATATTTGGGGCTTTATCCTCTGCAAAAAAAGAAAAACAAGGAGAAAGTTATTTCTATAAATTTAGTAGTATACAAACTGACAGCAAGTTATACTCACAAAAGTATCAACTTCATGTGGCGATGGAAATTTTAAAATAAAAGTTACAACAGCAATAACAAAAAAAAACCTCAGAAACACTTAAATAGCAACTTCAGTTCATACGACAAAAAAAGTTTTAATGGCAACAAACCAAAAAATATATTTATACATATAAAGTGTGGCCACATGATGTTTTAGACGTTAATATGTTCCTATGTAAAGTATTTATTTGTATATTTTATTTTAGTTTTTCTTATACTCTAGTTTATTTGAATAGATTCGTGAAGATATCATTAACTCAATGCTTATGCTCGTGTATTTTACAAACTAATTGAGAATTCATCTATTTTCAAATATGTTTCAAAAGAAGATGAATTACTTTAATTCCTTATCGGTGCAAATAATTTTTTAAAGGCATTTCAGGATACCGAGTTGTATGCCCTAAAAGTATCCGTAACCTCGAAAGCTTTAAGGTGTACTTTTATTATTTTTTTAAATCGCTTTCTAGCAGCCAGTTACAACTTGTACGTATTTTTTAGCCATATACAAACACTGTTTTAGTGGAACTACTGACGCTTAAATATACAAGAGCCTGTGCAATGTAATTATATTAATGTGTACCTGAGTTATAAACATATTTCGAAGCTAAGAAATTATAGGTTTCGTATCCATTTTTAACTGTAAGTTAACGAAGCTCTTGAATCTTACTAAGTGAAACGTGCAATACATTAGACGCATTTTTATTTATTTCTCTCTGGAATGTGCTAGTGATACGAGGTCATAGATTTCTTACAGGAAAGAGTAGAGTTGCTTATTTTTTAGGACATAACAACACCTGTATTATTTCTTCAGATTCCTTATCGCACAGCTCTACATATAATTTTATTCTGCATATTTCAATTTGGCTATTTTTACTTTTATTCAAGATCAACAGTTTTTGAAGCACAAAAACTTTATTAGAATATTTTGTAACTTCTTGTAATATTTTATAGTTTTACCAAAAAAATTATGCCGCTTTCACTCGCGAACTTGGGAGAAAAACCAGAAACGCTGACCAGTCTCTTCTAAAATTATAAAAATTAAAATATTTGATGAAGTAACAAGTTTATTGCAATGTTTGTGAGAACTTGGATTATCAATTCTTACAAGTAATTCACAAATCTTCATAAAGGATAATTGGATCAAGTTGATCCTTTTTTGGATTGTTCTTAAGCATTCAATTCTGTTGAGCACAAGGTTTTAAATGATTTCAAAACTTCAAATGAATAATTATTACGAAATAAATAAAAAATAATCTTAAATTTTGGAAAACTGACGAAATTTTTCGGGCTTCTTGTTCATTAAAAGCAAAATGTTCTTGGCAGTAATTTTTCCAACTGCCACATAATATAAGCGTAACTTTCTTCGTGCTTCAATGTATATAAAGCAGCAAATAATGTTGCATAAATTAAGGCAATAAAATTGACAACTTTCTAATTGCAACCACTATCTAGTTCTTAAAGTTTTCAGTTGGTGTAAGTAAAGTAGCCAAACAATTTTTGCAAGTTTGAACAGAGTTTCTAACACTATCGGCAAAAGAGAAATCGATTTTTTAAAACATGTTAACATCATGGATAAAACTACAGCGACTTAAGTTTTTGCTGCAATTTTTGGTAATTTAATTCTCTAACACTTTGTGCAATAAATATTTGTAAACCAAATTCAAAACTTGAAAAACTAGATTAAAACAATAGTTTAACTGCGCTAAGAGTTGGCGCAGAGAGTCATTGAAATCACCTGCAAGATCTATAGGCTATCCAAAAGATTCCCGCTCAAGAGAGCTTGTCGCAATATGGCCTAATCTACATCTCCATGTTTTTATACTTCAATTAACAAGAGAACTACTGCCTAACATTTTGCAGTAAGGAAAGTTTTTTAATGTAGTTTTTGAACAACAGTAAACGAATGTAAATAACTTCAGCAAATTTGTTCTAATACGTAACAATTCTTTGTGTTTGGTGGGGATTTTGAACTTCTTAACCGCAACATGATACCTTCGCTTTTCTTATTTGATTGGCAGATTACAAAGCCAGCTTTAAGCACTTGTTAGATCTCGTCTATAGCCAAATAAGTGTATGTTCAGAAAAGTAAATTAATAATGTTTTCTATTTCTCTATTTATGAGTAAAGTATTATTAAAAACTTCAATTCACCTTTATCGTGTGTAGCATACAATTTTGTATGCTGACTTTAATGTTTGCTTTAGCGTCACTAAATTTTTCTCTATGATTGTTGTTTCTACACAACAAGTTTTTCTATTTTTGTTTTATTTATTTTATTGTCAGAGGCGTTGTGTATTTATAATTTATGTTATTGGTGTTGTTTTCATTTTTATATGAAGCCTTAAAAATGTCAGATAACAAAAAAAAAAAAAAAAAAAAAAAAAACAAAAAAAAATAAATAAACGCAAGAACTATAAAAATAATTCTTGAAAAATCCGACTTCAAAACAGATTTTAACTGTCTGTATATAACGGTTTATAACTGATCAACAGTTTGGCAATATACATCAAATTAAAATAACTATAGGGGCACCCTTTATTTTATAAACTTAAATTATATACTTACTGTAGTAGACGTAGCAATCACGTTCTTTGTATATTTTAATCGTATATTTATAACGGTTCGACAGTTTGGCCACATACATTAATTATGTTAACTATTGTAGAACCCTGTAACTTATAAATTTAGATATTTAAACTCCTTATAATACCAAACAAAGTAGTGGACATTCTGTCTAATTTTCCAGTGTTTGTTTATTACGGTTCGAGAGATAGGGCCATATAGGCCAAATTACATTACTTTTGGAAACACCCTTTAATTTCTTAATTCAAATTATAAACTTGCTTTTATAGCGGACTTAGCAATGCAAGTCCCTTTAAAGTTTCATAGTTTTATTTATAATGGTTAAAAATTGTGGCCACATACATCAAATTACATCAACTATTGGGACACCCTTTAGTTACCAAATTTAAATCAATCTTATACTTTTTAGTAGAGCGGAGTTAGCAATACAGGTTCGTTTTAAATTCAAACATCTGTTCCAATGTATAGCCATATATATCAATTTAATGAACTACTGGGGCACCCTTTGGTTAATAATTTAAATTATATTAATATTGGTTACTATAGCAGTTATAGCAATTGACATTCTGCCTAATTTGCAAGCGTTTATCTTTAACTATTCAAAAGAAAGACACCCTTTAATTATTAGATTTATTTTTGTATTACTTTTTGCCATTGGGAGCTATAGTGATACGCAGTTTTTTAGTCTTAAAGTGGTGCCCCTTACGGTCCAAAATAGAGTTGAAAAACGGGTATGTTGTATGGGGACTCTCTTAAAGAAAGAACCAATTTGTAAGCAATACCTTTTGAAATAAAAACACTCGAAATCGATCCATAAATGACTGAGTTATGGAGGCACAAGTAAAAAAACAAAAATCAGTCGAATTGATACCCTTCTTCTTTTTATGAAGTCGGCTTGAAATGAAAAAATAATGCACAAATATGACATGTTCAAAAGAATAAGAATCAGACGCATATGTGTGCCATTACTTTAATAATCCGATGGTGAGCAAAGAAACTGGCTGACACTAAGAGTAATGGATAGTAGAACAGACATGCAGCTAAAGAAAGGAAGACAGTTATATTGTCTAAGCTAAAAGCTAAAAACAAAAAAAGAAAAACGGCATAAAATTCATATTTTTATACACATGAATATTTATGTATATCATCCATGAAAACGTTTGCAAATAAGTGCCATGTTTTATAATACGAGGGCTGCTCTATATATTTCTGGCCTAATAGTGAAAATGCGAATATTTATAATCAAAAATGGTTTTATTGTTTTTCAAAGTATTCTCCAGCATGATTTATACACTTTTGCATGCGCTCAAACCAGTTGTCGAAGCACTTTTTCCACTCCGATTGAGACACCTCTAAAACATGGTTTTTGAAAACTTCAACAGCTTCTTCTGGCGACGAAAATCGTTGACCACGCATTTTTTTCTTGATGTGCGGAAACAAGAAGAAGTCATTAGGTGCCAAGGTCAGGGGCTGTACGGCGGACGACCCATTAATTCGACGTTTTGGCCGGTCAAAAAACGCTCTGGTTTGAGCCGATGTGTGAGAGCTCGCATTGTCATGGTGAACAATGATTCGTCTTCTCTTGTTCGTTTTTCGAATTTCTCCGTTGACTTCAGGCAAACAAATTGTAGTGCACCACTCAGAAGTGACCGTCCTACGTTGCTCAAGCGGAACAGTCGCAACATGACCAGTTTTGCCAAAGAAACAGGCGACCATTTGCTTCGAAGTGCTTCTTCCACGAACAACTTTCGTTGGATTTTGCTCGTCTTTGAAGACCCACACGGTCGATTGTTGTTTCGTTTCGGGCTCATACGCATAGATCCATGATTCGTCACCTGTGGCGATCTTATAAACGTCTTTTGAAGCACCGCAATCGTATTTTTGCAACATTTCTTTGCACCAATCGACGCGAGCCTTTTTTTGCGCGACTTTCAAATTGTGCGGGAAGAAATGTCCCAAGATGTCTTTATCTCTCGGTATGTCGCATGTCGATCTTGCATTATGAGTTCACGCACGGCATCAATGTTCTCTGGTCGTTTTTGGACGACCTTCACGGAATTCGTCTTTGAGCGAGCTTCGGCCACGATTAAATTCATTATACCAATTTTTCACAGTGCTATGGGATGGTGCTGCATTGCCATACAATGCACTCTTGTCGTGATAAGCCACGTCGAAGGTTGTGAAAAATGATGGCACGAAAATGTTCACGAGTTAATTTCATTTTTTCTATATTAATTTTTCAAGTCACTGTAAACAACACAAATAAAGGTCGTACGTCAAAACGTTTTGAGTACGATTTTGCTTAAAAATGACAAACTTTCCAATGGAAATGTCAGATTGCACTTGGCAGCACTCAGTGTTGCCAGGCCAGAAATATATATAGCCCTCGTATTTTATGTTGCTACAAGGTATATATCTCTACTTCAACTCTGTATGCAAATATGAATATCGTAAAAATATTCTAACTTAAGCACAATCGAAATTAAATTAAAATTTGACATTACAGTATGAAAATGAAAAAGCAGTAAAATATATGTTTTACTATTTTAGATTCCTTCGCATATTGGAATCCAAGAGAATGAATGTGAAAACCATATTGAAAAGAATCCGCTATATTTAGAAGAAGTTGGCCGGACGCAAGGATTTTCTCCTCCATGGTATGACAAACCACGGCGTCGCTTACTTAGGTTTTTCTGTATAGCCGGCCTTTGGCTTTAACTCATCTCAAATTGCAATATCGATTAATATAGGCAACCGACTATAAAAAGAAAGTGTAGATACCATTTTATTAACTCTTTTTATTTTTATATTTTAATTATATAAATTATTAGATTTTTCAAACCACAGGTTGTACACAAATAAAATGAATTTTGATCTTATGAGACATGCAGGCGCAGGCGCAGAAACTTTGTGGAATTGTAGAGTTTTTATCACATCTGGCTTCTCTTAATGCTAGTTGAGATAGCAAGTACGATCAGCGAAGCACAATTTTGTTGTAAATAGCTGTTTAAAATTAGCGTTTTAATCTCTTTCGCTGAATCGAGAATTTTTTCAAAACCCTCTCGCATTAAGATAGTCTCTTTAAAGAGCAAGTATGTTTTGCATCCTTAATTATTTCAGGTGACACGAACAAAATATTTGTGCATAGTTTTGAATTCAAACTATATACACTAACTACATGCAATAACACTTCCCGAAATGAACTAATAACGCAGGAAATACGTAAACAAAGTAGTGCCAACATATTTTTTCTAATTTTAGCTCCTTTTCTAAAGGGCTAACTGGTAGTATACTAGTACTTAAATTTCCGCCACTCTATTCGGTACAACGGGCGAAAGATACAGAAGACTTGAATCCTGACACAAAAAACCCATTGCTAATATTTTATTTAAAAGTCAGTTGGCGCTACACTCTTTATATTTATTAAACATTTTGCTTATGTCTAATAACAATGAAGCGTATTTTTTTCGACGCATAGAACTTTAAGTTGGTAACACTTTTTTAACTACCGGTATTTTAGCAGCTGTTAAGTGATTTATTTTTAATTTGGTTTGGCATTTCAACTTGAATAGACGATGCCTAAACAACGCTTCGAAATTGGGCAAATTTAGTTTTGAAATCATGGTTTTGACTGAAGTACGTACCGCGCACTACGTTATTTTACGGTCAACATAATCGTTCGTTAGAGCAATTAATTCGATTAAGTGTGGAACGTTTTCGCACGGTTATTTGCTAATGCTAATACATGCCTACAGAAATGTCGTGCAGAAGAGTTATTGCAGCTATGAGGCGTTGCGTATAAGATTACTCGAATTAATCTATCGCAATCGTGGTTTGCGAGTTTTCAAAATCCAATTCGTGAAATAATTGAAGCCCCACGAAGCTTGGTGGAGTAGATTCAGTAAATGGGCGATCACCGTTGATCCCGATTTTCAAAAGATAAATTTGGTTTATTTCAATTCTGCTCAAATGAATACGCCAATAAACAAAACTTCCGTATTCGGAGTGATGATAATCCTCAACTATATGTTGAGAATCCCTTACATCCAGAAAAACTGACCATTTAAGGTGATTAATGGGCTGGTGAAATTATTGGTCCGTATTTCATTAAATACGATGCTTTTACAGAATGTTACTGTCAATGGTTAACGCTTTTAAAGCTATTATTGACCTTTTTCGCTCATTAATTAAATAACTAGGATGTGCGGGAGTTGTGGTTTCAACAAGACTTCCAAACCTAAATTACTGAAGAACGTTTGGTAAATGCAAAATTTGGCATTTCGGACCCGTGAATTTGCTGATCAGTGTCCGATTTAACGCCACTATACTGTTTGGTAAGGATATGTAAAGTCGCAATCTACGCCGTTAAGCCTTGAACGACTGACCGCTTGAAGGATAACAATTATCGCGTTATTGCCGATGTACGGCTACAAACGTTAGAAAAATTGATTAAAAATGGGACCTACAGATTAGACTACGACCAAGCCAGCCGGTGTGGTCACATGCCAGAAGTCACACTTAAATTTAATTGCCAGAAGAGTATCCATCGAAAAAAGTAAGTATATAATACATTTCAGAAAATTCATCTACGTTTTATTCCATTTCAAAGTTTTATACGTCTATAAAAAACTCCCCATATTTAATTAAAAGTTGTCATTGTCAATATAGGGGAGCGTGGCATCTTTAGTACAATGCAAAGGAATTGTAAAGCCTTCAAATTTGTGTCTGGTAGTTTACAGTTATGCTGTTCAGTATACTTTTTTGGAGCAAGTGGCACACGAGAAACCATAAAAGTCGCTAAAGCGTAATTTTGACTAAAAATTTCTTAATAAGTTTACAAATTATAATATGATTGATGATTGTTTATTTGGTTACAAACAAGATAATCTTATAATATAATATAATAACAAAGTAATAAAAAACTGTTTACTCGAAATGTTTTTAATAATACATATTTGCATTATTACAATGAGATTAGCAAAGCATACGAATTATGTCATAAACTCGCATTTTACTCAATAATAAAAACTTTATTTCCTTCTTGCTTTTGTGATAACAGTATGGACAATAAATTAAACAGGAACTATGTAGTTTATATTATCTCTAACATAGTGTTTTTATTGCAATAATTTATCTACACCTTTTCAAGCTAAATTTATGAAACTTGATTTCATATTGTGCAAGTGTGTAGTACATCAAGCAGATATAGCCTTTATAATATTACAAGCTAGATCGGTCCCTAGATTACGGATAAGAAAAAAATTTGCCACAGAAGTGTTGTTTTTACATAAACCATTTCTTACACTTAGAAAATTGATATTTTATTCACTAAAATAATAACTAAGAATATATCGTTTTTTAAAGGACTTTCTAGTGTTGTTTCAATTTTTATTTTGTATTTAATTTTCAGTTTTGCATTTTGTTAATGAAAACGTTTCCTTAAAATTTTTAAACGTTTAAATTGCTTGTTGCAAAAGATTTCTGAAGAAATTTTATGACAACCATACCAGCATACTAGATCAGTGTTTCTCCTCTCAACGTTTTTTTTTTTTTTAACAATACGGAAATTGGCAATAACTGTTATTTTGGGTAAACTCACAAAAAGGACCAACAAACAAAAAAAAGTGGCTTAATTATCTGAATTTCAAGTTTTCACAAAATGACACAGATCGGCTAAAAGGGGTCAAATTGCGACTTTAGCCAACGAACGGTAATGCTGACTTTGGGTATTTAACTCTAAAAACGGTAATTTGTCAACAGATATAAAATTATATACATAAATTTTAAAAATTCAAGTTATCCATTTTATACTTAAAAATGTGTAAATATTTAATGTTTTATACATTTAATATGTTATATTAAAAAAGAAAAAATGATGATTGTTATTATTTTATTATTCCATTTAGTGCTAAAAAAAACTTTGAAAATAAAAATGCTATTTGTTGATTCCGAACTGAGCTTATTAATTTATACTGAAAAGCGTAAACAGTCGAAGGAAAACGAGGGCCTTTATAATATTTTAAATGCTCAATGTTTTATGTTACAAATATTTTAAAGTAATTTAAATTTCGTATAACTGTTATCTAAAAAAATCTTGTACTAACTATCACTTGTGAATTTATAAATGAAAAACTAATGTTACCAAAATTGCGTTTTTTTTGCGTTTCAAATTTTTAGCTAATTTATTTTCAATTAAGACTTCTTTTATATACTGTATGAATATAATGTTTCACTAATGTTTAGCGAACTTTTCAGTTTAATTAAAAGAATACTTAAACCTGTATAATAAATATTGAAACAATTCAAAGCTTTCTCTTTATTAAGCTTACAGAGCATAAGTCTGAAAATAAAAAAAAAAAAACTAAATAAAAAACGTTTAAAATTAGACAACAAATAATTCTGTTAAAGTAACGACCTAATATCCGGTTAAAATACTTTAATTTTAAGCGAAATGTTTAGTTAAGGGAAAGGTTTTTTGTGGAAGGCTGACAGAGAAAAACTCTCAGTGTTAAGATAATTTTCACTTAATATGTCCACTAGTGACAGGAATTTTGAACAAGCAAACAAATTAATTTTTATCTATTTCGAAAATTTCCTTTAAAAATATGTTGAAGTGAGAGGCGAGTTTATGTGCGAGACAAGGGATAACTGCAATTAGCACTTCCGATTATTTTAACCGATTTCAAAAAAGAAACATTCGACCGAACGTTGCTTTTTTATATTTGTGCGTCCAGAACTCAGTCATTTCTGGGTCTTTTTAAAAACAGGGGTCAAATATGGATCGAAATTTACATATACATAAATTCTATCGAAGTTTCGATCGATATAGAATGCATTTAAGTTACACAGAAATTTCGATCGATATCGAATGCCGTAATTTTCCCCCAGTTTTTTAATAAAAATTAAAGGTTCTCCGGATACAACATACATGTTTTTAAGTGTATTATGAACGATGAAGCGCGCTTCTTTAGAATTAAAAAAAACACTGCGTATTGGTATTGCCGTGGCATAAACTAATACAAACGCGACGTAAATTGGCCCACATAGGCCTATCTTTTGAACCATTAGAGACAAAAACTTAAAAATTGACCAGAATTTCTATTACTCTGATCGTTATAATAAGAAGTAGAAATATTTAACATTTTTAGTTAAAGGGTGCCCCAATAGTGCATACTTTTGAACAGTTGTAAAAAAACGTTGAAATTTTCATAAAACCTCTGTTGCTTATTCAGCTATAATAACAAGTATAAAATATGGATTTGAAAATTAAAGGCTGTCCTAATAGAAAGTGTAATTAGATGGCCAAACTCTTGAACCGTTGTAGACAGACAGCTGAAATGTACAAGGAACCTGTACTGCTATGTTCGCAATAACAGGTATAAAATATGAATTTAGAAATTAAAAGGTAATTCCATAAGTTATGTAATTTGAATTACATTGCTGTATCTTTTGAACCGTTATATACAAACACTTAAAAATTAGGCAGACTGTCCACTACTTTGTTTGGTATAATAGCAACTTTAAATATCTTAAATTATAAATTAAAGGGTTTTACAAAAGTTAATGTGATCTGATGTAAATGGCTGTTGAACAGTTGAACAAGTATAAGGTTTAGTGATGAAAAACAAAGATGTCCTAATAATTAATGTAATTTGATGAATAAAATCTGTTTTGGTTTTTTATTACTTTACCGAGAAATGGTTCGATCCAGAGAAATCCATTTTTCCATATACAGAAAAATGTTGTCGGTGCAGGCTTTTATCTTACATTTACGAATTAATCATTGTTCAATACTTAGAGCGCATGTTGTCTGATGTTGTTAAAAATTCAAATTGAAATGCTGGAATTGCATTTATGAAAAATTCTCTTTCAAGTTTTTCCTTAACTATTGTTCAAAAATTTTGCCCAGGTTTGACAATAATAAAATGGGTCAAAAATCTTCTACCATGCTGCTGAGTTTATTTTTAAAGCGAAATAAACTAAAATTCGAAATGCCGTCGAAGCCGACAGATATTTTGTTGGGTGAGAAATAGCACTGAAAAAGTTATCAAAAGAGTAAAGTTGATTATGTATGATGTCAAACTGAAAATTAAATAACCTTTAGATGTTTCAAGAATGTTTTCACGGTATATAAAAGTATGGAAGTAAATTAGCAATTTCATTACTGTTAGAACAGATTATATTATTTATAAGTGCACGAGGGCCAGCTTGATCAGTTTCGAATAGCTCTTTAACTCGTTTTATATTGTTATACTTTATTATGAAGTATAGCTAGCTGTTTATCAATAATAAGGAGACATATTTTGTAAAGTATTTTTTCTTAAATATCTTGCAGTGCATTTCATATCCTTATAGGAAAGTTTTATAACAATTATATTTCAGTGTGTTCCAGAAAATGCATAAATATATATTGTATGTGGATCTGTGTTAAGTTTCGAACTGTGAATATTTCCCTTTTTTAAACAAATTGCCTAACAAATAACATCATCAGAAAATATTTTCAATTTTGCTATATAAAACTTTAATGAATTAATCGCAAAAATACACTCACCCTTGTACTGCTTGCACACACCGTTATTCCACAAAATTCTATATTTTCCTTTAAAAATGTATGTATTTTTAGATGATGCATTATTGCTAATTTCAATAAAACACAAACAATAAAAAATTACCTAACTATCTTAAATAGTAATATTATTTTTTCTAATATAAGAAATAAGTTTCATGTTGTTTCTCGTAGCAAGCCAATTTTAATTTCTACTGAAGCTTAAGCAGCAAAACTTTATGCTGCATTATACTGACGATGACGAAGGTGATGCTGCTAAAGTAGCTTAGAAAAACAAAAACGATAACAGAATATCCTCTTTCGCCTACATATCGCATGTGTTCCGGATGCAAATGTTAAACAAAACAAATATATTGCAAAAATATAAAATATGATAAAATCCACAGAAGATAAGGAAAGAAATTTACCCTAAACTAAAATGTATTAAAAAAATAAAAGACTAAGAAAACCATGGACGTGAGAGTTTTTAAGCAAAGGGAATATTATGCACACAGAGAAAATAATTTTGTGGCGGTAATTTAAGCTTTGCCAATTATAATGGAAAATGTATCCCTCAAGTTCTAAAATCAATCTAAAGTTTAAGCCAAGCGCGTCCTGATCCTGACAGATAGTGAATACAGCTCTACTTGTTCTAAAGGGCTTGAAAAATGTGGCACATGTTGGAGTTTTTTAAGAGGAAAATCCGACAAAGCTCCAATTTAAAGAAATATGAGTTTTTAACACGCTTAAAATTTGATTAGCCAAGGCTGTTACCGAAGTTGCAAAATTGAAGATAAATAAACCCCTTCTTCCTCCAGAGCACCAAATCAGGGTTCATTGACAAGGTGGATAAAAATGGTGTTTATCTTAACTCAACCAGAGTCTTAGCTGAACATTCTCAGTAATTTTTTTATTATAAAATCAAAAGTTTTTCACTGTATAA
Source organism: Cistogaster globosa (assembly GCA_937654795.1). Classification (NCBI taxonomy): domain Eukaryota; kingdom Metazoa; phylum Arthropoda; class Insecta; order Diptera; family Tachinidae; genus Cistogaster; species Cistogaster globosa. The sequence goes on from OW569406.1 coordinate 23,995,001, forward strand.
AAGACTCTATAATATTTATTTTTACAAAGAAAAAGTGGAAAATTTAGCAAACTTTTATTTCAGATATTTCTTTTTTTTTAATATATAACTTTAATGAGTATAACAAGAGGGTAATGTTAGTGTGCTGCCTCTATAAAAAAGGAAATAAAAAATATTTAACAAATATTTATGCTGGAGGAGGATTAATAGCTCTTGAGCAACTTTTTTGCATTTTAAAAATTTAAATAAAAATAGTGTTTGGGACATTTAATCATATTTTTTTAATTATTATTTTTAATTTTGCATCTATTACAGCCATCAAATGTCTACAATTTCTTCGACATTTTTTTTTTTTTGTTGAATTAAGCACTGTTTAAACAAAATGACAAATGAATAATAAAGGATTGAAAAACGGGTAAGCCTAACAAATATATACCGCGTTTATTTTATTTTAATTTAGATTTCTTCATTAATAATTTTGTTGATGTTTTTTTTTTTTTTTTTTTGTAAAAAACATTATTATTATTATTATTATTATTACTATTTGTGCGCATTTAAAAAGATGTTTATGTTTTAATCAAATATTATTTGACATTTTCAAATATTAGTTTTTAATGATTCTAAACTAGTAATGCTGAGAATTTCACAATATCAAATAACTTGAGTTGGAGGCCAGACTTAAATATACGATTATTTATGTCAAGAACAAAATATTTCCTTTATTTTATTAAACAGAAAATACACATTAAAGGTTTTGAGAGATATTTTACGCACTGTACAATATCTCTCAAAACCTCTGCCTTTCAAAAGTAGAAAAGCAGTGCGTTGTTAAAGAATTGAACTCAAATGACCATAGCCGAATAAATATTAAAACTTAAAACTCAAGTAATTAATTAAAAAAACACGTTTTACAACAATGACTTTTTCATCATGCATAATGCTCAAAGTATGCAGCTGTAAATGGCAAAAAACTAGTTTATACTCCACTGTTTGCTATTGATTTTTTTGGACCCACATAATTGCCGAAATAACATCACAAATAAATTATCTATAATGGACCTATTTTGCTACGATCATTATAAACTTGGTTGTGCAACAAAGTACTTAATGATTTTTATAACATGCAAAATAAAAAACAAAGGATAATTGCTTCCGGAGGTGTTTTTTCATACACACTTAAGTAAATAACTTTAGAGCTAAAAGGAAAAAAATTATAAAATCATACCTATAGGTGTATTTACCTACACGATTGTTTTAGTAACCTAAAAATGTCCATTTATTCACATAACTATAAAAAAATTTTAACTTTGTTTTGCCATAAAACTTTACAGACATCTTCACAGCATTTAAGTATGAATGAATGAATGAATGAACGTGCCGTTTATCTTTAATTGCAACGTGTGAAAATAATTATAAAATTCCACACACTTAAATACACTGTGACGACCTAATTTTCATACCTGCACATTTTTCCTTTTTTCTTAACATTTAATTTTATTTCTACTTTATCCTTTGTTATATATCACGTGAATATGTATTTGAGTTGTGAGTGTATTCTAGTTTTGGGAGTGTAATCTATATTCATTGTCTTTAGTAAAAACTTTTTACTGCTTTCATGGCATTCATAGTCGTGTGTTATTGTTTAAAGACTCCACCTCTTTTTTTATTTTATTTGGCGGTATTTTCTATTGTTGTGGCTCAGACATAGGTTCGACGTATCTTAAATATTAAATAGAATTTTTGCACCTTTTCATAGAAATAAAGTTTTATTATCAAGAAATACAAATAAAATGCTTCTAGAAATTTCGAATAAAAGGCGAGTAAAATACTGTTCTATATGGGACATGTGATTGCAAAATAGAACAACTGCATGCAGATACAAGAGACAAAACGATAGACGCCTTAAATCATACTCTTAAGGTTTCAAAAATGCAGATGGGTTTAATTGCACATTTAATGCTAAAGTTGTAGTGAGCTTGATAATGTTACGCACTATGGACTAGAATGTCTTTACGAAATATATAATAATATAGAATATTTATTATATATATATTTTTTTTATTTTATTTTGATGCGTTTTATTTTATAAAAATTAATTAAAAAATGATAGAAGAAATCGTCTCAACAATTTTCAAATTAGATAATTCGTATAACTTAAATTTAATCCCAATAATTAAAACTTGGGATCAATTTTTAGGGTTTCGTATCCAGAAGGTAAAAAAGTAACTGCAAAGTTTACGCTATAATATAAGTCCGTCTGCTTCAGCTTTCTATCTCTGGAATCGTAACAGGTAGACTCTTGCTTATGAGTAAAACTTTGAAAGTAAAGGGCGTTGATATTGAGAGGTGATTTTTACTCAAAGGTATTAAACTTCTAAAGCTTAATAGTTTATATGCGATTTCAAGTTTACCCTGCAGCTCGTAGTACCAGTGTCGCTCAGTGAATACGCGACCCAAAATAAACTCTGAACTCTGTTAGTGGGTCAACTGCTGCTTACCGCCTTACTACTTAGTATAGGACAAAACTCTTAATTGTCTTCTTTAGCTAACTACTGCAGAATCTCAATTCATGACAGATGAACGATAACAAAGCATAAAGATATAATTCGGCAACTTATTATGATAGTTTAAATGAACAAAGAGATTGCTGATAACGATTAGTGATTTCATAAAAAAGATTTTGATTATTTAATTTTATGTTAATGAATTAGCAGTGCCTTTTGGAGAGCAGTAGTTAAGAAAGCAAAATTTCAGCAGTAGTTGCTTTTGTTATTTCTATAAATTTTTTGTCTTCTACGAGTATTAGTTTTTGATTTGAAAACAATTTTTTATTCTTTGTAGTGAAGTTTAAATTTGCAAAATAGGGCATTTTAACGCTATGGAGTCCACCGGAAGAATTATGGATATTATTTCGTTTTCTTATTGGTAAATTTACAGTGGCGAATTTTAGACTTCGTATTGTTATATTAACTTTAAAAAATATATTTTAATAAATTTCAAATTTTTTGGAGTATTTTAATTATGTTCTTTGGTTAATTATGGTTTGTGGTTACATTTTAAGTTTTGTTCGAATTTAAGTATTACAATACAACAAAAAGCCGACGACTTTTGCGTTATTTCAGATGCTGATAGCCGGTATTAGCACTTTCCGTAAGAAAAAATTCTAAATTCAATATAAAATATAACATAAAAATTTATTCATTAACCGACATCAGCAGTTAATACTTTCAACATTCAGACATAAATCTTAACAAACAAAAGTTTTCTCGCGTTGTTTAGGGCACAAAAATTTTGAATAAGTTTACTTGGAGTTGTTTTAAAAGCTTTTTATTTTCATTTAACGTTTTTTTTTTTTTTTGGAAAATAAAATATGTGTGTATGCATAATTCACACACGAACATTTATATGTATAAAAGTTCTTACATGTGAGAATGTAACTGTGCTTCTATCATTCCCATTTATCCTTTCTGCACTTTCGAGTTGATTTTATTTTTCTGTCTTCTTATAAAAATAAGTACTTAAGTTGCAACAGTTTTATGGCTTTATAAGTCTTATTTTAATACCTACCTAGTTCTAGTTTTCTTATTTTTACACCTTTATAAGTAGAGTTTAGTTTAACAATAGCCTTTTCATTCCTAAAATTTTTTTCCTACCAAATTGTCTCGTTCTAGTTTAAGTTAATTTAACTCAAAAGAGTTTTGCTTGCTTGTCGTTGGCTTTTAAATTGTTTCACTTCTTTAATTTGTATTTGTGTGTGTCTTCATTTTACCTCATTTTTTTATTCTTATGTTGATCTACCTTGTACAGTGGGCATTTTTAAAAACTTGAAAAAAGCTAGATTTATCTTGTTTTTCTTTTGTCGCTGGTCTGACTTGATTTTTAAGCAAAATTTTGCTTAAGCGTTAAAGTTAAGTTTTGTATATGTTTCTTTTTAGGATAGTCTAGGGATAGAACGATACCATTAGGGTAACGATATTTTTACTCGATACAGCATCGACCGAAAGATATCGATAGGTACTCAATATCGAACAAAAATTATCGATACCTACTCGTATCGGTCGGCTATTTCATAGGATTAAAACAAATAAAAATAAATATCGCTATTCTTATGTAGAAAAGCACTAACTTGAATTTTTACGAAATTGAGTTTTTTCAAGATTCCAATACATTTCACAGAGATACCACTCGTCACAAAATTTCAATGCACTAGTATCAAAAATAACTGTTTTACAAGTATTTACGTTTCAAATATTTCATTTTGATAAATACAGTTTCTTCTGTAAAATCACGATTATGCGAGACCAGCGATATCTAGTTCAAAGTACGTTATTATAGTTAGTGTGTAATAGTTTGTTTTACCTTTTCAGTTAAAAAAAAAAATACCTTTTTGCAAAATAAAGACATTTATATGTATATAATTTTAATTCAATTTATTTAGAAAAAAACAAATAACAAAACATAACAATATTTCTTTAAAAAAAATGCGTGTAGCTATTTACATAGAAATATAATAAACAATACATAAGTAGAATAAAAAAATAGTAAAGTCCAATGATTCGTTTTTTACAAATATGAAATGATTGAACTGAATGAACCCAAAATTTGCTTAGAAAAATATGACCCATATTCATAGTCATATACTAAAGTCGACCCTTGCTAAAGTATACTCTAAACTAAAAAGCTCTTATTATCTTTTTTGCTTTCATAGTCGAAAATAAAGCATACTTTAAGTCGAATAGACTTTGACTGGGTGTCAACTTAAGTTTGATAAATGTTTTTATACAATTTCTAATCAAACACTAGAAAAAAGTAACCCTGTTGTTATTTTGTTCACTTTGGTTTAAAAATCAGATAAAGAGTATTGTGTTCTTAAACCAAATAAAATAATTATGGAAAAATGAGTTAAAAACAGCTTTAGCTCTTTTTAAATTTAGAGTTGACTTCAACGCCAAAAATATATTTTAAATTGTCTATGAATGAGTTAGAGTCGACTCTAAAGTAAAACCGACTTTAGCTCCCTTTAAGTAGACTTTATTTTAACTATGAATATGGGCCTATGTTTTTATTAATAATTTTTTGAAAATTATTAAAATAAAAAATTATGAATAATTGTGATTTAAAGCTGAGAATTACATTTATATTTCAGATTTAAGAATACTATGTTATGCACATTTAATAAGGACTTTAGAGGCGTCACGTTTAGCATAAACTTCAAATCAATATACAACGAGTATTTTTAACCGATACAAGTATTTTTTTACCGATACCAACTTAGTACTCGGTGGTAAAGTATCCATGCTAAAATTAGTCCAATACTGTATTTTATTCTATTCTATTCTATTCTATTCTATTCTATTCTATTCTAATTTATTTTATTCTATTCTATTCAAAAGCAAAATTTTGTTTAAGTGTTAAAGTTAAGTCTTGTATATGTTCCTATACTCTTCTAGTCTAGTCTAGTCTAGTCTAGTATTTTATTATATTTTTATTTATTCAATTTTATCTAATTTATTCCATTTTTATTTTATTTTATTCTATTATGATCTGTTCTATTTTTTCTATTCTATAATACACTACAAAGACAGTAACCATCATTTCATTTACCAAATGACAATCACTAATGATGGAAATAACCATCATCGCGTAGAACACGGAAAAATGAAGAACTTGATGGAAACTTTTGTGTACACGTGATTTTGCATCTCCCTCCAACTAATGCATTCTTTCCATTATGAAACACATGTATATCAGAGACAAGAATACTGCATATTCTTTTTTATTGCTCATTCATATTTATCAATCAATAGTCTCAAAAACATTTGTGAAGCTAAACCTTCCGACTCTGCACCTATAGCAAAATTGAAGGTTAACATTTTAAAGGAAATAGACGAAAAATGGATACCTAATGTAAGCATTTACCAATATGCTGCCTGTTTATTTTTCCCACCAACCAATCGCGCTTTAGAAGAGGAAGTTTTAGGCCAAGTAAAGGAATTTTGCATGTCACAAATTTTAAATAGTCCAGAAATCTAAAACTCCTGAAACACACATGCATATCTATAACGAAAATGAAACACCAAGTGACTTCAAATTGTTTTTTCTGATTTTATAAACACGAGAAATCCTACTACAGAAGAAAGCATTATGGACGAACTTAACCGATATTCTTCCTGCTATGTGAAGCCTGACATCAGTTTCGATGTTTTGGACTGGTGGAATCATCACACGAACGATTATCCCCGATTGTCAAAGCTAGCAAAGAAAATTTTGGCTATGCCTGCTAGAAGTGCTGCCTCTGATCGTGTTTTAATATTAATGATAATAAGCAATGTTTTTTATGTTTAAAGAGTTTTTGTTGAATTTCTTTAAGCATGAAAAAACACAGAAACGAAGCTAACATCTTATGCCACATTTAAAAAAAACCCATTTAAATAAACATAGCCAAACTTTTGCTAGTCTGCATTTAGTCAATTAACGCCAATTAATCTTTCCTAAAATTAAATATGTGTGTTATTCTTTCTTGCATTATAAATGTCATTGAATAAATGCTTTTTTGATTTATTATAATCCATATTTTATTTTTATAACAATCGATAACTAAAAAACTTTTTTTTTTGATATAAAAATTTTAACAAAAACTTGTGCCTCAAAAAATGCATGTAAAATATTGGTAAATTTGTAACAAAATATTTCGTTTTACGGTATTTTAAAAAAAATCTGGCTCGAAATTAACGATTTCTTATCTATTGTTAGCTCTAAAGACTTGAAGGAAGACGACCATTTTTATGCTGCATTGTAACAACAATTGCTTCAAACTTATTCTCTACCAGACTATTGCGTTAATGTCAAAGGGATATTGCATCAACTGCTGTTGCATTTTACGTTACTTTTACGCCATCCTATTATTTTAATCTTCAAATTTTCAATTTTAAACTATACAAATTTTTAAAGTTTCTTTGGAAACAAAAGTGAATTGCACATATTTGTTTTTTACGCATGAAGCAAAACTGTCGCCATGAAACATTTGCATGATTTATTTTAAACAAATGTGATATTAAAATTGGCTACATTAAATACAAGTGACGTATTTTCAACATATCTGCGTTCATTCAGTTTTAAATTTTAATACAAATCATGCAATGACTAGCAAAGTTGGGAATACATATTTGTAACTGTAACACGTTTTAAATTTGACAAGCCCACCGGGAGGCAGATTAGGTTCACATTTTGAAATCTTTGGACGTGTGTAAATTAAGTCGGTATTTATACCGCTGCCCAGACTAAATGTTCTATTTAAACCATAAGACATGCAGGTTTATAAAGGCATTTTAGCACAATTTATAGTATTAAACCATATTGAAACTAAGTTCCGAGGAGAAGAATTTGAAACACTTTTGCTTTCATAACTTATCTCTCTATTAAAAGCTGGCACTCAATATTCGTTTGTAGCGTTCACGAAGCTGATAAAAAATTAAATATTTCGGATAAAACTAAAAATATAATAATATAATAAAAAATTAAAATATTTCAATTCCTGGCAATTAAAATACCTCATCATTTATATTTACATGTCCAGCGGTATCTACATAGTCCAAATGTATATGACTAACTTAACGCTTTTTCTTTTTTGTTTTGTTCAAGCTGGGGAATGATTCTGTACAAAGAAATTCTAAATTTAGATATTAGCATTCAGTTATCATGAAAGAATATAAAGGACCCAGCAGGGGGATGTCTGCAATAACTGGCAGTTTTTCCAACATGATATTTTATTGTAAACGTCGAGGTAAAGTATCGGTGATAGTGGGTAATCCTACTCTGTTGTCCTGCTTAACAGTTATTTATTATAATAAACTTCATAAATATGAATTTCCAGTCACTTTAAGTGTAAGCATGACAAAACCGAATGTCCGAAAATCTAGCTCCAGCACAAGGCATTGCTGAGTATTGTCCCAAATAAAAGATAATGTTCAATAATAATAAAAACCCCAAAACATAAATAAATTATTAATGTAGTTTTTATTTCTGTAGCAATGACTTAAAAATGTAAAGAATACGTCATTCGTATTCATGAAAAAGATGTTTATAATTTATAAAATTTTGCAAAGATAAAAACAAAATGCAACCAATTTGCATTTACATACTGATATATTTTTATCATTTTTAATTATTTTTATAAAAAAATGGGAATCACCCATGTAACGCATGTATGAACTCACAATTGCTGCCATGATGATGATTACAATAACCTTCATAAAGTTCTACGATATCTTTTTTTATATTATTTGCAAATGTTTTTTTTAAGAAAAAATCTACTCTGATGACGTTTGTCAGCAACAAATTGCAATTTCATTTATTATCCTTGCTCATTGTAGATAATGCTCTACTCAATTGGAGAGTTGTATAAGACAATTGTTGTCCTTACAATACTGAAACACGTTTTAAAATCACTTATATTTTTTAAATGCTCTAACTTTACGCTGACAACTCTTAATGGTGTTTTATTTCAGATGAAGCAATAAGAACACAACGTGACACAAAAAAAATTTATCATATTAAATTTTTTCGATGGATTTAAATTTTACCATAGAACTGCTTGGGCTGGATATACATACTTCATAATTCATAATTTTTTTAAGAATTTGTTGGGATCCAAATTGTGTTTTATGTTTATTTAATTTATCCGTTTTTTGTATAAGTGATGACTTGTGTCTTTTTACCTTTCACTTTTGCTTACAATCTGTTGAAGATGTGCGTGCAACATAGGGTTCGCTATTTGTGTGTGTTTTAAACTTGCAAAAATTTAAAAACATAAAACTTTTAATAAAAATTTAAACTATGTCACCTCTCTAAAGCACTTAAAAAGTATATTTTTTTATATTTTGCAATGTTTTTTTCTTTTAATTTTATTTGTAAACGCATTTAAGTAAATTTATGGCAATTTTTCATAAGTATTGGGTTTTGGTTTTATGTATAGAATCCAGTTTGTTTTTTTTTTTTTTTTTTTTTTTTTTTTTGTAATTTATCATTATTGCTTGTATTGATTAAAAATACTTATTTGCTAATATTGTTGTATTTTCTAATTTGTAAAGAGAATGCTTATATTGAAAATTGTTTATTAGTCTATTAGTCCCTAAGACTAAATTCATGAAAAACCGTGGAACATCCTGTAGTTCAAACTTTAGTTAAATAATGTTATTTTTTTTCATGTATTTTTTGTTCAAATTCTTAAAAATTTAAAAGAGAAAACAGAATAGAATATATAAAAAAGTGATTGCATTAGATGTTCAAAAAAAATCTAAATCATGACACTGTCACCTTAGATCTCCTACTTTCTCGCAAGATTTCCAAAAACCAATAGTTACTCGAATTAATTTTTTTATGATCAATGTATTCTTTTGTAATAAAGTCTTAGAATTTTAAAATTTTATCAAAATCCCAGAACAAAAAAAATTTTGCGGCAGATACAATGTAATAAAATGGCACTATTACCCAGACGTAAACTTTTATGCTTTGCTGTTCATATCGAGCTCATTGTAAACCTTAAAATATGGACTTAAATAACAATGCCGTTACAAGAAAAATCTTCGCAAGCAAGTGAGCTATAATGTATAAAATGCTTCATCAGTAAATGAAACTTTCTCCTTTGCAATATACAACCGCGACGATAATAAGGTTCCTCATACCAATGTGTGCCGCTCAATAAGCAAATATTATTATATGTGTGCCGCTCAATAAGCAAATATTATTATATGTGTGCCGCTCAATAAGCAAATATTATTAATATTTGCCCCCTTATTAATAGTAAAATTGTTTTACAATTCCAGAGCTCTCTCTAATGGTCTATATAAGCTTACTCACGTTTTGTAATACTTACGGAACCCGTATGGTAATACCAAGTCTTGCAAGGTCATCCGGCTTAATATTGTCATGTATAATTCTGTACGCATATGACCTGAATGAGATATTACTTAGCTTATCGTAGAGTGGCTTCGTTAATACCAGTTCGTATCACAAATTTATTTTTAAAACCTGAGATAATATAATAAATATTGATATTAACAAATGTCAAATTTCATTCTAGAAAAAAAATTTCTTAAACTCAATCACCGTCACTACAGTGACATATGACATTTCAGATGTCATACAAGTACAAATAATCGCTATTAAAAATATATATTACTTTGTAAAAAAAGGTATATTAAATATATATATATATATATATATATATATATATATATATATATATATATATATATATATATATATATATATATATGCCTATTCTATTTTTTAATAGTAAGCTGATAAAAAAATATCGTTACCCAAAAAGCTACCCGAATTTTGAGATTTCATTTAAAAAATTTGACTGTTGAGTAATAATATATATATGTTGTTTTGTTCCTTTCAGATTTACAGGTTTGTTTACTTGCCGCATTGTCGGTCTATATTCTACCCACAAGGCGACGACTGTACACCCCAGCCTTTCTTTCCTAAAGTATCCTTTGTCCTCTCTGGCTACTAACGGACATCCCCTGATCTTAATTGCCCGCTAGGGATAAACGAGTGCTGCCTGCTTTAAATAATGTGCCTATTGCACTTCACTACATAATTTAATGGGCTTTGATCACGTCAATTTAGCAGAAAGCAAAACTCCTTAGTGGTAAATTAAAGCCTCCGTAACTTCTACTACTCGCATGTGTCTTCTGGAGTTCAGAAATGACAACAGAGAACCTTTTGTTCAAAAAAATTCAGAATAGCTTTACATCAGACAAAACTTTTAACAAACTGTTTTCAAACACTAAAAATAAGTTGACAAATACCAATGTCATTTATAAAAAATTGCATATTAGACGAAACTGATATATGCAACCAAATATATTGAAGAACCTTAATGGTTTTTAAGGTTTTTTCGATACAAAACCGAAATTTAAGCAATTTATAAATTTCCAAAAATGGACGATTAAAAAAAGTTCTCGAAAGAAATAAAACACGACTTGTTCGGTAAGTATATACCGACAAACTGTACAGTTTAATATTTATTTATCTTTAATTTCAACTCCTTTCTTTCTTTTCAGCAACAACTGTTACTTTTAACATTTTTTAATTTTGAGTTATTTAGGATTAGGGTTATCATTTAATTGTTTTTAAATTCATTTTTAGTACATATTTAGTTTAAGGATTAGATTTAAGGTAATTTCAATAAAATTCACTTTTGATTAAAAAAAAAACAATAACAAGCGTTATTATTGAAAAAAAGTTAAGAAAAATAAATGTATAAAAAATGGAAAAAAATTACATGATAATAAAAAAAAACCAATTGTGGAGAAAACCTTTTTAAGGCATAAAAACTCCACGACCCAACATACCGGCCCCATTGAAGGACCGGAGGTCTTCAAACGTTTGGGAGTGGTGCTAATTTGGTTATTGGACGTTTTTATATTCCGCTTCTTGTCCTCACCGCCGCCACCCTGACCTTGCCGTCTTGGCCTTCGGTTACGCCGACGACTCTCCCGGTCAGCCACACTTGGGGCGGGAGATTGTCCTCGTGGACCACCACTATCTGGCCGACTTGAAGATTAGGCTGTTCGTCTTGCCACTTGCCCTTGCCTTGAAGTTCCAGGACGTAGTCTCTGGACCAGGCTCGCCAGAACCTCTGCTTGAGCGCGCATAGCATTCGCCATCGCTTCAAGCACTTCAGTTTGTTGTCGCTCACGTCTTCTACGGATTCTGGCGGCAGCGAACGCAGACCCCCGCCGATTAGCAGATGTGCCGGAGTTAACGCCTCTCCGTCGTTGGGGTCTGGAGACAGCGGTGCTATTGGCCGACTGTTGAGCACCGCCTCTACTTCTCCGAGCATTGTGGCCATTTCTTCTTGTGTGAGCAGTGCATTGCCCACAGCTCGAAGAAGCAAGAACTTCGCCTGCTTCACGGCTGCCTCCCATAGGCCTCCGAAGTGAGGAGCTCTGGGAGGTATGAAGCTGAACTCTACCTCCCACGACGCTGCGGATGATATGACCTGTTCTCGCTCTCTGATGAACACTGCGGCTGCTTCTTTGAGTTCTCGGCTGGCTCCCACAAAGTTGGTGGCGTTGTCGCAATAGACTGTGCGTGGAAGACCTCTCCTGGCAGCGAATCTTTTAAAAGAAAGAATAAAAGAGTTAGAAGATAAATCAGACACTAGCTCTAAGTGAACAGCCTTCGAAGTAAAACAAACGAATACCGCTATGTACATTTTTACAGGTGGTCGACCGCGAATACGCAAGGAAATATTCACGGGACCGCAAAAATCTACGCCAACCACTAAAAATGGACGTACAGCTTTCACACGATCGGTGGGTAAATTGCCCATTATTTGGGTCATAAGCTTCGGCTTATAGCGGTAGCAGTGAACACATTTGCGCACAATTCTGCCACACTCTTCTTTAGCATTTATGAGCCAAATATTTTCTCTCGACAGAGCTATCAATGCTTTAGTTCCTGCATGACAGTTGTCGAGGTGCAGACTATATAAATATCTGTCTACAAATTGTATCCTTTTAGGTAGTAAAAGTGGAAATTTTGTATTGTATGGTAATGGTGCATTTAGAAACCTTCCACCTACCCTCAAAAGTGAAAAATTTCTCTTATTTTCTGAAAAATTGTGGATAAATGGTGTTAATCTTTGAATATTTGATGGTAACACCAATGACTTCTGCAATTTAGAAATATCCTAAAAAAATATTTTTTCTGGATAATTTCCACAATTTTAAAAAAGGCCCACTTCATTTCTTTCTGGATTTGGAAACTTCAATTTTTCTACAAGAATCCACAAATCTTAAAATATAACACACAATTCTTAGTAATTTTTTGTAAGAAGAAATATCATCAGTCAATTTTAATATAATGTTGTCAAGATTTGTGTTATTCTCTACTGCAATGAGAACATTAGATTTTCTTTTTTCCAGACTCATTTGTTCCTCTGTTAATTCTAAATGATGATTAACAGGCCACATTGAAGAATCATTTAAAAGAAATATTGGACCATTGAACCAAATTGAAATTTTTAACTCATCCACATCGCAGCCTCTTGATACAATATCAGCAGGATTTTGTCGGGTTGGCACATGGCGCCATGAAACGCGTTCCGAACATTCCTGTATCTCAGCAACTCTGTTGGAAACAAAAGTTGCAAGGCTAGATGGATGAGTTTTTATCCAATGTAAAGTGATTTCTGAGTCTGACCAGAAATTTACACTCTCGATTTCAAAGCTAATCATCTTCTCAATTCTAGTCCACAGTTTTGCTAAAAGGTGTGCTGCGCATAACTCAAGTCTCGGAAGAGATTTTGTCTTGAGTGGTGCGACCTTCGATTTTGCTGTTAACAAATTGCAAACAACTTTGTCTGCATAACAGCTTCTAATATAGATGCAACACCCGTACGCTCTAATTGAGGCGTCACAAAAGCCATGAATTTGAACTTTTGTTGACGAAGAAATGTGGACGAATCTTGGGATTTGTAGTGAATCAATTTTTAACAAGTTATCTTTTAGATTTCCCCAAGCTGTATCTAATCGCAAGGGTATTGATTCATCCCAGTCGAGTTTTTGAATCCAAAGTTCTTGAAGTAACATTTTGGATTTTGCAATTATTGGGCATAATAGTCCGAGAGGATCGAACAATTTAGAAGAAACCGATAAAATGTTTCTTTTTGTTCCTTTTAAATCTTTGAAATCATTATCCAAATGAAACCTAAATGAATCATTCTTCGGAGCCCAATGTATGCCCAACGCTTTAGCCGAATCGGAATCATTTTGTAATAATTTTTCCTTGTCTTGAGAAATATGCAAATCAGGGTGATTTGAAAACCATTTAGTTAAATGGAATCCAGCTGAACTCAATATTCGAGTCACCTGATTTCTAATAGCTGAAAGTTCTTCTAAACCATCGGCACCAGTCAACAAGTCGTCAACATAAAAATCACTGCGAATAACTTTAGCTCCAATCGGTAAAGTCTCTTTGTAGAGATCGCTTAAATACATAAGGCATCTGATCGCTAAAAATGGAGCACTAGAAGTACCGTACGTGACAGTATTCAACCGAAACACTTGTAGGGGATCAGAAGGATTTTGTCTCCAAAGGATCAATTGAAAATCTCTATCTTTATCGCCAATCAAAACTTGACGATACATTTTTTCTATATCTGCAGTGATAACAAATTTATGGAATCGAAAACGGATTAGTGTGGTATACAATTCTTCTTGCACCGTAGGCCCAACCATTAGTAAATCGTTGAGCGAAGTTCGTGAAGAAGTTCGACACGAAGCATCAAATACGACACGAAGTTTTGTCGATGTAAATCGGCATACTCTCTCATAAACTCATGATACATTCTTCGCATTTCATTATTATGTGAAAGTTTGCGTTCAAGCGCAAGAAATCGGCGTTTAGCTGTATTATAAGACGATCCTAACAAACTTGGATCCGATTTGAAAGGAAGTGAGACTTCGAAACGTCCTGACGTTAAACGTCGTACCGAATTTTTAACATGTTCTTCACATTTTTGTTGTTCCTCAGTGTACATCTGAGCTTGTTCGTTGGAAACTTCTTCTAGTTCCCAGAATTTACGAACAATTGAATCAATATCTTCCTCGTTTTCTATTATGTTACTAAGATTACAAACTCTTGAACTTGAGCTTGTAGCCTGAGTATATTTACCAGCTACGATCCAGCCTAATGAAGTTTTTTGAAGGACTGGAAGGCTCGGGTTGAACTTAATTTGTCCAACACACAAAAGTTCAAAGAACATTTCACCACCGATTAATAAATCAACTTTTTGTGGCTTGTAAAATTCAGGATCTGCCAGTTTGATATTTTTCGGAATATTCCAATTACTAGTGCAGATCCTTTGATCAGGTTGGAAGTTCGTAATTGAACTCATTACCCAAAACTTTGAAATGAATTGGGCTGAATTTACCCTAGACATAACGGAGATCTCTATATTAGACTTAGCAACTGAATTGACTTTACCTATGCCTGTTAAATTTAATCTGCCTCCTTTGCGCTTAATTCTCAGCCTTTGAGTTAGTTCCTCGGTAATTAAATTTGTTTGCGAACCGGAATCTAATAATGCTCTGGCTAATATATAAGCACCAGAACTGCATCTGACTTTTACCACAGCAGTAGCAAGAATAACATTTTGGTCAGATGCGGAGTGATTCACTGAAGCATGTGAAGTTGACGGCATTTGAGACATGTAGCCTTCAGAAGAAGTTGTCGCAACATTAGTATTTGCACTCTGAGATTCAGAACTATACCGATGCAAAAGCTGGTTATGTGCTCCGCCGCAAACTCGGCACTTTTGAGCAGTACATTTGGCTACGGTGTGACCTTTTTTCAAACAATTTATACATGCAGGCGCAGATTTGATAAAATCAAATCTCTGAATAACCGGCAATGTAGTGAAGAATGAACAGTTGTAAACATTATGGTCAGCAGATTTGCAAAACAGACATTTCTCAACAGATTGTTTAGATTTTGTTACAGTTAGTGATGTTTTATTATTTTTTCTAGGCCCATATTCATTATTTTTATTATGATTATTTCCATTATTATTATTATTGTTTTTAATATTTTTGGGCTTAGCACCCGACGAGTTATCAGCAGAAATGTGCTGATACCTTTTATTTAACATGGCCTCGCAGTCAGACCACAATGGGAACCTTTCGAAGTCAAGCTGTTCTTCCCATTTGGACTTAGTGACTGGATCAACTTTCGACATCACTAAATGTATCAAAAATGCATTTGAAATCTTTTTATCATCGCCAATTGATAACAAAGAATCATAAATGGCGGAAACTGTATCTATCATGCTTCTCAAGGCTGGAGCCGAAGGTTTACTAATCTCGGGAAGCTCAAAAAGTTTTGAAATATTTTTCATAAATATTAAACAATCATTATCATAAACCTTCTTTAAACTTGCTAATGCCTTGGGATAATTATCCTCAGTTACTTGGAAGGCTTTAACTGTGCCTAAAGCCTCATCAGTTAAGCATGATATCAAATGGTTGAACTTTTCAATATCCGTCAATGTAGGATCATTGTGAACTAGATTTTCAAACAGACTCATAAAGTTTTTGAACTCGGAATATTTTCCGCTGAATTTTGGGAGTCTCATGGTTGGAAGCCTAGAATGATGCGGTTGCATAAAAGAAGTTTCTTGAAAACTTGGTCTTCTGTTCTTAGCCTGAAGACTCAGTAATAGAGACTTCGTAGTTACACGTAAATCTTCAAGTTCAGACCTATCATTATTTGTCGGATCAAGAATGTCTATTTCAGACTGAAACTCCATAGCTTGGGTGATATAGTCTTTTAAAATATCCAATCGGCAACCGATCTCAAATGGATTAAAGGAAATAGTCTTTTCAAGAATCGACTTTTTGATTCTTTCGATATTTTCAATCACTTTGGCTTTTCTCTGCAACAGTTTTTCTAAATTTTCTGTTTCAGGATCATTTTGATTCTTTTTACCACCAGCCATATTGAAGTTTTGAGAAATACCTTTTAGAAAACCCGGAAAAAATTGACAAATATAGAAAATCTAACTATTTTCAAACTATTTAACTCCTAATAAGGATAAATGTAAATAATTGTAGAATAAATTCTAACAATTACAAGCTGCGCTCAAAAACAAACGTTAAAACTCTGCAGCAGAATTTTAATAATTTTTTAATTTGGACTGTGAAGATTCACAAATCTAAAATTGTTTTTGGAAATGGTAAAATATTAAATAAATTTTACCACGCAATTGATAATGTGCACACACAAAGTATAGAATTCGATCACACAGCAATAATATTGAAATCAATTATAATATTCACAATAAAATTTAACTTTTATCTCGCAAGTTATATTCGCATATAATAAATTTTCACTTTATAATTTCTTGTTGTTATTTAACTTCACACCAAACCATGAAAAAATTGTCAATTTACTTCAGTTTCAAAAGATTATTCATGAAATGAAAGAACCTCATTCGAATTATTCTTAAATCCGCGTATGCAAATAGATTTTGGTAACTAAATTTGAAATATTTTATCAATTGTTATATAAAAAATTATATTACCAAGATTCTATAAGAAAAATAAATAATTTTTATTCAAATTGTAATAAATTATACAAATCTTATTTGTTTTTCACTCAAAATTTAAAAAACGCCAAAAAACGCTTATTTAATTTTGATATCTGGCAACACCTTTTATTTGGTTATCTGGCAGCTCAATTATTTTGCATATAATGGCCACACAAACTGATTGTTGTATGGTAACACGGAATATTTGATAATTGAATGATCGGAATGACACCACAGATGGCCAACAACTACAACAAATGATTCGTGCAAAAACAAAAATAACAAAAAAGAAATGAGGAAATTAATATTTAATTTTAAACATTAAAAAAATTTCACTCGCAAATAAGGTTCAAATCGCGTAAAAATTGATGCGAATATTTTTTTTTTTTTTTTTTTTTTAACAATTACCGACGGTGGTGAACTAATATTTTATTAAAATTTTATTTAATTATTGCCGTGGAAAAATCAACATATGTATGTGCGTGGGTGTGTTTCGTTTATTTATTTCTTTGTAAACACTCGCGGGTAATTTCTTTACTTTTGGTGGTTGTTCACTTATGTGTATGTATGTTTGTATATATGAAATTTCAAAATACAAGTGTAGAAAATATTTCAATGTTTACTCGCAAATATGCGGCCAAAAAAATTCTAAATAATTTATAGAATTTTCTATAATCTGAATAAATTACAGATTATGAATATGTAACGAAATATTTTTTACACTTTTACCTCAGATTCTGATAATCCGGAATCACTTCCCTGGCTGTGGTTTGGACGGCAATTACGGCAGCGGCAGCGATAGGGCATGGGGATGAAATGGTATTTGTTGAGGCACAAAACTTTTTATTATATAAAAAGGAATAAATCGCGCACGACAACTTCGCACAAGTCGCTTTTTATTTATAAAACAAATGTTCTTATGCTTTTGCAGTAAATTAGCAAAACAATTTTTATTTTTTGAATTAATTTATCAAAAAATATTATAAAATTTTGAAGCAAATTATCACAATTTTATTAAAAACTTTTTTAATTGTCCCTGCTCGGGCGCCAAAATGAAGAACCTTAATGGTTTTTAAGGTTTTTTCGATACAAAACCGAAATTTAAGCAATTTATAAATTTCCAAAAATGGACGATTAAAAAAAGTTCTCGAAAGAAATAAAACACGACTTGTTCGGTAAGTATATACTGACAAACTGTACAGTTTAATATTTATTTATCTTTAATTTCAACTCCTTTCTTTCTTTTCAGCAACAACTGTTACTTTTAACATTTTTTAATTTTGAGTTATTTAGGATTAGGGTTACCATTTAATTGTTTTTAAATTCATTTTTAGTACATATTCAGTTTAAGGATTAGATTTAAGGTAATTTCAATAAAATTCACTTTTGATTATAAAAAAAACAATAACAAGCGTTATTATTGAAAAAAAGTTAAGAAAAATAAATGTATAAAAAATGGAAAAAAATTACAGGATAATAAAAAAAACCAATTGTGGAGAAAACCTTTTTAAGGCTTAAAAACTCCACGACCCAACATATATATTGGAACAACAAAAAAATAAATTAAAAAAAAGACTTGTTGGTCAGAAATCTAATTTAGAAAACAGAAGTTAAATTTTGACGCAAAAAACCACCTTGCTGAGAAACAACATAAACAAAACTTGGAAAGAGTGAAAATTTTACAGAGAAAGGATCATGATAACAAACCGTTCGTACTGGAAATGCTACACATTATAAATATGAACAAAGACGAAAAATGGACTGCAAAACATACGTAAAAAACTGCGCTAAAATCTATTGAAATTAAATATAAAAAACACTAACAAGTAATGCAATATTTAATAAAAGAACAAGTAGGTGTTCCTTATTTGTTTATTGTTACTCACTGTAAGTCTGCAATGTATAAATTATAATTGTCTAGTTAATGTTTGTGTGTCCGTATTCATTATAGAATGATGCTATTCAGAGGTTAGGGAAATATTGAATGTATAAATAAATAAATAATTTAATATTAAAGTGGACCCTTAGCTTAAAAAATATTTTATTTTGTTGTATCACAAAATGTTTCAAAATGTCATGTAATAGAATTGAATCATAATATAGTCTCTTAAGCACATGTACTGAAGACGAAAAAATATTATTTTTTATTGTTTGTTTGCTTCTAATTATTCTTTGACTAATAATAATATAGTATTCTTAAAATTACTATACTATTTTTGATAAAATATATACAATTTTGCCATACAATGATTAATTTTGTTAAATATGTTTTAATTATGAAAGTTTTGTTTACATAGTAATAGACCACATAGAATGGTTATTTTGCCATATCACAATCATGTTTTTTCTCTGCTTGCGGATAACATTATGTAAAAAATAAAAAAAAATAAATTAAGAAAAACAATTTTTTGCAAGGATTCATTAAAAGACAGTTAACGAGATGTTCCTTTTGTTCAGCATTAAATTTAGTAAGTGCTACAAAAAAGGTTTATGTTTAGGACATATAAAATTTTTTCCTTACAAAGCGATTTAACTAGGGAGGAATAACCACGTGATAAACTTTAATAAGGTTTAGTGTTAGTGTAAACCTAAGATGTAAAGAATATTTTATTTCCATAAATTAATTAAGTTATTTTTTATTTTAATTGTTATTTTAATAAATCCAAAAAATTTTATAAATCTGTTTAGAAAATAAAGTACGCTCTCCAATGGTGTTATGTTTAGATTAACAATCTAAATGGACAATTCTACTCTATTCAAATGACAGAGATTATGCAAAAATATAAAAAAACAAACAGTAAAAACACAAGATTTTAATGCAATTGTCTGTGGCAAGTGGTATGTTGTGGGGTCTATAGCATAACGAAACTTACATCATAAAATCTGTATGAATAACCAGTCTCTGGAGTTAATTAAAAAAATCTGTTTTATGGTTTCCGTACATTAGTAAAAATTGTGCTTGACCAAACCCAAACTGACCGCAAAAATACTGCAGGGGAAAAATGGAATGAGAAAATAAATAATTAACATAAATTAAAAAAGTAAAAGCTTTAAAATTTATTACGTTAATTTCTGTCTATTTTATAAGTTTAAAGAAGAAAAGTTAAACAAAATAATATAAAAAATTATAAAAGTCTCATTTTCTCTTTTCTTTCACACTTATGGGTTATAAGATAAAATATATAAAACAAATCATTAATTATATCATTATTACACAGAGGAAAGTGTCATTATAAAAGGAGTTCCTTATTTATATCCGTGAAATCTAAATGTGACTGTCTTTCATTATTGCAGTTTTATAATTTTCTCTTCTTACTTCTGGTTTGAAGGTACTGTATTTTGACTTTAAATAAATTAAAAAAACTAATGAATTTTAAACACAGGATAGAAGGATTGAAGATAGAGCAATTAAAATATTTTGTGGACTGTGTGAGCATTTCGAGCCGTCTACTTGATAAAAAGTTTCGTCGCTGCTTGATAAGAATAGGTTTATAGGAACAAAGTCTAATTAAGACTGCATCTAGCCAAAACACTTACCGTGTTTTCTTGAAAATGAGACGTCACACTACGATAGGACATAATGTCCATCAACGCAGAGTCACAATGTTCTTGTAAATTTTTGTTTTTGTTACATTTCTTGCATAACTTACTCTTCCTTGCCTACATTGTTCAATTAATTTATTATTTTTGAAAGGCCTGATCATTTAACTTATAAATATATAAACTATACATATAATAAAACTGCAACGATGTCATTTCTGTGCATGAAATATTTATTATGGTGTTGCTGTAGATAGTAGAGTCTCCACTCGATCAATTATCGCTGGATAAACCAGTGGATTTTAAGTCGATTAACTGCTTTGCTAAGAAAAATTTTAAACTTCGAAAAAAAACACCTAGAATGATAATCTAGGATCTACTTTTTAATTCTTGCTTGTTCGTTTAAGAAAATCTTCAAACAAAATGTGTTTAGTAGACACGTTTATTTACATGTTTTCGAACATAATTTTGTTCTCGTTTAATCAGCTGTTAAATGTTGTTATAGTTGTGTTTAACGTACATTTCAGTAAAAATATAAATATTTCAGAAACTAAGATCAGAATGTTGTAAATTTTGATAAACAATCGGCGCTCATAAACACAATTGCTAAATTAAGAAGAAAAGAAAAAAACAATGCTAAGAGCTAAAGACGCTTCAAGATATATTAACGCTAACACCATACTCCCTGAGAAACCTGAAAGTCCAATAAACTCCAAACGTGTTTCATTAAAGAAATATTTAAAAGTACATATGAATTCGCCTTTAGAAAATA
Organism: Cistogaster globosa; assembly: GCA_937654795.1. Taxonomy (NCBI): domain Eukaryota; kingdom Metazoa; phylum Arthropoda; class Insecta; order Diptera; family Tachinidae; genus Cistogaster; species Cistogaster globosa. The sequence goes on from OW569406.1 coordinate 24,016,399, forward strand.
TAATATGTAGATATTTTTTCATAACATTCCTTCAAAAAATTTAAACTTATGTTGTCTTTCTTAAAACCGTCACAAAGAACCATATCAATAGGTTTTATTAAAAAGAAAAAATCGTCCTCAATTTAGAATTAAAATATATTATCAATAAAAATGGACGATTTTAAATAACAATGGACGAGTGGTTCGATAAATACTAATTAAAATATGTCATAGTATCATTAAGAAAATATGACCCAAAGAATAAGAATTTCAAAGCACTTAATTTAGGCCGTGAAGAGATAAAACAGAGTGGCACAGACTCAAATATTTTTTTTTTTTTTTTGAGTAGACTTTTGTAAACATATAGTTAGATTTACTATTTACTGTCGATGCACGATATATTTTATCGCAAATATTCGAAAAAAGTACTGTATAAGAATGAAGAAGAGAGTGATGAAGAAATCGTTAACAAAAATATTACTGACATAGAGGAAGAACAATAAATTGACACAGATGAAGAATATGATCTTGAAAAAGAAATTAAAAATGTTACTAACTGTGTTCGTAATGTTGTAAACTATTTACTTTATCAAATGAAAAATTATATACTAAAATAACAAACATTAGGGTGACAGAAAATTAAACAATAAAAACAAAATTCAGTACCATATATTATCTATAAAAAAATGTCATCGGGTCTAAGTGGGTTTTAAGTATTTAATAAAAAATCTAAAAAATTTTGTTTTTTCTTTTTTTTGCGAGATTTAGTGTTTGCGTACGTTGAAAATGAATGCATGCATATATTCCATATACAGTTGAATCTCTCAAATTAGAACTCTCACAAATCGAACCGTCCAGAAATTAGAACCAATTATTTCAATATATTGGACGCTCTGAAATTGGAACCTATAGTTCTTATTTTATTTTTATTATTTATTTTGATTATTTTAGAGAGTTTTTTTCTTTTTCGTTTTTATTTACACTAGAAAATACTTTTTTTTTCTTATGATTTTAAACTAAATAGGAGAAAAACCAATTAAAACGCTATAGTTTTCGGGTCAGTTGATAACTGAAGTTTCAAGTAAAGTGTGCATACGTATGAAAGTTAAATAAAATAAAAAATGCCAAACAGTCGTAAAAAAAATAAAAAAGTTAAAATTTTAAAAGACTTATTGAAGGGGTGAATGGAAACGATTTTCAAGATTTTAATGTGGCAAAACCTTCCATCAGCTACATAAAATTAAAAAACAAGAAATAATTGATGCAGTTTCCAGCACCTATCAGAAAACAAAAAAGAATGTATATATTTTTATAAAGCAGAATATGTGCTTTTTAAGTGGGTTTTAAATCAGTGTGAAAAGAACAACACAGTGGCAGGACCCATATTAAAAGCAAAAGCTAAGTCAATTTTTAAGGAAGTGTACCCGGATACTGCAAGTGATGGATGGTTTTCCAAATTTAAAACCCGGCATGGAATAAGGTTTTTAAAAATCGGTAGTGGAATACTCTCAAATGATATTAGCGAGGTCACTCCATTTGTACTCAGATTTTGTGCATAAGCCAAGAAAAAGAGTTACTGAAAAAAATAAAAACTATTTTGTCTTAATATTAAAGCTTACATAATTAGTTTCATGTATTATAATCACTTTCTGTAGGAAAAAAAATGTCCAGAAATTCAAACTTTTCAGAAATTTGAACTACCCGGTGAGTTTAAACACACAAAATGCAACTGTACAGTTGTAATTGAATAACATTTAATTAAAAAAATATAAACAATTGAAATAAAAATTTAAGTACTGGAAGGCAGATGTGACAAGTGCAAAGGAGCTATACGTGGTGAAAATGGAATTAAATGAGCAGGAGTGTGCGCCAAAAATTATTATAATGCAAAAATATGCGCTGGCTTGGATGATTACAGTGCCAATGTTTTAAATGAAAATATTATGCTGCAATTTATTTGTGGAGATTGTATACAATATATACATAATGTGGATTTTGTGATAAAAGATATACAAGGAGTGGTAAAAACAAATGGATAATATATAAAAGAATATAAGATGATTTTGAAACAGCATTGAAAAAAGCGAAAATGAATTAAAAAAATTTATTACAAGTAATGGAGTTAGCTTTTACAAAAAGATTGGAAGAAATGAAAAAGGCACAAGAAATATGTGGAAATAGTGTATTGGAAATGGAAAAAATCCAAAATATGGCAGAAACATTTAAAGAAAAAAGTGAGAAAGTTTGTTGTGAGCTTCAAGAATTTAAAAACGAGAAGCGGAAATTCCAATACCAGAAACAGCAACAACATAAGACTACCTAAGATTAAGACTGATCTTCAAAAGGAAAGTGTATTTTTTGAAGGATTCCAAATGTAAATGGATTACCAACGGAACTAAAAGAATGCCAAAATGAAATTCCCTTTAAGAAAAAACTAAAAACTTACTGTAAAACATTATTCTAATTTAATATATTATATGACTTTTTAATTTTATTGATTTATATCTAGGTGTTGGAGACCGTAATAAATAAATAAACATATAAAATAAAGTGGTTCCAATTTGTGAGATTACACTGTTATGTGGTTTTCTCGTCATAACAGAAAACTTAAGTTTATTTAAAAATTTATTTGCGATGTGGTACAAGAAGTCTCTAAAATCTTTAAAAACATTTAGTTTTAATCTCTTCTTAACCAAATGATATAATAAGTGCTGCAAGAAAATATAGGCACAGTAAAAAATCCCTGAAGAACACGTTTTTTAAACTACTACTTCACGTAGACTTTAAGTTATTTGGTCCTCATTCGCCCACAACTTCTTTTACAATCACTTGTAGAATTTTAACCCTACTTCAAATAAAAATATTTTGTTGACGAGGGTTTTTATATATTTTCGCATTCGGTTGTGAATAACAAACTAATCCAATGATAGATCTTTCATCACAAATAACGGGAATCGTAAAGATATTTTTCAAAAAATTATCCAAGTTATTAATTCAGGATTTGGAAATGATGCCAAAACTTACAATGATTATATTGAAGAGACAGTCAGAAAACTTGTTGTGGCATACCTCTGCACTAGCTTCATCCATCGGCACATAAAATTCTGATCCATGAAGCAGAGGTGATCAAGCATGCTTTAAATTCAACAGGTGGAAATAACTTAACTGATACAACTAATACAGAACAAATGTCGCGTATACTGCTACAAATACAAGCTCTTTTTAAATTTAGATCCATGTGTTTCTGGAGCCCGAAGCTTACCAACAATAAAAAAATAACTACTGTAAGTCAAGGAGTTTTTAATTTGCTTAACGTTTGATATATATAATTATCTTTTGTTTAACCTTATAAACGTCTTTTAGTTAATCATACATTTTATTGCGTTTTATAACTTTCTATAGCTTTTTGATTAAGTTTTTTATCAGTGAAAATTTGGATGAATAAATATGGAATAAAAATTTACATATGGAACTTTTATATTGAAGTACTTTATTTCAAAAATTTTTAAATCAAATATAAATGCCATTTATTCCTTTATATATCAAATGGCTTCTATTTATAGTTGTTAATACTTTTTCCTAAAAATGTATAAATCTTAACTTCTTGGGGCATGCTATCAGCTCATAAATTCTTAGAACCCATGCTTTTTAGTTTTAGAGATATAGATTTTTGATTAACTTTCATCTGCTTATTTCTCGAATTCGGCAGTACGGCGAAGAAAATCTTCTCAACTGTTATAACATTCACAGTACTAAGATGTTGTTCCTCTTTTTGCCTTCTATTTAAACTTCAATTATAACGACGACAAGGACGATAAGTGACCGTACTGGTAGTTGTACAACAACCTACGTTTCTTCAATTTTACCTCTAGTTATTTTTGTATCTAACGTTATCTTGTTTTAGAGCTCGCTTTAGGTTGAGTCTAATTATCCTTAAAGCTAAATTTCGGTGACATTTCTATTTACAGTACTTTTCGTTTATAACCCATTCCGCCTAAAGGCCAAAAACAGATGTAAGCCAAAACTTGCAGGTTTTTCGAATTTCATACAAATTATTTGTTTCTAAGTCCACTTCGCCTATAGTCCATTTTCGTTTAAAGGCCAAATTTTCTTTGCATACATAGCTAATATTGTATATAAAAAAAACTTTCATATAGTCCACCCTGTTTTTTTTAATCATTTTTTTTAAACAAGCTGGCAACCGGTTTTTATTTTAAAGCATTTGAATTACAATAAATAATATGTATGTATATGATTTTATTTAAATCAATATTTGCTTTTATTTTAAATAAACTTTTATTTTGTTTAAAAAAAGTGGTTTTATTGATGAAATTGCATACTTTGTATATAGTCCAAAATGTGTATTATATCTGGATTCAGTTATAGTCTATAAAATGGCTTAAATAGAAATTCGATTATAGTCCTAATTCGCGTATAGTCCACAAAAATTGTGCAACTATAGTTGTGGACTATAAGGGAAAATTACTGTATATTACTTAAACTGCAAAATATTTTTTCTCAGTAAAATAAAATGATTATTGACATTTTTCTCAGTAGTTTGAGATGTTTCCATCCACTTAATGAAAAAATTGTATGTAAGAAGTCAAAATTATTGGAAGCGCGGATCTTTAAGGTTAAATTTACTAAATTCAAGGTTTTTATTATATTTTTATTAAATTTTTGGCCCAGACATACAACTTTTAATTGAAATTCAAAATTTTCATTTTTCATTATTATTTACTGTTATTATTGCTATTTTTCTACTTTTTTGTTTTTAAGTTTTTATAATCGGTATTGAAGCGAAATTTTTGTCTACAAAAAATATTGGAATAAATGTATCCCAGAAAACATCTATATACTGAGCGACATACATACTCCTGCACAGTTAAATCCTTAATGATACGAGAGTTGAACTAACTAGAGGTTAATGCTAAAAAAAATGTTTCTGGAATATTTTGCAGCTTATAAATATACTACAAGAAACATTTCGTAATCTTACAAAATAACAGATTACAACTTTGGCAACTTTATTTCTTACAGCCAAACTTAAATCAAAGCGCAAAGCTGTCATGGTCATACAAATGCATATTTAAAAGGTGCAGAGTCAGTGCTAAGAAATTGAAAAATTTTATTTTTACTGTTAGCGTTTGCTGCTTGTTTGTTTGTTTATTATGTCTCTTACAAAATGTGAAAAAGCGTATACCTAAGTTAATTATTCTGTTTGTTATTTCTACAATATCAATTTCCGACCCTGAAAAGTATATATGTATATTCTGTGCTCTTATGCATGCCGAAGTCAATTGAGCGGTGTCTGTCCGTATTCGGGTTGAAATCATACTTGCGAAGGCTCTAGATAAGATAAAGAAAGTTAAAATGTACCAATCGATGAGACGTAGATACGAAAATTTTGCTATTGAAAATCAGCAAGATTGGTTAATGTCCTTCAAACCAGGGGCCAAACCATTACTGCATTACGCAGTTTTTAAACCGACACGCATTCTTCTGTTACTTTCGTGCAATAACAAGTTCAAATATTTTTATGCAACATAATTTTTTTTCTTGGTATTGATAAAATGATATATGTTTTTAACGAGTTCAAAGTGGAGGTACTTTCAAATTCGTTGTAGCCGTGTTCCACTGTATTGTATTAAATACACAAGTATCTTACCAACCATAGAATTTCCACATCATTAAACCAAATGGTTAAACATTTTTTCATACTGTATTTTTTTTTTAATTTATTATTCAGTTTTGTTTGTTTTATTTTGAAAAAAAAAGTTATTGATTGCTGTTGTCGAAGTAGGAATAATGTTCCTAACATTCTACAAAGAAAGCAATACGTATTTTAGGTAAATTTAACGCCCTGTAAAACGATGTTATTCTTAGTACGCAAATGATTTTATTTTTTTATATCGACTGCTACAATGAGTGCTTAAATTTATTTACAATTTATTTTTATAGCCGGTATGTTTGCCTACTACGGCCACATAATTGAAATTCAATATTAGAACACCCTTTAATTTAATGTTTTATTTTTCTACTTATTGCTATAGCGTACATATTTTTACTGGCACATAGTTTAAAAAAATTAAAATTTTTATGAATACACGTCACTTTGGAAACATTATTTAATTTTTCGTATTTGCTTTTATAGCAGCTATATTGCTAATCTACTGTTACTCTTCCAGAGATAGAGGGCTGTGGTGACGGTCTGACGGGTGGACAGATATTATCACGAAAACAATGGGATAATGTTTTTACAATTTGTATACGGAACTTTAATTAAAACTGCTTAAATGATTTACAAGCAATCATTTTATTTAATATGGTTTACATTCAACTTACAAATATCACTAAATGCTTCATTGAGACACAAGATATCATTCTGTTTGATATTTTATTTATTTCGCAATCAATACAGCCATTCTCTTTCGAATATTTCATTACATAGGTATTTAGTACTATTTTGGTCGCACGTTTTGCATGTAAGCACAAAGTCATAAAGATAGTTGATTAAAGCTCGAAATTAAACCCTTTCAGCAGTGTTTGCCTAAATTTGATTTTCTAGGTTGGCACATAAGACGTTATGGTTAGTTCTCACTAATTATATTTTAACTAAGGGCTAACATATTAATTGTCATACATTTTTCTTTTAGAGCAACAGCAATTTTTTAATAATATATTTAAATATGTTTATTGGCTTGTTTGCTTTTGTTGCCATAGCCACTGGACCGATATTCTTGAAATTTTCAAAGATTGTTGAAATTGCAAGTGGTCATGGTACTTCCTATATGAACTAAATATCTGTAATCGTATTTCTTTGAATAGGTTTAATTTTGAAATTCTACAAGATATAGAGGTAACCTTCTTAGTAGTGTGTATAGCATAGAGAAAAGTACGTTGGATTGAAAAAGTAGGTGTGGTTGCTCCCATACAAGTGAAAAAATTATTAAAGTGTACATAGACAACCATAATAAGTATTTCTGGATATGTTTTACGCGTCCCGAAGCGTAAAATCATTACTGTCTCCTAGGGAAATAAAATTGGTAGAGTAATTCGTTACGCGTGTGCTTTAAAAAAGTAAATAACGCATAACTAACAAAAGTGTATAGCAGATATAGTTAAGTTTGAAAAAAGGGAATGGCTTGTGTCTGAACAAGAAGAAGTTAGTTTATAAGTTGTCGGGTCTACCCAGCAAGCAATATTAATTTAGCAGTAAGCAAAAGCAAGTTTAGTAAACTTTTAAGTTTTATACGGTTAATTATCTTATAGGAAAATTTTGTATTTATTTTTTAATTTTATAAATAATTAAGGTTTTTAAAATGCTGTTAAATCACTAAATAATCATTCGCAAGTTTAAGTCCTTAACTTTAAAATTATTTATTTTACAAATTTTTTTAAGAATATTACAACCGTATCTACTTTAAACTTACATCAAGAAATGGATGATTGAAACTAATGCACATACAATCTTGCAGTTTAAAAATTCTAACAACTTTTTTTTAAACGGACGGTTTTAATAGTAAATTGGAATGATTATTTTTTTTTTTTTTTTTTTGTAGACTAAGCTACTTTTGGGTTTATGTTTATATATATTTGTTTAACAAAGCAGCTTATAAAAAACTAATGTTTGTAGTTATTAAAACAAAAAAACATTAGAAAAGTTTTTATCAGTTTTTTAGAGTATTTTGCATATCGTGATGTTAGGAAATGTGTCATTAATTTAATATATAGAATCAGTAATTGAAATACTAACAGTAAGAATATTAAAATGTAAATAAAAAGTTAATTTCATCATGAGATGTTTGAGTTATTGTGTAGAAGTTGTGGTTTCCATAAAACCTGATGCTGTGCTTCATGATAGTACTCGTAAGAAACTTTATAAATATATTGGTGGCATTCTTGAGACTGCCTTACTTTTTATAAAAGGTAGTGCGAAAATCTTAAAGTCATTTACAGGCGAGGTTGTAAGTTGACTCTGAATATCCAAACAAACAAAAAAAAAAAAAAAAAAAAATACAAAAATTGTGTTGCCAGATAGGCTAGAATATATACTTTGAACAAAGATAGCAAACAGCATATACAAATGTAAATAGATTTAAAACAACATAAAATTTGATTAAAACAACATAAAATTTGACCAGCTTATCTATTAATTGTTTCCGTTCAATTATTACCGGTATATTCTTCACGTGTTTACAAAAGTTACAGACACTATCCATTTAAGTCTTGGGTGAAAAAGGGTAAAACTTACATTGTTCTTCCATTTTTAATTGTCCCAATATTGATTTCCGAGCGCATAAGGTATATTTTCTGATTTCTTATGCGTAGCGAAGTCAATTGAGCGTTGTCCGTCTATCTGCCCATGTTCATGTTGAAATCAACTTTGCTAAGGCACTGGATGAGCAAAAGAAAACTAAAATACACGAATCGATTAGACACAGTTTCGTTATAAATAATCAGCAAGATCGGTCTATATCCTACGAGGAAGCGAGCAAAACCCCACGCCTGCCTCTAATTTTTTTCATATCATTTGGAACAAATCTAGTTTCATAAAACTACTCCAACTAAAAAAAGAAATATACAGGGCGAGAAAGAATAAAAAAAAATTTATTTCTTATTTTTTAATTACATGCCTGTCACCCTAATATTTGCTTTTCATTGGAGTTACTTCACCATGCTGCATTTAGAGGTGTGGTAAAGGCTATAAGCTTAGCCGAATTTAATTCCCGTCTAGTTTTTAATTAAAAAAGGGTTAGAATATTTCAATTTTGAAGGAAATACAGGTAAAAGGGACTAAATTAAATAATTTTTTGTTAACAATAAATACGATTTTGTTTATTGAAATATTGTTTTTTTTTTGCAAGTCACAAAAAAATTTAAAACACACTGTGGTTCTCTTGTTCGTGAAAAAAATATCACGAAGGAAAAGTGCAACATGGTTCCTTTATTCTTATAGTCAAAGTCAATTCTGACAAACATTTTTCTACGCAATAGCTGTATCAGTCATCAGTTACATTCAAATGACTGGTAAAATATTCGAAATTGATTTTAAAGGGTAATATTAATCAATGTACTGGAGGGATGACCGAAACTAATACATAAACAAATTTGCATTACACATTTGCAAAAATTTTATATTAAACGGTATTTCTCTTGTATCGCTTTTGCTGTAAATTGGAATAGTTTTTTAAATAGACTAATGCTGTTTTTCAGTCGATCAACTATCTGAAAAATTTATCCGCAAATAACTCAAAGAAGAGTGCATTTCATACCAATTTTTTAAACAAGATAATCGCTTGTAATGCAGAAACAGCAATAAATTGTCGTGCAAGTACGTCTTTTCTAAAAATATAGCTCATTTTTATTAAGCTTATTTTTAACAAGATGGTGGTTTAAATGAGTTTAAGAAGTTTTGAAAAAACTGCAATGTTTTTTTTTTTTTTTTTAATTGCAAGGCATAGTATATGTATAAAAAAATGTCGGTCAGCTCGCAATCAGTGACCGCACCTGCAGCAAATAATTTATAAAATATAATCACAGGACACACAGCTGACTTCGATAAGATTAAAATACTTGACAAAGAAAAAGTGAAGAAAAAACGTTTCATAATTGAGAGCTTACATATACAACAAAAAATTACAAAAACAATGAATCATAAAGAAGACACTGACAACATAAGCGCAAGCTATAGAGTTGCACTAAAATAAAAATTTAAAAAGTACAACTGTTAATAAAAGAATTAGTGCAATGTTTAAATGTTTGTCTTTTGTAAAATTCTTTTTATTGTTTACTTTTAAATGTAATATTGCTTAAATTATTGTAAGTTCTGATTGTTGTTTTTTGTATATATATTTTAATAATAATAATTTTATTAAATACAGACGAATATCCCTTGAAAAAGTCAACAAAAAAATTGACGAAACGTCGGGATTAAAAAAATGTAATAAATTTGGTTTTCATTACATTTATCTAAATAGGCCTAATTAGCTTATATAAAAAACAGTAACACAATCAAAAAAAATTATTAGTTTTATTTGTAGAATAAAATTTTATTTTAAATTTAATTGGTTTAATCAGAAAATAAATTGAAAATAAGTACAAAATTTGCTAATTTAATTAATTATTGAAAAGAAAGGAATATTCTGAATATATAAAATATTACGTTTTCAGCTTTATTTGTACAATTTAAATTTTTTTATTGCAGGTACAAGTTTTTTTGGAATTTTCGTGAAAATAATTAATTTGGTAAAATATTAACCTTTTAGTGAAATTCTAATGTTTTGCTAATATACAGTTTTTTATGTATTTCCGGTTTTCAATAAGCTTATAATTTTTTGATGCGAAAACAATTTTTTAGCAGATTTTAATTTTTTTGATAAAATGTTTTTTTTTTGTATAGTTTTAGATGCTAGTATTTTGGTTTTAAATAAAACAAAGCAAAAAACAACAATAACTAACAAAAAAAAAAAAAACACAAACAAAAACAAACAAAATCAAATAATTCTTATTTTGTCAAATTGACGCAGTTTTGCAAAAGCATGTAAGATTTATCTAGTTTATGCTTATGTTTATAATTTCAGAACTGGGTCTATATTTGGTTTGATCGGCGAATGCCTTCGATGTGATCACATGATTAAAAATTATTTACTGATGGAACAAATCCAACAAACCTAATAAAAAATTTAGTCATTGTTGTTAAAAAATTAATAATAGTCACTAATTGAGTAATTTTTTGAGCAAATTTTGTTTTTTGGTTACTTTTTTAAATTACGAACTTAAAAAAGTAACCAAACAAAACACCAATCAAAAAAATTCAGTCATTTTCTTGTGTTTTCGAACATTTAAAACGATGTCGAAGATTTGAAAATAGCGTGATTTTCAGAACAGCAACAAATTGTTATCGTGATTTTAAGCCCGTCCGTTATTTGAAATCACGCGATTTTTAGAAAAGACCTGTATAGTATTATTTCAAACATGAACTCGAGTATCATAGAGAAGAATCTTTAATCAATATTTTAAAGATTATATTGGAATGAAGCTTGCATGTCTGCTTATTTTTAGCTTTAATCCTTCTGAAAGTGCCAAAAAGACATTTCATTCTTTTAAAAATTTCTGCTTTTACAATATTTCTTTTGTATGTGATAGATGCTGCTGCACGTCAGCAAATGGTAGGTTGAAAAAAACAATTATTTTTTTTAATTGCATAAAGATATTTTGTCTGTTAAACCAACTTTAAATTTTTACTTATCAACATAATGGGATCTTCATATGGATTTAATCTCAGAAACTTAATCAGTAGGAGGTTTTTTCCCGTTATTTTTTTTTTTATTATAGCAAAATGTTAGGCCTCTTTTAACCAAATATTTTGTGGAGTGAGACATTACAAAAAGAAAGGGAAGTAAAAGATTTGAGACTAAAATTTAATAATATTTGTGCTAAAAAATAAAGTACTTTATTGTATATATCATATTTATAGTCGTCTTTTGAGAAGATCGCGTGTGACTTATATTCGGTCTTCCTAATTTTTTCTTTAAGAGGTAAGAATTTCTGTTCTTGTTTTTAATTTTTATAGATTAAAAAATTTAGCAGAAAAGGTTGTCGTGTTCATTAAATCTGTAAAAAAAAGAAAAAAAAAATTGATTAGGAAAAATTTCTCAGTTATGTCAGAGAAACAAGGTACTGATTCGCAATCGTTTCCGTTTAAACTAAGCAACAAGCATTTCGCTGGAAATTCTGTAGGTAAGTAAATTTTTCTTAACAATTCATTTGTATTTAGTTAACAATATTTGTAAAAATTTTACATAGACAAAGGATGACGTCGGCGGCACAGTTGCTTGTAATGCCATACCTCAGAAATGAGTATATAAAACGCACACAAAACTGCAGATTTCGTGCATTTAGTCAACACTAGTATTCCACTTACAGTAAATAATATTACAATAGAGAAAATGAATAAAATTAAACATCTTAGTTTCATTATCGACAATGAATTTAAATTAAAAGAACATATTGAAAACTTAAAAAAAAACGGGAAAAATCGAATTAGAAATAGAATGTCAGCTATTACATCGATCAACATATACAACACTATTAATAATCCTCACTTTGAATACGGATCAACTATACTATACACACGCTGCACAGACTAACGAGTATCGAGACTGAAAAAAATACAAAAAAGCGGTGCGAGAAATATTAAAGTGAAATAGATTTACGCCAATAAAATTTATTTATTACCAACGCTAAGACAGCTTAATATACATCAAAGAATAATGTTTAACACTATAAATTTTATTCGAAAAACTAAAGTGGGTGTTGTATCGGATTACTTGACTAATAATTGCGATATGTTGGAGGAGTTTAACCATACATGCTTAGGAATGTCTAGATTTAGGACCATAGATTAAGGTAACAGAAAAAAAAAAGAGTTAAGCAGAAAAGCAGACTAAATTTAGAATAAAAATGGAACAATTTTAATAAATTCCGCGTAAAAAGGTTTATTTCACTCGTACGTTTTTTTTTTTTTTTGCAACAAATAAGAAAGGAAACAAAAATGGCAACGACTGAATAAATGTATATAATTATGGAATTCTAATGTTAGAGACTGGAGTAGTAATGACTGTAATAAAAATGACAATATACGTTATAATATAAGATAATTTTAGGCAGAACAGAGGATGTAAAACAGTATAAATATCCCATTGTTAGGGTGACAGAGTATCACTGAAACAAACAGCCACTTGCTGTTTATTTTGTCTTTGTTATTTAAAAAAAAAACATTGAAAAGTTGGCATAAAAGTTTGTTCACATTTGTCCTTATTTGACTACAAAATACACTTTTACAGGCTTTTATATTATACGTGTACATTTCTACACGTGAAATTTCTACATAGAGTTAAATTCGTTTTAAAAATTTAGAATATATCTTTTCTTTTAATATTTGTAACGAGAACTTCAAATTTTTTCTATTGCGGTGCATAAATTTCATAGTGTACTTGCATTTATTAAGAGGTGGGTATAAAAGTTCACTGACAGAAATACCACGAAACAATTACATAATTTACTTGTAAAACATATATATGAAACTATTGTATGAACCACTTCTGTTTTGTTTGAGACCTTTATTCCCTGATAACGGTTTTAATCTTCCATCGTATACAGCAAGTCAGGCTTTTATTAAATTGCCCATTTTAAAAAGCCGAAGGACAGTGCTTAATGTGGCGTAAATGGCGATGCCGTATTAGAATTTCTTTTAAGCAATATAAACTTAAATGTTCCTGGGCGATCTGCCCGCTACTGGACATTGGTACATCTTAAAATTTTACATAAGAAATACGCAGATGCTGATTCGTTTAGCAAAATCTGCAATAGTTTACTTTATTGGGTTTTCCGCATATGTAAAACGTAATATTATATTTTTCCAAATTTTAATATTTCAATTAAATTATAATTGCAAATAAATTTATTAATATTTTATATTTGCAGCATAAATAGTGTTATGAATTTTCTTTTTTTAAGGGTCCTGCAAACAAAGTGTAAAATTACAATACTGTTGTTTTCAGTATAACGCCTGTTCATCTGTCATAGCCCTCAATTTCTAAACCTCTGTAATAATCATATTCATTTATGACAAATTAAAAAGTTTCCCAATATTAACGTTATTTTAACCGCAAATATATGCTACTTAATAGAGTATTTCACAATCATTTAATAAGTATTATCATCAATAAATGTCGTGCTGGTGATTTTTATGTTCACAACCCGTATTGGATTCGCCATTCAAACCGTACTACCCTCGGGGGCCAATATGTTAAGCTACTTTCCGGGCAAAACCATCTAACACAGTTAACTAATGAGCCAACACATATTTCGTGTGTAAAGGGCCAACAACACAATACTCTTGAACTTTTTCTTACCTCCAACCCTGATAAGTATGAAGTAAGCATCCGCTCTCAGTAACTCGGATCACTGCACCATTTTTCCCTCCTTTTCGGTCGCTGAACTTTAAAACGTTTCAAAAATGACCACGAAGCGTTTAATATATATGAACGAAAAGGCTTGCTGGGCTGAGCTCAACAATTTTTTTCGGCATTTTAATTGGAAACTTTGTTTTCTAGACAATAGAGCCGATGATATGGCGGAAATGGTTGAAAACCTTCATTTTATTTTAGCAAATCTGAGTTAGGCCAAAAAAGAATTTTTGGTTTAATTAGACGTGCAAAAATGCAGTCAGATCCAGGGAGGAAGTATTTAGTACATGGCGGTGTTACAAAAACGCAGGTACTGATAAGCTATGCAAAAACGTGAGATCTTCATGTGCCAAGGAACTCAATCGTGAAAAGGCTTCATACGTGCAGCGAATTCTTGCTAAAGTTCTTACTACTTCTCGTTAAAAGAGTAAAGGATAAAGTTTCTCAGTTTCACTTATTTTAAGGCATGATCCAATAATTAACGTCCTAGTTGATAAAGCTAACCTTTTGGCTTATATTTTTGTAAGCAACCCCTACTTGCCGGAAAGCAACCAAACACTGCATGCTCTGGAAAGAGTATCAGTAACTATACCAGAATATTCTTCCGAGGACGTATTGTTAAAAAAGTTTTAGCGGATCTCAACATATACAAGTCCCCTAGTCCGGATGGAATTCCAGCACTGGTCTTGAAGTAGTTCTCCTCGACGTTACCGCGTCCATTTGCAAAAGTTTTTAACATTTTGTACCATGTTGAAGAGCTCCCATCATGTAGGAAGTTTGCTAATGTAACACCAATACCCAAAAAGGGAGAGGCTAGTAACCCTGAAAATGACCGTCCAATCGCAATTTGCTCTTTACTTTTCAAAGTAATGGAAAGTATGCTTAATTTTCATCCTGTGAAATATCTGGAGTTTAACAGCTTACTTAGTGACCAGCAGTACGATTTCCATAGGGGACGATCTACGAATGACTTACTGGTCTTCCTTACGGAACAGTGGTGGTAATCCATTCACCATTTTGGCAAAATTAAAGTAGTGGCATGGTGTACTCATATCAAAACTTTTTGCTTTTGGTTTCGGTGATAGCTTCTCTCGACGTATATTAAGCTTTTTAGAGATCGCACTATACGAGTTGTTAAGGGATCTCGCCAAATGAATTTAAGGTAAATTCAGGGGTAGCGCTAGGTTCGGTCCTTTCCCTTAACCTTTTTCTTTTTTTTTTCTTAATGACCTCCTACGTAAGACTTCCAACCGTATCTATTCTTTCGCAGATGACAGTAGCATACGTCATTCATTTTCGTTAAGCAATAGACCAAGCCGCAGGCCTTTTACCGTCTAGATAATTGTTTTGAAGGCAGCAGCTTTATAATAAAATAATAAATTTATTGTATTTCAGTGATGTCCCTTTGATTTTTAGTCATTTTTAATGATGCCGCTCTAGTGTATGATTTGAAAAATATATCAGCTGTTGCGTAAGAGGCTATTAGAAGAGTAAAACAATATTTTAAAAGGACACTTTAATTTTTCATATAAAAAATACATCTATAAAACTATTTCTCAGTAGTAATAATTAGTACATCCCTATGGGGGAAAAATAACTTCAAAAAGATTTGTCTGGTGAAACTTATTGAGATTCACATAAGAGTGACAGTCGATAGAAACCTTTTTTCTCCATTTCAACATGAAAAGTAGATCGGTTAAAATGGTGTTACAATCGCTCATTGATCATATAGAGAAACCTCTGGAGCACAAGTATTACACCATGGTAGCCTTTAGCAGTATCCATCCGCTAGCGATTACTTGGGCTCTAACGCCGAGGGTTTTAACACGCTTGCTAGGGTATAGGATGGTAAATTCCTCTGGCATGGCCACATAATCTGCCTGATAGCGCATAATTATCTTATATAGTAATCTGTCGTAGAAGATTAATATCCAGGTTAGGGTAACAAAGGCCTCTACGACATTACACGTGTGCAGGAGGGCAGTTGGCAAAACTTCGAATATCAGCTTACAAGCAAGGCATTAGATTCACGCCTACGAAAGTTTTTTTTTACTGCTCCACTTGCTGATCGTGGATTTATCGGCAGTATGACTAAATGTCAGAGGTGCATGGAACCATGAAACATGGGGACATGTAAGTATTTTATGGACCATGGATGCTACTCCTTACTCGAGCACTCTGCATTTATACGGTTTGTTTACCACATCTTGTCTCTGAATCCGTGGCATCCGTTAACAGGATGGCAGAGGTTTTGAGGTTGCTGGCAAGGGGAACAATGCTTGAGAGCGTGCGGTTCATACCTTCTATTGAACACCCCGTAAGCATGCGGAGACCGTATTGACGCTGCTCTCTTCAGTTTGATTCAGGCTAGATGGTCACACATTCTTGATATTCTCGACCGTTAGGACAATCTGGAACGATTTGGATCGGATACGACGGAGACATCCCGGTCAACGGTATTATAAGGGCTTATCTGATGTATCATCATAAGGATCTAGAAAGATCAATTTCTTTTTCGTTTGTGGGTGTTATACTGATCTATACTCCGATATTACGAATATATCAATAGTTTGAGCGTATATTTTGGCCAGCGACTCTCGTTTGGTTGAATACTCCCTGCTTCTACCGCGCTCATACTTGTCTCTCTTGGTTTTCTTTATCTGTCATCTCTGTGTTTTCCTCTACGTCCTGCATTTCTTCTGTTTCTAATTCAGGAAACACAAAAGGACAATACTGGGACTCAGGTGGGCTGTGGTGACACGGCTGCCTATTGAATATAACCTTATCTGAAAATTTTTGCTAGTCTGGAGTTTCTTTTTTTTTTCTGCTGAACTTTTGGTTCGTAAAAATGTAATGTTATTTCTTAGAAAACAATAAAGGGTATAAAAGGAATCAGAAACCAAACGTGCACTGAAAACATGTAGACTCCATTTATTGTACCATTTTTAACATTTAAAACTTCATAGGAGGATATTGCAATTATATGATTTGCCATTTTTTGACGTGTAAACTATTACCAAATAGTTTTTATTTACTAACTATTAACATTGCCTAATTTTTATTTTTAATAACAATCTTTAATTAAATATTAATGCTTATTTAATCTTTTTAATTATCTGTTCTAATTTTGGAAAAAAGTAAAAATTAATAAACAATATTTTTATTTAAAAAAACCAGTCTTTATCTTAAAATATACTTTCATTCTTCTCGTGCCGCAATTAGCAAACTTTTTTTACAGGTCAGCCCACGGGAAAAATTTGTAGATTATGGAATTGATTAGACCTTTTATTATTAGGGTCTGTATTTAAAAGATTATACAGGAACTGTTGCAGCAACCGGTTCCAAGACTCACTCGTGAAATTTTCTAAGCACTGTTGGTATTGATATAGGACACCCTCAATAGCCTTTGTCTACCCTATAGCCTCAGTTAAAATACAGCAGAAACAATTTTTGAAATCGGATTAGTTAACGTAAGATTTAAAAAATAATGCTGTCTATCGATTCCAATCTCCAATTTCATTTAAATCTGTTGGACACTTGCGGATTTTTTTATTATCTGCCATTATATATAACGTTCAGCTGGTTAGCTTTAACTGATGAACGAATAAATAGGTAATAAAGAAACAAACACAGAAAGTTACAAACATATTAAACCTGTTTGTATTAATGTAACACCTCGTTTGTCATTATCCTGAACTACTAGTTGTCTTCCTTAATATTTCGGCAGACAAATCTAATAGGGTGGTTCTAAGGACCAAGAGGTTTAAACACGTTGGAAAATTATTCTGTGACAATCAATTCCACCTAAAACAAGGGTATTGTTAGCCAAGAAATAAAATAATTTTAAGTCTAGATAAAAAGAACAATATACAGGCATGTCACAGAACTCAATTCCGATCGAAAGTGGTTTCAATTCCGCAAATTGCTTCTTCAGAGAACTAAAAACGAAAAATTTTTTCGGAATAAAACCACTTTCAAATTTCAAAGTGGAATTTAGTTTTTTTGAAATTTTGTTATTTGCGTTTCTTAAATTTAATTTTATGATGTGTCTTACTTAGATTAGTCTTGTTGTTTATTTTAATGTGCAAAATATTGCCAAATTTAAATTAAATAGTGTAGATTTAAAACATTTCAGAAATAAACAAACTCGATCGGAGTCTGAAGAAGATAAAACAAAATCGATCGGAATTGTTAATACGGAATTAAAACCATTCCGATTGAAATGGGTGACATGCCTGATAAAGCATAAATGTTTTACATTTCATTAAAGAATGTATTAACAGATAAAAGGCAAACATTAATTCATCAATTTGTATGAAATTTTCTTAAAATTTTAATAAAATTACTTTGTATATATTTGATTAGTTCACGTTTTAAGACACAACTCTTCTGACATGTTGGCATAGCTTTAGGTGAAATCGTGGTCACTGGCTGTTTATTTGGTATGTTTGGCGAACGCTCAAGATGTGAGAAAACCATTTTCAAGCAGCGTTTTCATTAGAATTGGAGAAAAGTGTAAAGAATTTGTTGCATAAATAGAGGTAGGTTCAGATAATTTTGTCCGAAAGGGTAGTATATATTGAAATCATATTATATACGTAGATTGATTTATATCTGTTGTGTTTATTTTAATATTTACGTATATTATTATTGGATAGGTAAGTGTGATCATCTGTGGGTGTTTTACGCTTAAAAGTGCCAGAGGTTTTCTTTACCTGTTCTTAAATAATATCTCCGTTAAAAGTTTGTGCTTTAAACATTTCCACGTTTTCAAGAATATCTAGTTTTCGTCCCTTTTACTTGGATGTAGTAATGAGTTAGGGTGTATTGCATACATAAAAAAAATCAAATACACAATGGAAAAAGAGTAAGATAGATCTTTACACTTTAATAACACTAGCTTTGAACATATGCTATAAAAAGGTCATAATAAAAAATTAAAAAATTTTCGCTTGAGAAATATTCAGTAGTAAGTAATTTATTTACTACGAAATTGGCAAAAACAGGTGGAACATTTTTAAATAGTGAAACTCAAAAACTAGTGGGATGCTAATGACCGGACTATGGATTCTTACCTTATTTTAATACAATTCCAAATAAAAGAAAATTCATGATCTGGCAACTGTGTGCCAGCACATTATTTTATAAATCGAACAAAAATTTTTTTTTTTTTACTGCAACTAGACTGTGCTAATGCAGGTAAAAGAAAGCTATAAATAACGCCATAGAATCTAGGGATTACTTGTGAGAATAACGTTAAAACAAGAAAGTTGATAAGAGGGATGGAAAAAAAGGTGACGTGCAAATTTCTACAAGAAAAACTGCAGGACATTATTTAGAGAAGCAGACAAGTATTTAATATAGTGTATTTTAACGTTTATGTAAATGTGTTCATATATGGTTAAACACAGCACTAATTTAAAACGTTTTTAAAACATTGCACGAAAAAAGGTTTTTGCATGTAAGGTGAACAGATTTTTTACTAGAAACATGAAACCAGAAGTTAATATGAATTTATAATTTAAAAATTTTACTATCATTTTGCGGCTTAATTCTTTTCTGTTGGAAATTTTGTTAGCTATTCTATCGTATAAAAAATATGTTAGTGATGGCTGATGTTATCACAATAGATTGATTGATGGCTTAATAAGGCTTGTTGAAAATATTCGTTTATTTTCTCGTTTATTCATTTTTCTCTATTAAACTTGTTACTCAATATCGTATTGTTGTTTCAGTGCACAGTTTTTCTTGATGTTATTGACAGCTGCCTTATCATTAAGCCGCTTTAGTCATTTGATTTTTCCAATCACTTTTTTAACAAAGAAACAAACAAGTATTGCGCCGATACAAGGACAAATTATTTGCACTACACCGACATTTTCTGCAACAAAATCAAAAGCAAGTGCCTGATATTAGCAAAAGAAATTGAATTATCAGTTTTGCTGTCAACCATGTTTTCATTGTGAAAAATGCTTTTATTAATTCCTTTTCGATTTACGTTAATTTTAACTTCAAAATTTACTAAATATTGCCATTATTCAAGAAATGTTTGAAGTGATTTCTACAGGAAAAAAGGGTCGGGTGTATATAAGATTGTCACTTCGTTTGAAATTTCTACAATCTTCCTTTCCGACGCCATAATATGTATATATCCTTAATCCTTACACATAGAGGAGTCGATTTAGTCATGAGCTTGAATAAAAATTGTTCACTTTGTCTTGTTTATTATCATAAATTTTCAATAATGAATATGCGTACAAACTATGTACGAGTGAAACTGAAGACCAAACATCTAACATCTTCAGACAATTTCTCTCAGCAAAAGCTCGGCTTAACCACTACCTTGAATTTTGAGCTTATACTTTAACAGATTCTCGAATGAAGGAGAGTAGTGATAGTAATAGATAGCAAGCAGCTAAAAAAAATATTAAAAAAATGAGTACACAATTCTTTTGGTGAAGGGTATATAAGATTCACCAGAGCCGAATATAGCAATCTTACTTGTTTAAATTAAATAAAAAAAATTTGCAAAGTTAAGAGTTAAGTTTCCTTCAAAAGTTCTTAATTTGCCCTCGAAAAATCTGTGATATGCCGTTGATTGAAGGGTGACCTACTTATCGCTGAGCATAGTAGAAGCAACTGAACTAAATGAGCTTTGAAGCTTGACATTAAAAGATAACAATAAAATTGCTTAAATAAATTCAGCCCAGTAATGATCTAAAATAAATATTTAAATAACAACAACATCCCTATTAATTACTTTTTGAAAAATAAATACGAAATGTAAACCTAACTGTTAAAAGTATCTGTTGATACTGTTTTTGTTTGCTGTCAAAAGTATCACAGCGAATATTGTTAATGGTGTCCTGTAATACTGTCATCAGAAAACGTTAATTGCTAATTTAACATTTACATGTTATTTAGTTGATAAAATAATTCTTGCAAAAAAGCCGACTTCAAAACAGCAGTTGATATAGTAATGGACATTCTGTCTAATTTTAAAAAGGTTTGTATGTAACGGTTTCAAAGATAAAACCATATAAGTCAAATTACTCAGTTAAAGGGACACCCTTAAATTTCTAATTTCAAATTTGCTACTTGTTATAGCAGACTTAGCAATAAAGGTTTTGTACAAATTTCAATCAAGTGTCTACGTATGTTAACAGTTTGGTCATATCCATCAAATAACAGGAACTATTATAACACCCTATAATTAATAATATTAAATATTTAAACAAACAAATATTCAGACAAAGAAGTGGACATTCTGTTTAATTTTCATTGTTGTATATAACGCTTCAAACGATAGGGCCATATAGGTCAATTGACTTCAAATATAGAAACACCCTTTAATTTCTAAATTCAAATTTTATACTTGTTGTTATAGCGGACTTAGCAATAATGGTTCCTTGTAAATTTCAGCTGTCTGTCTATAACGGTTTAAAAGTTTGTCCACATACATCAACTTAAATCAACTATTGGGACACTTTTTAATTTCCAAATAGAAATTTCATAATTTTTGTTATAGCGGACTTACCAATAAAGGTTCTTTGTAAATTTCTAATAGTTGGTTAAAACAGTTCAAAAGTTTGGCAACATACCTCAAACTACATTTACTATTGGACGCCCTTTAATTTATAATCTTCAAGCGATTGTCTATAACGGCTCAAAAGATAGGAACATATAAGTCAATTAACGTCACCTATGGGGACACCCTTTAATTTTTTTTGTATTTCTTTATGCTATTGGAAGCTATAGTGTTTTTAAGGCAGTGCTCTTAACGGTTAATAATTCACTTAAAAGTCAATAATGATGTATGGGAAAACCCTTTAATTTTTAAGATTATGAACTGTTTTTTAAAGGTGGAGAAATCTGTAAGAATAATCTATCAAATTATCAAAAAAATTTTAAAATCGGTTCAGAATTGACGGAGTAGGCACAAACATTCAGTCGAATTGATAACCTCCTTCTTTTTTTGATGCGGGTAAAAAAAAAATAAAGAGAACTCAGCCAGATAACAGGTTCGTAAAAAGATGATAATTCAGCATCTTTTTGATCTGCTTTTTATTTATTTATTTATTTTTATTATTATTAGTTTCTTTTTTTGTGACTTTTCTTCTTCTCACAGTAGATGGTGTTTTAATATCATGCTGATTTTTATAAGGAAAGCATGGTTACGAGGTACCTTGCAAATTATGAACAATTTCTTGTCAAGCCTTAGCTCTTGTTTTCCTTTTTTTTCATTTATTTTACTTACTTTCTTTGTTTCTAAAAAAAAGTTAATTTACTATAATTATTCACGAAAATGAATGAATGAAAAATTTATTTTTAAAAAAGTGTTCTAGAAATAAGAAAATTTCGTCTTGATATTTCAAAATCTGTTGAAATTGTGTTTGAAGGAAATTATATTCCGTATCCGTCGCACAGTGGCACATATTTTGAAAAGGCGGCCAAAAACCATTTTTTTGTGGTTACCGATCTTATTGTTTTCTTAATCATGTGAAAGTAAATACCAGTAAACATCAAGAGGCAAAAATTTAGAACTCTGTTCCAACTATAACACACTGAATAGGGTGATCCACAATGGTCTTGCTGATTATTTTGTTAAAATGAATTTTTTTTAGTAAATTCTAATTTAAAAAAAAAGACATCGAAACAATTTAATTTTCTTTCATTATGCAGTTCGTAAGTTATCAGTACTAGCAAAATAAAGTCGTTACGTTTTTTAGAAATCGTTAAATTTTTTGTTTTAAAAAAGGTCAAAAGTCCTCAAAAATCTCGTGCATAACAGAGCATAACTCCCCCCCGTCAAACCACGTCGAAAAGAAATTTCTCTGTGTTATAGCCCAAAACGTCCCCTACACACCTATACCCAATTATATGTGCGCCAGGTTTCGACCTTGTACACCAGAGCAATTTTTCTAACCAAAGGTCAGGTATTTTGTACAAAAATTATGAATAAGTACGAAATTAAAAAAAAAAAACTTTTTTTCTACAGAGTTATTTTTAAATTATTTTAACATTTTAACACAAAGTTAAAGCCAATTTTTTTTAAATTTCCTTGTTAGATGGCGTTTAAAACTTTTGCGATGGAATCTGGTAGTATACAAATGCACTATATTGTACCTCTTACATTTGCAAAATCTAAACATTCAACGAAATTTTGGTTACCCGTTATAGTTGGCAATGGCAATTATATCATAAAACAATAAGATCATAAAGAACTATGAATCCAGAGTAATGAAATAATTAAAAAGGAAGTCTTAAATAAAATACGTAAATGCACATGTTTATTATGGCGTTCTTTCGAATGTAAGTTTTATTATCACATAGGTAAGGAAATGTAAGCTAATTCCTTGCATTATTGAAAAACACATTTTTGTAGTCAAAAGATGTGCGCACACACTGCATGCGATGATCTGTACCTGACTATTCTTAGTACATGTTTGTTTTTGCCAACAAACGAAAGAAAAAAGAACAAATTCAAATAAGATATCTTCAGCTAGGCCTTATAATCGGTCAACCTTAATAAGGAGAAGAAAATTCGAATGATGAAAATACTGCAAGAAGATGTTTTCCGATCCAAAAACTGCAGCATCTATCACAGGTGTATATTATGAGTTAATAAGACGATTCAAAATCATATATCAAGTCTTAGCATGTAGCAGAAAGAAAAAAAAATTGGTGATCACGCCAAAAAAAAAAAAAAAAAAAAAAGAAACAGCTGCACTTTACAATGAAAAATATCCTTGCAGATATGTCTGCAATGGTTCAAAAAATTTTGTATATTGGGGAACAAATTATTCAACATAATTTGCTACCAATAGGAGATCTGTCTGAAGAAGCACAAAAAACAAAATCTTAGTAGAGCTGTCTGAAGATGCGCAAGAAACAAGAAACAAAAACGACAAATTCTCTCGAGAACATACCACACGAAAAAGGTCTAGATATTGTACTAATGAAGACTTTATCACCATTTTGTTGTGTACTTCAGATCCAACATGTCCAGTATTCGACAAAAATGGAAAAAGCTTTAGTTAAATTAGAATAGAAGGCAAAAAAGAAAAAAAGGTAATAATTGGTTAAAACACAGGATTAAATAAATTAACTAATTAATGAATTATATAATTTGTTTGTAACACCAGCACAAGAAGCTTGGTTTGCCATTAATTTATTGTATATCAAGTAAGTTTTTTAAGCTCCAACAAGAAATTAAATGAAAATCTTTGCATGGATATAGGCCCATTAGTTAATGAAACACGTAAATATATACAAATTAAGTTGTTACTTTAAAATAAAAATAAAGGAAATTATTTTTTTTTTTAATTTTATTTATTGCATTTTCTTAAACTTAATTTAATATTAATTTTTTATGAACCGTCTCAGGGAGCCGCATGTTAGGCTGGCCTATGATCAGGCTTTGTTGAGTTATTTTTTACAACTGAAATACTGACTTGCAATGACCATATTCTTAGTCTTATTCACCTGTGGAAGAATGCTTTGTCAGCTATTTTATTTTATTTAAATATTTTTTCTTATGACAAATTCACAGACGGTATCTGAACCTCACTTAAGCATTAGTTAAAACAAAAGAATTTATGATTTTATGGGAAGCGCAATGTCAGCAAAAATTTATTGTAATGCAAAACGTACAAAATAATTTATTAATATTATTTTTATTTTTGTTTTCCAACTCGTATCTTAACTTACACACAAAAAAAAGGCTAATACAATTAAAACATTTTTAAAACGTGACTTAGAATATTTAAAACTGATCTGTTTTTAATTAAATTCACGAAAAAACTGTGTATTAAAAAAGAACAACAAAAATGAAGCGATTCACTTATCACTGATCTCAAGTATTTCTTAAAAATTTTAAAAATTTGCTAAGATCTTATACAAATGCAAGCAACTGCCTTATTAACGTGCAAAAAATATCTAAACTTTAACCGTGGGCATGGTACTTCATACAAAGTGAAAAATAATTAGCATATACTTTAAGAACTAAAAAAGTAACCCTGCTTTAGTGTACATAGCTAAGTAAAAAACTTATAGATTCGATAAGTGGACTTGGTCCTCCGTTTGTTATTATTGTAGAGGGGATGTCGAAGCCGTTTTTCAAAGGTGTCCTTTTTGACCTCCTTTCTTTCTAAATAACCATAAGTAACTAATCTGCAATTTACGGCAACTCTTTCCTTGAACTCAGTGATTTCAGACTGATTCTTATGCCAGCCAGTGTCAAATATTCACACAAAATGCGCTCTACCGTCTCAGCCTCTTCCAAATACAGTTTGCTAGGATCGTCTTTTAAGACCTCCATCTTGGACAACTAATACTTCAAATTTCCATTAACTGTCACGCAATTATTCAGCTTAAGGTAATTCTATTTTATTCAAGCACCTTACTGGCGTTGCAGCCAGTAGTACCTCCTATACAAAGTGAACAATTATTGTCATATACCTAAAGAACAATTAAAGATAGAGTGCTGAAATTCTGAAATAGTAGCGGACTTATTATTGTGCATAGCTGACTAAATAATGGGCTAGATTGAAACAGTGGGAACGGAATATCCCATACAAAGTGAATATTAAGTACCATGTCACCTGGTAACTAAAATAGGTAAAGACTTAAAGTTTTATACCAAGTGGCATTATCTTTATGTGCATAGCTAAGCAAAAATATTTCTAAATTGAAACAGTGGGTGCATTTATTTGCAACAAAGTAAAAAAGAAAAATTGCTATAAAAGGTAGAGTCTTAGAATTTTGCGCAAGTAATCCTGTTATTGATGTGCATACATGGGCAAAATTTTGTCTAAATTGGCGCAGTAAATGTTGCACCTCCGTTCAAAGTGAAAAATTATATTCTTGCAACTAGAGGACTTTAAGTTCAAGCGTCTTGAAAAATTTCTTATCTAACAGCATATGGAGTATTTTTCGAGCATAACATTACATTATACTATGAATATGATTTTGTTTTTTGAGCACGAAGAATTTTAAAGTTAGACGAAGTCAAGTTTTCATTTACGTAAAATTTATTGTGAGAAGATTCGCAAATATGTCTCAAACGAAAATATAAACCTCTAATTAATTTACGAAAACTCGCAAATGATTTAAGAAAAAAAATCTATCATATGGGACCAAAACTTATGCTTGCAAAAATTGACTCAGTGGACTGTTCTTCACGTCCCCATGGCGGTGTGTTGGTTAAAGTTTACATTCCATTATTAATTTTATATAAATAAATATATATATATATATATATATATATATATATATATATATATATATATATATATATATATATATATATATATATATATATATATATATATATATATGTAAGCCTTTTTAAACTAAAGAGTATTTGATCCCAACTCAGGCTGCCTTTTCACTTATTATTCGCTGAATAAAAAATACTTTTTAAAGTCATTAAAACTTCTTACATCTTGGAGTCATACAACAATATATTTAAACTACCAAGAAATATTTACCCCATATTTGAAATTTTTTTTTCTTTTCTAAAGAATAATTTGTACCCAGTAAAGAAATCAAAATACATTTGTATCAAGTTGTGTATGTCTTCCAACGAAGAACCAACACAAAAGTTAATAATCCATTTGTTTGTAACTTCCAAACAAATTTACGTAGACAACAAAAGTTCAGATTTATATATATGTTTGCAAGGTGAGCTTAACTACAGTTAATAAAAATGCAAATGTAATACATATGTTAATACACACACAATTTCAAACAAAGAAGTATATATATTCATAGTTTCTTATTAGCATATAATATACCAATTGTTGTTGTCAAGAAACAAAGAAACTGTTGTTATTGGAAAACTTTTAAAATATTTTGAGCATAAAGGGTGTCCAAAAATATTAAGGTTTGGGTTTTTTGGTATTTGTGTACCAAATTACTTGAAATCCTTCATACTGAAAGCTTAGCAGATTTTTTGAACACAATTATTCGAACTAAATTCAGATTTGAAAATCGCCGCATTTGAGGATCGCAGAACATGCTCGTGAGTGCTAGCAAATAATGAGATAAGTTTAGAAGTTAATGAATGTGTAAAATGTTATTATCACTTACATATATGACAGTTGTGCCAAATCTTAATTCCCTTTACTAAGAGAATTGTGTATTTATTTAACATAGTTTTTTTTTCCGGAATATCTATATATGTACATCTTTTATATAATGAACATATTTGGTGTGCGCTTGTGATTTTAATTTAGCTCATTGAGGCAGATGTTCCCATGCTTCTTGTGACGGTTTTTTATACATATAAAAGCACCAAACATAAAACAGTTGGTCGGATGGAAACCGTTGGTGCTTCTTGCACAGAGATCATTCTTATAATATCGCTGAATTCTATTTGTTTTCTACGGATCGTGGCTATGTTTAGCCGCTGTAGTCCAATTAACGTAAACGAATGGTCTTTTATAAAAGTCAGAGAAAAGGAAAAAATCGTCCTCCATCGTCTACTGGAAGTACAGAGATGTTGACTAGCTATTGGGGTTCCTCTCGACCTGTATGGAATCCACTACCCACTCTACTGCCACTATGTACTGCAAGGGAACTTTGGCTCCTTAGGAGTCTAACAAAGGGTTTTGTGGTATTTCTTTTTTTTTGTGGTACAATTTTAGTTTGTTTTTATTTAAGTTTTGGGTTTTTAATGAAATTTCATATTTTTACTTACAAATTTTTTTTTAACAAAGTTTAATATTTTTGGTGAAGTGTTGGTGAAAATCTAACATCTCAATGAAGTTAAAATGGTTAAGTGATATTTTAACTTCCTGCTGACTTATAGTTTTTTTTTCAATTTTGGCTTTTTATAAAACAAAGCAAAAAACAACAGTAAACATCAAAAGCACAATTCAAACTAGAAAATGTAAAAAAAAAAAAATGCCGATAGCCTTATTTTTTGTATAGACCGGTCTTGCTTAGTTTAAAAATTGAGATGTGTACAAGGCGGAACTGATTTTAACCTTATTACAGACAGATTAACATCGCTAAATCGGCACCCCTATTGATAGGGATCAAGGATTTATATACTTTGTGGGGTCGGAAAAAATATTGTAGAACTGAATGACAAACTTAAGCCTGAGGTGAAGTTATAAAAGTTTACAGTTACGTTATTTTTGTACGTTAGGATTTTTTAGTTTCATATTATATTTGTACATTTTATCCGACCTTTTATTATGTAACAATTTATTTTTATCTTCGGGCTCAAGGTCACTGTTTTTTTATTTAAATAAAACTCTTTTTATGTTTTATTAAATAACAATTAAAAATATTGCTTTTATTTTATTATTCAATATTTCGGACACCTTCAGTGCCCTTCTTCAGGAACTAAAAATATATAAACAAATAAACAAAGTTAAAAACACATTAACAACATTAATTTTTTCAAAAAACAACAAAAATGAAACACTAAACATTGCATTACTTTGAGTAAAGACGTCAATCACTTTAAGGGTTTGATATGTTTACTAAAAGTTTTTTATTGTTTATATTTTGTTAATATATGTCTATAAGAATGCGCGCAATATTCAGTGTCTCTCTTAAAATTCATTCTTTTGTTCTCAGGAGTATTTATAATGTGTAGCATTTCCATTATAAGAAGAGATACATGGGCTCTTAATATGTTGAACATTTGAAAAAGCTTTAATATTTCCTTAAAGATTTCTTAAAAAGCTGTACTGATAAATTTTCAGAGGCCCGTACCTTCAAAAATGTGGCCGAGCAATAATTTCTTTCATTAATGTAATTTTTTGTAAGCTCCCATCTCATCTCTTTTATGAAAATAACATAACTTTAACAAAAAAATTCATGACTTTTGGAACTTTTATAAGTACTAAAAGAATGACTTTTTTTGGGTTATGATTATTTTATTTGTATTGGATGCTATTAGCGACATTCAGAGCAAAATCAATTAGTTTTTTCAGTTAAATTGTAAGCAGGTGCTTCTTAGCAAGTAAAGTTTTTGCTGGGTCGATTTGCACACAAAATGTTCTCGGTTTTTTAATATCTACCAGTTATGAAAATTAATTAAAACGGAGATCATAAAACAAAAATTTGCAGTTACTGTTTTCGTTATAGGTTTGTATTTGTTTAGGAGATTGACGTAAGCTTTTGTTTAATTTCTTGAATTATATTTAGTTATTTGTGTACCTTTAAATTTTAATTGTTATTTAATTTTATTGTTGTGCTAATTGTTATGAAGTAGCTGCAGATATAGAAAATTCATTTCGTAGTTATTTTGTTTTGTACTCACTTTTAAAAGTATTCTACTTTAATAGAATAAATTACTTTGTTCTTTGTAATTTCCAAACGATTTCAAATACAGGTTGCTATGCAAAAGCAACTAATATGGCAGAGAGGAAAGAAAACAAGTTTCTGTTTCAAAAGGAGCAATAGGTATGAATATATGCATTTAATAAAAATTTCTTACAGGTTTTTACATATTGAGAACTTAATGGTTTACGTAAAAATAATTATAGTATGAATTTTTAATTCTTTGTCGCCAAAAATCACAAATGAAGAAAAAATTTATATTCTTTGTTTTTTTAAGGTGGGAAATTGTCAATTGTGATACAGAAAACTATATAAATTATGTCGAATTCTGTTTACACAAACACTTGCTTAAGGCCCTAACGACCCTTAATTTTATTGCATTTTTAAGGTTTTGAAAAATTATGCGAATGTAATTTATTGGGAAAATTTACCAAGTGCCAAGAGTTTAGCTATAATAGGATAAGTATTCAAGCGTAACAACTTTAACTAATATTATCGATAAAAAGTAATGGTCTGCAATAAAAATTTAGTACTTGGCTTGGTTTTTTTTTGTTTTGTAAAAAACTAAAAAGTCACAATAAGAAAGCCAAGAATAAATAGTTGATTTCTAATTAATTAAAATAAAAACACAACATAGAAAATATTTTTTATAATATCACTAAATTTTTCTTAAAATTATTCTAACGCTGTTGACTATAAATTTTACTCAGGTGCATCCAGCGGTTTTTACGTGATCCGAACACAGACAAAGACGGGCCGACAGAGAGACCGACAATAATTCCACAAATAGATGTGAATACACATCGATTACTATCTACACCAATAACAAAATTTTTTTAAAACATTGTATGTGCAAAAACCTTTCGCTATATCATAATATCGAGAGGTATGACATGTACATGTATATTCACACGGTTGTTGTACTCCCTCTTTAATGTTGAAAACAACTGACATGTGTGATAGTTCCTGTTTAAATGTTAGTTTCACCTTTACAATTTGCCTTTGTTCTAAAAGTTTTTCTCTTAATTTAATAAAAGTTTTTGTTTTATTAATATAACAAATAGTAATATTGATTTCCCAAAAGAACATTGTTTAAGTAATGCAAATATTTATAAACTTTTTGCAGAAAAGGGTAATTTTCACTTTATATTTTTAGATTGTATGCAAATAAACAACAAAGAGATCTTTAGGTCTGTCTTCAGTTAAGTTTCTATTTATTTTTTATTTCACAAAAATCATTTAATGATATTGGTTTTGCTGGACTTTGAAACCGTTTGGCGCATCGTGTTAGGCAAAGCAAGCACTCTCGCACCCATCGCTTCCAGAATGTGTTCGCTTGATTCCTGGCTATCCTGAAGTTTTTTGCAAGGGCTTCTCCAGAACAGTCAATTTCACCATTTTCTCTAATGCCACTTGAACTTCCTAGTAAAAAACCGTTTGGAGTTAAGGCCTCACTCTCATTTGACTCCAACGGGATATATGTTAAAGGTCTAATGTTAATTGTATTTTCGATGTCGGCTAATGCGTCTCTCAGCAATTGTTCCTGAATTCTATCTTTTGGCAGAATTTCAGATAAAATAGATTTAACTGACCGGATCATTCTTTCCCATGCCCCACCCATGTGGGGGGCGGCAGGGGGAATGAATGACCATTCAATTTCTGGATGGTTTTGTTCTACAACAACGTATGATAGTTTTTCTGTTTCGTTAATCAGGACTCGATTTGCTCCTCGAAAATTTGTAGCGTTGTCCAAAAAAATTCTTCTCGGGACTGCGCGTCGGGCCACGAACTGCTTTAGCACAAGAAGGAAAGAGTCTGTCGACAGTGACGAAGTAATTTCCATATGGATAGCAAGGACGGTCAAACACGTAAAGATAACTCCCCACCGTTTTTCACGACGTCTACTCACAACTACATCAAAAGGGCCAAAGTAATCCACTCCAGTAAATGTGAATGGTCTAGTAAATCTTGCTAACCGCTCTTCAGGTAGATTGCCCATTTCAGGAGGATCTGGTGTTGCACGACGATTACGACAGTAATGACAGCGTCTAGCAATTTCTCGTACTAATGATCTCATACCTCTAATACAAAACTTTTGTCTCATTTCGTTTATTACAATTTCATTGTGGTGATGGTGGAATCTTCTATGGTAGAAATCAGCAATAAGATGGGTTATTGTACTATGACGGGGTAAAATTAATGGTCGCTTTAATGGTACGTCGGCAGCTACATCAATTCCGACTTTAACTCGTAAAATCCCCAATTCATCTAAATACGGAGAAAATTTATATAATACATTTTTCGACTTCTAGGTTTGATAAGTGATTCTAACTGGTAAATTTCCTTTTGATATGTCTCGCGTTGACAATGACGTACGAGAAGTGTCTCTGCACCCTTTAATCTAGACATGTTAATTATATTATGTAGATGTGTGCCCTTAGTTACATGTTGTTTTGTTATACGTAAAAAAATGCAAAATGTACATTTGTGTTTTGCGCAATCGTTCCCATGTACTAAATCTCGACGTGTCTGGTGTTATTTGCTAATCAATGATATAAGAGGATGCCTCAACGAGATTATTTATTTCTTAAGTAGACGTTTGTATGACGAAAGTGGGCTATGTACTTTCAAATGAGTACAAAAAACTTGGGCCATTGAGCCACCTAATATTAGTCAGATTATAAGGGTTGTTACTAAATTTAGTGGGGTCATCGGCTGCATTATCTACACTGGGCACCCAACGCCATTCGTTAATGCTTGAGTCTTCTAGGATTTCCCCAATTCGGACAGCAACAAATTGATGAAACCTTCGTGCATAAGAATGAATCAAATAAAGTATATCTTTAGAGTCAGTCCAAAAAATTCTTCGTGTTATATTAATTAAAATTTCATTATGTATAAACTTTGCCAACCTTAACCCTAAAATGGCAGACATTAACTCCATTCTGGGCACTGAGATTGATTTCAAGGGTGGCACTCTAGTCTTTGAGGCAATTAGACTGCAAAAGGCTTCGTTTCTAATACGATCTCTGACATAGGCAACTGCGGCGTAAGCTTAAATGCTAGCATCCACGAAAACATGCAATTAATTTTCACTGGTTTGAGTTACCATTGGCAAACATCTGCGAATGTTGATCTTATTTATGTTCTTGAGCCTTAAGGTCCACTGTCTCCAAGCCTTACATTCACTTTCTCGAATAGACTCATCTCACAATACGCCTGATCGCAACACATCTTGCAAAATAATTTTTGCTTCTACTATAATGTAATCCAGTAGACCGAGCGGGTCAAAAATTGTTATAAAAATTCGTAATAATTGACGCTTGGTGAGGTATGTCGTTTCATTAAATATGTTATCATCAAGTTTGTGAATGAATGTGAATTCATCGCTTTCAGGCAACCACCACAAACCTAGCACCTTTTCACACTACGGCTCAGGACCGCTAATACATTTTTTTTCTGTTGAAGTAGTTTCGTTTAGAGCATTTAAAACAATTTTAGCGTTTGAGATCCAATTTCTCATTTCAAAACCACCTTCACTGTATATACGTTTAACGTTTTGTGATAGTACAACCATTTACATTTCTGTATTTACACTTTGTAGCCAGTCATCAACAAATGTGTTTTGTTTAATAGCATTTACTGCTTGGGGAAAATCCACAGCGAATCGATCAACATTTCTGTCCTTTATATAATTAGCCAGCGATGATGAACATGATGCTCCAAATGTCATGACTGCCATGGCGTATACATCTGGCTTACGAGATTGTTCACAACAGCGCCATAAAAATTTCTGTGCCGGTATATCCTCCTGTATTATACGCACTTGATGGTACATTTCACGTATATCTCCACATAAGGCTACAGGCCTTTCACGAAATCGTATAAGCACCCCAATGAGTGACCGCAAAAGGTCAGGTCCCTTCATCAGCACCGTGTTTAAAGAAATGTTTTTAACTTTAGCGGCCGCATCTCATACTAACCTCATTTTGTTTTTATTTACATTTTTAACTGGAAAAATAGGAATGTACCACGATTTTCCAGTAGCCACAATTTCATTGGGTCTAAATTTTTTATCATAACCTTTACGTTCGTATTCTCTTATTTTATTACACATAAATTGCTTCAGTTCAGGATTCTTAAGCATTTTTCTTTCGAGGCATTCTAAACGCTTTTGTGCAATAGGCAGGGATTCGATATTGCGATTTCGTCATACTTCCATAAGAGACCATCTCCCATCTCTTCTCTGACTCTATATAACTTGTTGTTGCTTCCAAAAGTTTAAGCGCCCTTTCATCTTCCTTCGAATATAACGGCTTGATAGTAGGACTTATACCCACCGCTTCTAAAGAGAAATAATTGCGCATTAGTTCATCTAAATTGTTATCTTTATTACAAGCGCAGAGGTGCATAAGTCTTTCTGGCTCAACCGAACCAGCTCTATGTATTCCATAAACTGACCACCCTATACGGCATCGAGTTGCTACCAGCCAAAGGGTTAAATTGGTTATGGTTCGAACGCTGCGTAGCATATACTTGATGGAATTTTGTTGTTGTGAGGATATATGGAAACTTACGTATTTTGAGTTCTTTTCATTCTGGGTAACATCACCTGTCCATTTCATACAAAGTTCTTCAGTGGGTCCATCTAATCGCAACTTTTCGGCAAGTGTACTATCTATTAGGGAGATGGATGAACCTTCGTCAATAAGAGCTAATGTATTAAGGGTAACACCATTGCCGTATAATGTTACCGGTATGTATCTAAAAAGTACACGCCTTTGCTCTTTTACGTGAAACAGAACATTTGAGAACGTTAGCCTGGGGAGGTATTTGTAGTATTATTTTCACTGTAGGTTCCAAATTGCTGGGAATGAAGAAGAGGATTGTGAGCCATTCGACAGTTATCAACACCGCAAGTTTTCTTCGAACTACACCGTCGAATTAAGTGTTTTTTAAAGCAACGTATACACAGTTTGTTATCTCTAACAAATTTCCAACGATCTTGGCGGTAGAAATTTATAAACTCGTTGCACTCTTGTAAACTATAATGACACGCACATTTTGGGTAAATCACTGAATCTATCGTAGCTCTATTTTCGTTTAAAAGAATCCGGTCAGTATGATGTTTACGTGTGGTTTTTTTTCTCAGCAGGAGTTGATGTTGATTTTAATGTTGCTACTTGACTAGCACATGTCGCCAATTTACAAAGCCCGTCATCGAAAACGGCGATATAAACTCGCGCCGCTTCCATCCGCCGTCGACCCCAATCAAGTTTCATTTCGCCGGGTAACTTACTTAATAGCTCATTTAACAACATGGGATCGTTTAAATAATCAGATAGCACGATTGATTCCATGGTTGCCCTATAATTTTGAACCGCTAAAGAAAAATGCATTTATGTTTCCAAATGTTCAGTCCGTACTGGTTCTAGCTGTCTCAATTTACGCTGCAGTGATTCCTGAATAATATCAGGGCGCCCAAACAACATTCTCAGGGTTTCTATAGCATGTGGTACTGTGGCTGGAATCATTAACCTTCCTGGATGCTATTTGTGACAGTGAAAGTTCAGATTCGTCGGATAAATTATTTGTAGAGTTATCAATATTTGTTTGTAGGCCAGAACTATTTACTGTTGACATGCTTGGAGGCTGATTATTATATATTCTTTCTTGTGGATTATAGTTTTGCCTATACGCGTGTGAATTTATTGTAGAACCAATTGTATGTTGTACATTTTGGTACCATGGTGGTCGCAATGGGTAAATGGCCGGACATAAAGGGTATTCGTTGTAATTACTAATACTTCGTGGTGGTATGTGATCAAATCCCGGACGATATTTCGTAGTACGTGTGTTTGTCATGCCAGGTCTTACATTTGGAGGAAAATAATGTTGTGCAAATAAAGCTGTTGGTGGATTCATATAAGTGGGAACAGTGTCTGTCATATACGCTGGGCTTGACCATGTTGGCGTAAGGGATACTCCATTTGTAGTTCCTGCCATGCCATGATATGCCGATGCGTTTACATCCTTGTTTGTCACAGTGTGTGCGTCTGCAGCGCTGCTAACAGTTGCTGTGTTCTGTCCGACAGGTGCATCTGTATTTATTGGTGCGGTCGCACTTGTTGTGACTACTGTAACCACTGTTGCTTCACTAGAAGTGGCTGTCGATGACAAATTATTGATGAATTAAGTATGATTTTATTCTAACACAAAAATTAATTTTATTGCAACACAAAGTATTTTAGTATGTTGACCGGCTGGCCGCGTGCAAATAAAAACACTTATTTTCAGCAACGAAATTCAATTTATTTAATTCTTATAATTTTCACATATAAGCTAAAATCTAAAGAGATACAAAATTTAGAGGACTTAAGTTAATAATATTTAATAATTCATTTTACATACACTTGTGTTTTCTTAAGATTACTTAAGATGTATTTTTTCTTGCACGTCCAGCGATCGAAAGGAAAAAGGTTTAAATTTTAGCAAAGTCATTGGCGCAAGAATATGTTCACAGCTGACATCAAATTTTAAAGTTGCCACATTCATAATCGCTAAGAAGTTAGGGTTTGCATAACACAAATCTTCACACCGCAACACTCTCCTTCTCTCATCTAGATCCTAGCTCTTAAAACAGATATGTTATGAATTTTATTGAAATCAATTATATGAGATTTTGGTAAAATTGGTTTACATAAATAAATAAACTTTTTTCCGTGTAGTCTCATCAATACAAGAAAGTGAAAAAGGAACGAAGCCTCCCCTTCCGTCATTTAAGATGTTGGAAACCTGTAAACGAATCACTCATTGTTGAATTAATTCGCAAATCAGACATACATTGAATTAGCAAATTTTGAATTAGTTTCGTTAATACAAAAAAAAAAAAAAATAATAATAATAATAATTTGAGTTAATGAATTACAAATGACTTTGGTTTCATTAATTTAAATAAATTTGAAGAATAATTTACAATTTACAGTTCAGCCGAATTTTTCAAAGTAGATTGTAATTCATTTCCAATATATTTGAATAATTAAATTGATTTTGAATTAATCCAAATAATTTATTAAATTAATTAACTTTGAAAGTAAATATGCAATAAGCATCACCATGTTTTCC
The DNA here is from genome assembly GCA_937654795.1 of Cistogaster globosa. Classification (NCBI taxonomy): domain Eukaryota; kingdom Metazoa; phylum Arthropoda; class Insecta; order Diptera; family Tachinidae; genus Cistogaster; species Cistogaster globosa. Next base: position 24,052,776 of record OW569406.1, read on the forward strand.
GTGATCTTTTGTCATAGGCTCTTTTCAGTTTATCAGTAGAAACTTACATTTTTCATTTCCTCATATCTGCTCTTGAATCTGATTAATTGCAACAATTTTTGATTTCATTCATTTGAATTCCGATTCATTGTTCTTCACTTAAAGTGAATTCAAAATCAAATCAAAACTTATTTCACAAATTTATTCATAATTATTCTAAATTAAAAGGTTGTCCACAAATATCTTTAATTTTATGCATGTTGACATACTTTTAAAGTCTTGCAGAAAAAAGTTAAAATTTATTTAAAACCTGTACTATTAAGTCCGCTACAACAGCAAGTATAAAAGTTTAATTTGAAAATTAAAAGGTTTCAATACAGTCGATGTAATTTTATATATGAAAATGGCCAAACTTTTGAACAATACCTTTTCAAAACTCCTGCTGAAAGCTTTATAATATGATCATTTATGATATTTTAAGCTTAACAGTATTGAACTTTGTGTTTTTTTCTGCGAGAATTACTTAACCATCTCTTCCTACCAGATCATTAATGTTGTTTATATTAGTCTTGAGCACTATAGTTTTTATTGAGTAATTAAATAGTTATTGACCTTTGGCAAATTTGAAAACAATAAACATATAGAAGAGTGTTTAGTAAAAAAATGAAAAAAATAACTATATATTTTTTCTATTAAAAAACTTGTACCAGCAGGAGCTCAGCTAAAATTTATACTTTTCGTGTTTTTTTTCATGATACATGTCAACATTTTTTAACATTTTTTATAGAGCCATCTTTTGTTTTCAAATATTTTATTTAGTTTTTTGTGCATAATTGTTTTCTATTTTCTTTTTATTATGTAGTATCAATTTGCATTTAACACACTTTTTATGGATTTTTGTATATTTCTTACATTTAATATTTATGTTAATAAAAAAGTATTAATTGCAAAAATTCAAATAAATTTTTAACATTTTATAATAATTTTATTTACATAATTTTGAAAATGTATTATATGGACACCTTCTTTACTACTAAGCAATGTCGGGTTTTTATAGTTTATGAAAATAAAAGAACTCTAGTATAATAAATATATTCAAAATTAAATTATTGACAATTTTGAAAAATAATAAAACGGAAATAAGTTAGAAAGTACGATTGTCAATTTGGGTATTCTTTTAAATGTTTTGAAAAGATGCATTAAGAGCCAATGATTTTTGTATGAAAAATTATATAGGGACCTTAATTTTTTTTTTATTTTATTTTTTTGGATTGGAGTTACTTCATTTAACTTGATTAGCCCTATCTTTCTTTCAACTATCGTTTGTATCTCTGCAGGTAGTTGTTGTTTATGTTGAGAAATTGGTGAACTTTCACCTGATACAGAAACCTTTTTAGTTACTAAGTTGGGACAAAAATCCTTAGCGAAACTAACAATTTTGAGAAAAAGCTCATTTTGAACAGAAAAAACTTATAAAAGGAGAGAATTTCTAATGCAGATTTTTATTTTAAGTATTCAAAGGGAAATCTGCAGTATGGTACATGTGGTTGTACTTTCTAGATACTCCATCTGTCCATGGTATTCTAAGCACTCTACAATAGCACCACATTTTTAATGCTTTAATTCTATTTATAGTATTTATTTTCCACGCCTTCATCCCGTATGTAAGTACTGACCAGACATAGCACTTCAAAAATATTTTCCGAAGACTAAGGCTGATTTCTCGATTTGCTTGATTCTTGTTTATTTGGTGCAGGTGCATCTAGCATGTAAAATATATTCCAAATTTATAAATCTTATTCTTCTCTTTAACCGTTGGTTGTTAATATAAACATTAGCATATATTTGATCGAGTGACTAACATAAATTAAGTTTAAAATAAAAAATTTTTTACTCTTTTTTTATTAATAAATTAACTAATTTTTTAGCTGAGAGAGTACATTTTAATTCCTGAAGATGGTACACAGAGGAGTGCCGAAATATCGAAAAATAAGTTAAAAAATATTTGCAATTTTTTAAATTAATAAAGGACTCTCTCAGCTAAAAAATTAGTTAATTTATTAATAAAAAAGGGTCAAAAAAATGTTTTTTTAATTCAAAAAGATGAGCTCAAGAATGATATACATCAAAACAAGGTAGAATTTTCAAGACAACCAATACTTTTTAATTAATCAAGATCATCAAAATTTCAATTTTCAACATAATCAAAACTTTTTGTACAATCAAGACTTGCAACATCATGAAGGCTTTCAATTTCATAGGAATTATCATCATAATCAAGATTTTTATCAACATCAAAACTTTCATTATAATCAGCATTCCTATTATCAACATTTTCAAAACAACCAAGAATTATTAAGAAGAAACTATTTTGAAATTAAAAGAAACAACGTAACAAGAAGATTAATTAATAGATTTAAGACGGTGAGGGACAAAATTGTAAAACTAAAATCTACTATAACGCTTCTTATAAGATGTAGAAATTCGGGAATCATTCCAAATTTCATTATAAATTCGACAAGAGATATTTCAAATATTTTTAAAGTAAGAAGTTTGGTTGAAATTAAAAGTAAGATTCGTACATATATAAGCGATTTAAATAGCAAAATTCTGAAATTATCCATCAGAGATAATCATCAAATATTTGAGCATTTTCAAAATGAGTTGTTGTTGATAAAAAGAAACTTAACTAAGTATTTTACGGAAGCTGAGATGATAGATTTTTTAAAGTTTGAAGATATAATGACAGCTTCTCTTGAGAAAAAAGTTAGGAAAATACATATTAAAAAATTTAGTTGTCTTCGAGTTTTACAAGAAAAAGAGTTAGGTATTAAATTTAACGATAATTGGTTTGTCAATAAAACCAATTTAGCCATTCCGTTGGAAGTAAAATCTATACTCTCATTAGGACCCAAGCATGCACTTCCCTATACAAAGGACGATTTTCCAAGTGTAAAAATGATAACTGAAGGAGAAGATTTTGTACAAACATTAGAAAATAAGGAGGAACAGGAAGTAGCTAGAACAAAGTTATCTTTAATTATAGATAATCATTTCAATAGAATGAGATTAACCGATAGAGATTAGTTTATATTAGATAAAGTTAAAAAAAAACTGAGATTTTTATAAAAAGAAATAGAGACATTCTTATTGTTAAAGCGGATAAAGGTAACACTACAGTAGCTTTAACAACACATGACTACAATATTCGAATTAATAACATTTTAGAAGATACTAGTAAATATCAATTAGTTAATAAGGATCCAACTAGTAAATTACAGAAGAAAAACAATGATTTAGTAGATGAACTTTTTAAAAAACAAATTATTACTATTCTTGAAAAAAAGAAACTTAAATTCACCTTCATATGAATTATGTAAATTTGTTACAAATATTTAAAAAAAATTACTCAATTTTCTAAATATAACGTTAGAAATTCTTTAGAGTTCAAGAATAAGATAAAGAATCTTAAAATTGAGAATAATGAAAAATTGGTTTCTTTAGATGTTATATCTCTGTTTCCTAGTATACCAGTTGATTTAGCAAGTGACACCATTAATGAAAAATGGAATATAATAAGACAACATACCAAGATTGAAAAATGTTTATTTTTACGAATTCTAAAATTTTGTATTGAGGATAATAGATATTTTCGGTTTAACGAGAGAACATATGTTCAAAAACGGGGACTTCCGATGGGATCTCCAGTATATCCTATTATCGCTGATATTGTTATGGAGAGATTAATGGATTTGTGTATAGAAAAGCTTATCGTAAAGCCGAAAGTAATTACTAAGTACGTAGATGATTTATTTTGCATTATTTCAGATAGTGCAATTGATGATATGTTTACAATATTTAATTCATTTAATGATAATATAAAATTTACGATGGAGAAGGAAATCGATTCCAAACTTTCTTACTTAGATACTTTATTGATAAGACAGGGTAATAAATAGATAGATAGAGTCTTAACAATTAGTGATAAGGAATTTCACCTAAAGAATAAAGAAAAGATTAAGAAAATTCTATATGATAATAGCTTTCCTAAGGGACTTACTTATAAATTAATTAATCAATTTAGAGATAGTAATAATATTTACACAAGAAACATTATGGAACCTAAAATTTACAAATCTTTAACTTATGTACCAGATTTTTCCGAACGTTTAAGAAAATCTAATATCTTTGATTAGAATAAATATAATATGGCCTATAGGACAGATAACACATTGAATCGGTTTTTTAGTAGGACTAAGGATAAAATTAATAAATTTGACATTTCTAATATAGTCTACAGAATACCGTGTAAAGCAAACGATCAGGAGAACTGTAGTAAAGTATATATAGGAACAACAAAGGATAGCTTAAAACAAGAATAGCTGGACATAAGTCTGACTTAAGGTATGTTAATTCACAAAAAACAGCATTATCTTCCCACTGTTCTGAATTAGGTCACTATACGAACTTTGAAAATGCTTCAGTTATAAATATTGAAAAGAATTTGTGTTTTTGTTCAAACATTTTTATATACATTTTAATTCCTGAAAATGGTACACAGAAGAGTACCGAAATATCGAAAAATAAATTAAAAAATATTTGCAATTTTTTAAATTAATAAAGGACTCTCTCAGCTAAAAAAATAGTTAATTTATAAATTAAGTTTTTTATATATAAGGATTCAAACCAAAATTATTGCTCTGATTGCTTACTTCTTGGATAAGTGCTTGTTAATAAGTAAGAATATTCGCTAAAATATAAGTTTCATCCATATTTATTTATTTTATTCCTGCTTATATTATACTGATTATACTTCTGAATATCTATTATACTGATTATATTTCTGAATATATATTGAAAGGGTGAGGAGACATAATACATTCTTTTTGGACTCCTTTATTTATAAGTACATAATCTGTATTTATTTCACTCTTTCAAATTATTGCTTTTTGTTTTCAATACATGTCTTTGATATACCTTTAATCTTAACTGTTAATATTTACATGTTTCAATATAATAATAAAGTTGTCATATTGTACCCTATCGAATGCTTTTAATAACATGGCTATTTCGGACGAGCAGCTAGATACAAAACAGTGCTTCCCTGAAGCCAAACTGAATTCTATCTATATGTTGCTCTTATTTCTTGTATTCTCTAGAATATTTTAAGGATATGGTTTATCAACGATATTAGTCAATATTCTTGACACTATCTTGCATTATTTTGCAACCAATTATCTGGATACTTCCCAGTGTCATATATTTTATTTAAAATTTTTTAAGAGATGTTTAAGTTGTCACAGCTTAATAGGTTAATAATTTTGCTGGTAATGCATCTAGCACCTAGTTGACCCGTTTATTTTCCAGATTTTATTGCTTTTTTAAGGAATGTTCCAGTTTTTTTCCATGGAAAAATCTGAGGATCTGGTGTATACATATATGTACTTACATGAGTTACAAATCTGCACATTATTTCCAGATCAAAAAATGATAGATTCTTTATTTAAAAAAGTAATAGAAGCTAAAAATTAAATAAAATTATAAATAGAAATTTCGCAATAGTTTTACATATAGTTTTTTTTTGAAATAGAAGGAAGCAATTATTCATAAATTAACATTTTTCTTTTTTAAATTTAATACTTTTTAACGTAAAACTTGTCAAGAGAGATAGTCTTCTGCTGAAGAATTTGATTTATACTGGTGAGAATGGGCTCCCTTGATGTTCAAACAGCTTAAAGAGTCAAAGAAGCGTTTTTATATATTTCTGTTATTGACTGAACTAAAAACTCCATCTGCTTGGCAGTTGCTAAGTAAAATAAGTTCTTTTTCGTGATACTTATAAAAATTTTAGTTTATTTATTAGAAAGAAAATGATCCTTTTAAGAGATCAATAACAATTTGTATGAAAAGTTATTGTCAGCAAAAAGTTTGTTTAATCGATAAAACCAAGTATGTGACAAAATGCTAATTTCAAATAAACGGAAATTTGCTTCTTCTTTAATTTCCAAAAAAAATTGTAGAGTTGCTACAAGTAAACTTTGCTTTTTAAGTGAAAAACTATTATTATTTTATGATTTATTCAATCGAATACATATCATACATTTTTAATTAAAACCAAAAACAATATTTGTTAGAAAAATAAATTACATTTTAGGCTTTTTTAAATTTCATAATTAATAAAACTTTTTTGGTGAGAGGTGTAAATTGTACATATTTTCTTGACTAGCATTTTAATAATTAAAATATTTATCCTGTTTCTCCTTTGTACAAAATTAATTCTTGGACAAAAAACATATGTTGCAAAATTAATAAACGAAACAGGAAATTTATATTTATCTGGTATTTTTGGCAAAAAGATATAGTATTAAATATTTAAAGGAAAACAGGTGTTAAAGCCTTTAATATATGTTTTCTTTTAGATTATAATTTCATTAAAATAAAACTTTTCTAAGCAGGGTTATAGAAATTAAATTATTCTCGTTTAAATTGCTAATTTAAAATTGGTATAAAGTAATGTACGAATGTATAATCTGCCGTTTTATACATAGTTGTTAAGGCATCTTTTTTGAAAATACATTTATATAAAAGTTTTAAGCTAATATTTGCATAAATTTCATGTATTTTGAAAATACATACGTATGAATATTTGCTTGTTTTTAACCAGGAAAGTTTCCTTTGTGTTTCGGTACCCTTGACAATACTAACTGAATTTGAAAGCATTTGTTGTTTTAGCAAAAAGTTATATAAAATAATTTTTATAAAGTACTTAAAGAGTTCAAAACTACAAACCTCAGTTTATATTTGATAACTTTTCAAATAAAGCAAGAATTTTGTTGAAATTATCTTACTGCATGTAAATTACTAAAGTCGTTGTTATGGCTGGAACAACAATGAGTATAAAAAGTGATTTTTTTTTTTTTTTGTTATCTTTTACACCCGCTGTAATGACAAGTAGAGATTATTTATTTTTCATTTTAAAACTCAAAAAATTAACTATTTATTTATAAAATTTAAATTTTATTGGATTTTTTTTTTGTTTTTTTAGAATAAACTTAGTATTTGTTTATTGGTAAAATCATTAGGTTGGTAACTATGTCGGGAAGTCCTTCCATCAAAAATGCTTTATTTCACACTTTTTTACTTTTTCTAAAATCTTTTGCTGGGTTATAGCTCATAATGTGCTAAGTCCTCGGAGAAATAAAAAAATGTTTGTGCTTGGTGTGTGTGAGGAAAAAAAAGATCTACGAAAGAGGTATAAAATGAAGTTTGCGTAGTCTCTGGTACAAAATTTTGCACATCTTGGTACAGTAGCATCGTAGGTATCTTAATAGTTAAATAATCCTTAAATGATGATTATAATAGTTTTTGTTAAAGGGACAGCTTGCTTCTTAAGTGTGTTTTTAGAAATATTTTCTATGCAAAATTCAAACAAGCAAAAAAAATTATTATTTTCGTTTATTCAAAAGTCCCAAGAGGTAAGGTAATTTTATATAAATACTTTACAGTCAACATCATAACACAAAACTGAATACCTTTACAAAAAAACTCAGAAAAAATTCAAAAAATTTTTTCATACCTATAATGTGTTTCTAAAATACTGATGGTGTTATTTGGATGATAGTGGTTATTGAAAACCCTCGAAATAATTAAGAAACTCTCAATGAATATCTAAATCCAAAAATTTTTTTCATTTGGATAAAAGCAAAGAAATTTAGTCTTTTCGTTCGGAATTCCCGAACCAAAAATATAGACTTTAAACTTTACAAAATCGTACTGATTATCCCAACCAAATTATTAAATCACCGATATTGACTATTGAAAGTGAAAGAACGTTTCGCCACCGCTCACATAGATCTACAGGAAACTCCTCACTTACAATTTAAATAAACTTAAGATTTTTGTCCAAACAATAAAATCAAAGTTTAAGCAAAAACAAAAATAATCAACACTGATTTTATTTTTCTTTATCTTTTATACAGTTAAAGGATGTTGAAAAATAAAATAAAAACGACACTGAAACATCACAAAATACTATGATAATTTATTTTTGTCTTTTACACGGGCACTTGCAATTCAATAATCAAAATTTCTAAATCACGGGAATATTTATTAATTTAACTTTAAACTTTAAAAAATAGTACTGATTAAAAATATTGACAATTGTAAACTTACTAGAGTGATTTGAAGATAGATTAAACAGATAGATAAAAAACATACCCATTCAAATCAAACATTATATCTTTATTTATACCTGTACAGAAATTTAAAAACTACACAAACGAGAAAGATTCAAGATTTTCCAGTTAAACATTGCACACAAAAATTTAAACAAATATGTTTCATATATTTCTAATTTAATTACAATTGATGTTTAAAAAAGCCAGACGACGAATATTATAAAACGGTTAAAATGTCTAAATTAAATTGAATATAGTTTGCTGAGATGGATAGTAAAAATATAATTTAGTAATTAAAATATAATATAAACTTCACCACACTATAAGATTTCATGTAAAATACATACAGGATTTATAACGATAAAAAATTGAAACCTTTCTTTAGATAATGCTACTTTAAACATTCTGCGTCCCTTTACTACTTTGGTCAATTAGAGGATTTAATAAGTCGTTCAAGGGCTCGTACGGCTCCCAACAAAACACGCTGCGGGCTTAAGTATGGACTACTTAGTGAGCGCCGATCACAAGCTGTTCTAGTTGTTGATCGCCTTTCGCGATTTGTAGAAGATTGATCGACTCAGCGTCGGCGAGGAGTAAAGCGACGGCGATTAACGCGTGCTTCTGGTGGAGCAGTCTACAATGTGTCTAACCACACTTTTGGCATACATCAGCAGATGTAGACTCTTGAGTAAACTAATAAACAGAAATAAACAAAAATGAGAGCTGGTAGGTACAATGATAGGATGACGTTCGTTAACTGACAAAAATCCTGCCATTTGTCCGTATGATATTTTTTCTTCAAAGTATTAAGAGGAACGTTTTTAAATTGTAAAAGAGAAATTAAGTCTTTATCGAAGTGCAGGATCTGAGTTATAAAAATAAGCCGGTATTTTGTTTCAGAGAACTTCTTTTAGTTTCCTTTAATTTAATGGGAATAGCCTCTCCAGGAGCTATATAAGTGAAAATCAGAGGTGAGTTCAGGTTAGATTGAAGTCTTTTCTTTGTAAAACCAAAACACATTCGCCATTATTCTAATTTCTTTATCTCTTCTTGAAACAGGTTAAGATGTCTTTCTGACTAGTGAACAAGTGAAGAACTTCAATTTACGCTTGTTTTCAAGAATATTTGCTCCAAGAGTTAATGGCTTTGGACATTATTCTAGAACCTTCTAAAGCCAAACTGGTCTATTTCATTATAAGGAGATGCTCAGTATTGTAGCCTCGAGATCCTAGACCGGCTGGATTGTCTCTCAGGCCCACGTGACATCAATAGATGTTTCCTACAATGTTTATTATCTGCGCAGAGCGATTTGCAACGAATGTATATTTTTTAAGTGTTAGGGGATTTCAGTAGCCAGTTAAGAAGAAAAAGTTCGTAATTGTGGCAAGAATAAAATTTCGTAATTTTTTTTAGTCAGTTTCGATAACATAACAGCTCCGCGAAGTTCAAAACATGAAAGACTAACTAGTTTCATTGGTATTACCTTCGGTTTTGAAACTCAAAAATACACTGCAACACAGTAAGCTTTTTCGGATGCATCGCAAAACTCATGTATTTGTGTTAAAAGAGGGGAGCAAAATATATGTATATCTGGGAATCCTTAAGGTGTAAATAAGGGAAAGATTTTTGATGAAATTATTTGAACTTAGCAAAAACCTGGTGAAAATTTCTCATCCTAATTGGAACTCTGAAGCGTTTAAAGTTGTAATCACTTGGGACAGTCAATTTTCAATGATTTATCGTGTGAACCAGATAGAATATCATTTACGTACGTTTAGTTTTTGAGAACATGAGATGCTACATGTAGTCTGTATAATAATACTGTCGTGATTTTGTTGTAGCGCTAAAAGTTTTAGTTTAATATCCAATCAATCGTGTGCATGGTACAAAAATCGTGTGTCTGATACACCAACACGAAATTCAAATGTTCTCTCCTGCTAAACACGTGATCGTGTAGCAACCAAATATTAAATGTGTGTTCGAAACGTACAAAATTTAAAAACACACATAATTGATATAAAAAATAAACGTGCTTTTTGCTTTTGAACAACATATGTTGTGTATGTTGTGTGTATATTCCGAATTGTTTAACAAATACAATGTAACTACTTAAATAATTATCTAATTTTTGGCATACCTAGAACCAAAGCAAACCAATTTTCAGGTGGTAGAGTAGACGAATTCATCCATCTTCGCTGTAAAAATTATGAAATCGCTTACGCTGCCACCTGGTAATTGATTCGTCTTGCCTGTACCCACATAAATAAAAATTTCATTATAAAAAAAGCATTTTTTGCTTCTAAGCTTTCGATAACTGATTTAGGGCAGAATTCATCTTGGGTACTATGGTACCCATATGAAAGGATTTTTAAGACGCGTCGAAAATTTTCATGTTCACTTTACTGTTAAGAAAAAAAATATTTTTTTTTTAATTTTATGATTAAAATATAATTCCAAAGATGAATTCTGCCATAAATCAGTTATCGAAAGCTTAGAAGCAAAAAAGGTTTATTTTTTACAGCGAAATTTTTATTTATGTGGGTACAGGTGGCAGCGTAAGAGATTTCATAATTTTTGCAGTGAAAATGGATGAGTTCGTCTACTCTACCACCTGAAAATTGGTTTGCTTTTGGTTCTAGGTATGTCAAAAATCAGATAAATATTTTAGTAGTCACATTGTATATATATATATATATATATATATATATATATATATATATATATATATATATATATATATATATATATATATATATATATATATATATATATCTTCTCTCTGTTCTGCACTGTAGTTTTGTTTTACAGAACCTTCTTGATATGATTGAAAATTATTCCTTATTATTGGTGTTAGTGGTATCGTTTTATCAGACTTATTACTGCTGCTGTATAATCAACCACATGCGTATAATTACATTACAGTCCATTTTTTTGTTTTGTTTAGTTTCTTTCAATATTGTTTATTATTTTATTAAATTGTTTTAAAAAACAATAATTATTACAAGAGTGCAATAAACTTTAATATTTAAAACTTATAAAAACAAATCCATTTTTATTATTTTTAAGTTATATTCTTTTTTTACTTGCTAGCTTATACGTGTATGCTTGATTAAGATTCCCCAAAAATAATTTAGTATAAAATGCTCTATTACTGTATTTTTGTTCTTAGGTTCTTATAAGTTCATATACAAAGTTATGGCAAACATTTATGATACATAGACTGGTACGGAAATTGTTGGATGTTCGGAATGTTTATTTTGCTGAGTTGTGGCGTATACATGCCCTGATATATAAAAAAGTCGCCAAAAATCACAAAAAAGCCAGCAATTTCTTTTTAAAAATAAAAAATTTAATGGAAAATTTATTATTTTTGAAGTCATTTTTTGTTTGGTTGTGCCGAATCTTATATACGCTTCACCTAAGGAATTACGTATTTATTTTCATAAAATGAACTTTTTTGTCGGAATATGTATTTCTTTGTTATAACTAAGATATTTGGGGTGAACTTGAGTTATTAATTTGTCACCTTAGGATCTGTTTTGCACCATTTTTTATTAAAGAATCTAATGGAAAAGAAGCGCGAAAAGCTAGGCTCTTAGTAAGCGAGCTTTTAGTGAAAGGAATATTCTAACCATGTCAGATATATTAATTTCATCTTCACTTTTACAATAATAATATCAAATATTAATAATAGTGTACATGTTCTTCTTTTTTGTTAAAGTCGGGCTTAAAAAAAAATTTAAATGTTTTGTAGAAATTTGAAATTTTTGGTGAAACTGTACTGAATATAAATACTTTGCAGAAAATTTAATCGTTTTTTGATTTTGGACCTATTTTTTAAAGAATATAAATTTTTTTGCAGCGCATCTGGGAACGTGGCCAAACTGATTTCACCCGTTTACGGAAAGATAGGTGGAAAGATGCATTTCCCTAAATCGGCCCTACTATGAGCAAGTATCCATAATATATAAAATTAATGGTGTCGGAAATATTATAGAAGCTAGAAATAGAATGACAAACTTCTCTATAATATTCTTCATACCTATGGTGGGAATATTATTAGGAAACAAACACCAATTCGCACTCTTTCAATAAAAAAGAATGCTTTTTGTATAGAAAAAACATCAAAAACATCCTTTCTAATAGTAATTGTGGAGCATATATTAAATTGAGTGAAGTGTTAATTTTCTTCTACAAATAAACTGTAGAAACAGTAAATGTCATCACTCCTAAGTTTATTAGGTGCAAATAAAAGCTTGAACCAACTATTAATGGTATCATATTAGAAGAATACTAATCGTCCCTTTAGAAACTTTAGATTTCTTTGTAAAATAATAGAAAACTATTTAGCGATAAAAAGTACTTAATTGTTTTAATAAAAAATAATTAGTGCTTTCGTTTAATATAACTAACTTTTCAAACGGCAATTAAGTATACTTTTTGCAGTATAAACACAATTCAAAACATGTACTTCTACCCATAAAACTTTTCAAGTAATATTGTTTGCAAATAACTGCACGTTTTAAGAACCAATAAAAGTCTTAAAAATAGAAACGTGGTTTCAGATGAAACTAAGCAATTTGATTATTGTTTTTTTTTTTTTTTTTGCTATTGGGAACATTTCAAAAATAATTAAAAAAAGAAAACCTACATAAATAAAACTTTTCAAACACTTATTTCCCAAGAAAAATTGACTGAGCGGAACTAATACATTAGCAATTTTCTACTAAAATATATGTAAGACTTATGATTGGTAACACATCGTATCGTTTATGTCTAATTTGTTTGTAAAGATGAATCTGAACAAATATTTATGTTGTTTGTCTTATTTGTAATAACAAAAAATCATAATAGCGGACTTTGGGGGCAAAGAAAAAAGAAGCCTTGGCGACATTGTTGCTATTTGTACTACAGAGCTTTCTTTTATGTAGCTGCAATATAAAGTCAGACAACTTAACTAGTTTCCATATGTAAAATTTTAGTTTAGAAGTTTTTGGGTATACTTTAAGTATTATTCTATGTACTAGTGAAATTGCCGAAACTAAGATTTGACATCCCTGATCGAATATGTTACTTCAGCCTTAACAAAGTGTTGTGGCTGTTGCTTTACTAAGTATTTATAAAAACAAATTGTGGTTGATTTAACAGCTAGAAAATGCTAATAAATAAAAAACAAGAGTACAGACATTTCAGAGTCCAGATTAGAAAAGAAGATCAAAAGCCTATAATTAAAGAACTACAGTTGAGATAGTTAGGGGCGTCTATGGGTTTAAGCAAGCAGAATAGGAATGGATATATATATATATATATATATATATATATATATATATATATATATATATATATATATATGTATATATATATATATATATATATATATATATATATGTATATATATATATATATATATATATATATATATATGTTTTATATGCGCGAACAAACAATAGATGACAAGAAGAATTTTTATTTCGCATGGAAACTAACAAAGTCGCAAGTAAGTAAAACGTTCGTTCGATCGTTTTTCAAAGTTATTTAAATTTAGCTAGCAACAAAATTGAAAACAGGTTCCAGTTTATCAAAAAAAAAAAAACAGTAACTAATGTAAAAATACTTATAATGTAGAAAGGCTTATATTTCGATAACTTTAAAAAACAGTCATGCAGACTAAAATTTTGCAGGTGAGAGGTGCCGAACTTGGAGACCACATAATAAAATCAAATTAGGTAAGCCCTTTCCAAATGGCTGCTTTATTTCCAAAATACTTTGATTCTGCCCCACTGTTGATTAGTAGTTAAGTGTTTCAAAATGGCAGGTGAAAGTTTTTATATAGTGTAAAACATTTCAAAAACAGAAAACAAATATAAATTTTAATATAACTCACATCATTTAATTAATTTTTAGCTTTCTCTTGTCTTGATCTTCTGTAATGGTATCAATTGTGAATACAGTGGCAATTAATACAGTGGCTTTAATATTTACTTCTCAATTTCGCATTGCTATTGTGCCTTTCAATTTTTATCTTCTTATGCCGAATAACCTTTTTCCATAGTATGGCGGTCATACAAATTTCATTAAGCATTGCTAAACTTTATACCTGTAACCGAGGCACAGAAATTGTAGAGATATCTGTTGGCTATGGAGCCCACATTTTTATACCTTTCTTTTCAGGTAAAAAACGCTACTTCAGAGTTTGTCATTCCATTAGTATCTTTTACAATATCCATTTCCGACTCAATAAAGCACATATATATTTTGAGTCCGTATGCAAAGCGAAGTCGATTCAGCAATATTCATCCGTCCGTCTGTATAAAATTATACAAAATCTTAAAACGACTTTAAATTTAGATAAGCTGTTTTTATAGTGATAAATCCTTTTTAAATTTAGTAGTTTCAGATAAAGATTACGGTGCGAAAAGTTTCTTTACATCATCAGAGTTGAAGCAGAGAATTTATTATTTCCTTCCTTATACGACAAGAATATGATTTTCTTAAATATTTCTTTTTTCGAAAATGATCGAAAGAAATTTTCGCAGATGTATATTAGCCGATTTAAGAAGAAAAATGTAATTTTTCAGTTTTAACTTTAACTTCAACTTAAATTAAATAAAATTTTAACACTAAATATTGCTATTTGCTTTAAACGAGTAAGTGCTGGGGTATTTTTAATATAAATGCCTTTCCTTACTCCTAAATAAAATCAAGGTTTTTATAATGGTGTTAATGATACATGGCTTTTTCACATATATGCCTTTAGGAATAATTTCTGCCATTTTGCCTGTTTTATACATTTTTAAAAAATTTAAATATTTTATTTTTGCTTAAAATTTTTCCTGTTATGTTCCACCGCATTATAGCGCATTGGGTGGCTACCAAAATCTCAGCTAAAAAGCAAGACACGGAGCGGCGCAAAGAACTTGCAAAAACTGGTGGCGGCTCAGGATCTCAAGATTTGCCAGTAAGCAGCCACGACATAAGTGTTTGGCTACCCAATGAATTTTTTGTCGACACCAATGAGTTCGACTCGGATGCGGTAACAATAGAAGTATGAAGTTAATAAAACATACTTTATTAAAGCTCTTTATAAAATTAAGAAATTTATTTATTTCCTAGATTGATCAAGACGCACTAAAACACACATCGCCCTGCGTGGAGGAGCATCTTATTGAAGAAAAAACAACCGAATCATTAGAAACGGTGCAACCTAAATGTATACCTAACGTAAAAAAGGTTTGTGAAATAAAGAATATTCGATTTTTTGTTTTTTTATATTATTATTTAACTAGAAAATACCTTCGAAGTCGAATTCCACTGAATATCATGTCAGGCAGCTTGCTGAATTTGATTTAAAATGCAGAGCTGAATTTCATAAGCACCAGCTAGAGGTAGAAAAGAAAAGAAAAGAGGTAGAGAAAAATAAATTAAGAAACCTGGACCTTGAGTATAACTTGATCGGTTCGAAAATCAGGTTTTACGATCAAAAAACTCTTAGTAAGTGTAAACATTTCTATAACATTTGCTTATTTGCTCTAAATAATTAAATAAAATGATATCTTGCAGATAGAAAACACGAAGATTATATAAATAAAAAATAGCAAGATTTCAACATTTGCAATAATATTTTGTCTCTTTAATTTATTGTTTTAAATTGAAATATCTTATAATTATAAATTTATTATTTATTGCAAAAATAGACTATCATTTTATGTTTTACTTTGTATTAATATTTTTATATATTAGTATAATATTAGTTTAGTAATGTACAGAAAGAAATATTGTAGTAAATGAATTGCACATAAAAAATGTGTTTGATTTTTTGATATATGTATGTAAGTTGAAAATATTTTTGTATAAATGTTTTAAGAATAACATTTTCTCTTCTTGCTGAGGTATTTGTCTCCACAAAATTAGTTTCAACCAATTCTGCTTGCATCAGTTCATCAAATGCAAAGTCTTCTGATTCTATGTTATCTGCAATTAAAATTTATTGAATATCTACTTATACATATACATATGTATAAAGCACAGCATAATTGCATTTTCAAAATGTGTATTTATTTCAATAAATTAAAGCCTAACGTTTTCTTCTAGTGCGATGTTATGAAGAACGGCTAAAGCTACAATTAATACTTTAGCGTTTGGAAAGCTGACAGTAATACCGTCCAGCAAACATCGAAATCTCTGTTTCCATACTCCAAAACATCGTTCCAAAACCTGGGTTTCTGGTGACGTGCCACTGCCTCTTGGGTCCACTGCAATGTCTGCTTTTATAAGATCTATAATTCTTCTAACAGTTTCTTTTTTAAACCGATATTTTTTTTTAAATTGGTCATCCGGAATGGAGAAGCCATCAATTTTTTTTTTGTAAGTTCTTGGCCGATAGTAATTTGTAATTTTTATAATACTATCTAAATATTATATTATTACTCAATTAAAATTATTTTTTAGAATCATAATTACTTACCAATTCTCCTGATGAAATCTAACGTATCCATTCCTCAGTATAAATATACACAATTTGCTTTTATTCAAAATTTGTAAAACAACAATATACAAATGTCACTTTTATTAGCTTTAAAGTCGGTTTCTACCTACTTTAAAAAACTTAAATTTAACGAAAGTTTAATAACGGAATTTAAAAGTAAAAACTTTTTTGAATGTAACTTTAAGAAATTTTGCTTAACAACGCAACATAAAGCTGCTTTAAGTTTTTTTGCATACAGCCGATATTCTTTAAAAAATTTGTAATAAGAATGACTTTTTAATATAATAATTTATTATACTGTATGCTGTTTATTTTTAAAACCAATAATTAATGAAACTATTTTACTAAAAGGCCTTAACATTATTAAAAATAATGGTAATGCTAAAAAACATTAGCTTTATTTATTATTAAACTTTACACTATTTTAAACTTTTATAGTTTTGTAAAACTCGCTAGGTCTGGAAACCGTCCGCGAGACCAAAAGATAGATATACTACTATGCACCCCGTTAAATTGCTGAAAAGCTGTATTTCAGCAGAAAATTTTTGAAGATACGCAGACCAGACAGGTAACATCCATTGTTTTGAGGACACTATTGCCTCAGTATGATAGTAAAAATACCGCAAATCTGCTAGCAGCTTAAAAACATAAGGAAATGTAACTCTTTAACAGAAAAAAAATTAAGTATTATTATTTGAATAGAACCTATATTTATACATGTATAAAGCCCTGTTTATATAATTAAATTTGGTGCTAAAATTAAAAGCAATGTGATTCAAAATTACATTTGTTTTGAGTAACATTAGATTTCATATAAAACACATTTATAAACCTAATATGTAATTGACTTTTGTGCATTCCTGGTCACGGACCCCAGGTGAGCAAATTTTTTTTCGCGGACCCCTTTGAAGCCCAAGCTGTATTTTATTTTTTATGAATTAAAAAGCAAACAAGTAAAGAACTTATTTGATTTTTATAAAACATTTATTATAAAAATTCATAAATATTCTTTAACATCAACTAATAAAATAAACTAGAAAAATATTATTTCATATAGTTTTGTGATGCGTTTGAGTAAATTTAGTATTTAAAGTTGTTTTTGGTATAACATACACATTTAGAAAAAAATCGTTCATTCATATGAAATCATTCTTAAACTTATTAGCTTACGAAATAATAATTTGCACATCGAAAATATTACAGAAAAGAATGACATTTAACTAAAATGTAATGCTATTCATTACATTAAAAACAAATGTATCTAAATATATAAAATACAAATTAATAGACTCAATATAAATTTTTATTTTTTTTTTTTTTTTTTTTTTTTTTTGGAAACACGGTTTTTTCGGCCTTTCATGCGGACCGCCCAGATGGTTGCTACGGACCCCATTTGAGAGCCGTTGATCTAATAACAATTACAACCTGTTACAGCTTAAACTTGCACAAAAATTACAAGCGAAGTTTTTTAATTACAATTAACTTTTTTTGCAATGACGATAACTTGTGATTTGTAACTCAAGATTGTAAAATATGTCTTTTATATTAATTGAAACTAAAATTTATTTGGAACTCCAGACCTGGTATACACGTACTGCACTTGAGTGACAATAGTGCATTGACGAAAAATTTAAAGTTTTTCAAAGGATGCTGAAAAATGCATGATTGTCGATTTTTACTTAACAGTGAAAATATAACAATTTTACTTTTTACCGTGTTGTTACCAAATTAATATAAATTTTGCGTTAAAATCTTTTTTTACTTATATATTATAACACCTTATGTTAGTGCAAACTATCGAGAAAAAAAACATTGTGCACGTTATTTAAGCCGTAAAGTTCTCTTCAAATTCACGTTTAGTTCGTTAACATTTCTGCACAAGAGGTTAATTTCTCAACTTATTACTATTAAGGGAGAACAGATGGCATTGCCATTGCTATGTAAGAGTTTCTTCAAATTCGCTTTAAATTTTCTTAACAAACTTTAGTTGTTTTGTAAACACCGGTTATGTTAGTTAATTAGAGACGGTGGTGCTATAAATAATTTCTAAAAAATATTACTGTTATAGAGACGTATGACCAAATTGAAAGCAACAGTGTGTAAAATAAACAACAATTAGAGTTAAACGTGTAACTTTGTTATTTTATTATTATATAATATTAAGGCAAATAATTTCACTTTGGAAGAAAAAAAAAAAATAAATTAGTTTCAGTTACCTAATATGTGTAACCATATACCTACGTATATCTTATTGAAATCAAATAAAAGCTAACTGTTTATTAATACCAACAAAGTGGGCACTTAAACCAAAATAGTTAAAATAAAAATATAAAATAAATATTTATAAAATTTTAACAAATATTGAAGTTTCAAAAGTAAAAAAAAGAAAAACAACTTTCAAAAGCTTTTCAGAAAAATTTACTTTTGTAATGTTTGTCGCCTCTAGAAAATCTTTTAATTTTTACACTTAGTTCCCCAAAAGCCAGGATCAAAAAGGGAGGATCTTGAAAATAAATTTGTCTATAAAAAAAGCCCTTTGACCCGAAGGACACGAATTCATTTCGCTGATTTGCAATAGCAAAATTTTCAAAACTATATCTTAGGAAAGTTAATTTTAACACTAAGACAACGGACGGACTTCGCACAATCGACTTCGCTATGCGTAAGAAATCAATTGTCGGAAATGGATATTGTAGAAATTACAAACAGAATGACAAACGTAGATATACCAGGATATAAAATAACAATCGAAAAATATATGTACTTATGAGCAAAAATAAAAGCAATTATAGAAAAATTATCTAAAAGAATATATATCAACCGCAACACCAAACATTAAGCCTGGTCAAATGGAACAGAAAAGGGGAAAAATTACCAGGTATGGCTAGATCAGTGTTCTTATGGCTCTTTTCAAAGCTAATTGTACCTTTTCTTTTTACTTGTTTTTTTATATATTAGTATTAATTTTATTTTACTTGTACTTGTACTTTGGCATTATATATTTTTTGACTAATTATTGGCGAATGTATAACACTGGTCGCTAGCTGGTTAAAAAGATCAGTTTTTTTTTTGGTACTGGTGCAGACAAAAGGTTTGGTTTCTTTGCTCTTTGTTATCGCAGGAAAATTCAGCATTCATTTCTGCAACATGAAGTACACAGGCAAATATTTGCCTGAATACTCCAACCTACCTCCATTTAATCTACATTAGGGTCTTGCGTTGTACATTCGCAATGAAGATGCGTACCAGTGATAATACGCGCATAAAAATATTTGAAGGCTTAAAAATTTAATTTATTAGGGACAAATTTATATTTTAATTACACTTTCGCATATATCTTGGCATTTTATTGATAGATTGGACCATAAGTTTGTGTAATGGCGCACTCCAGCCTATTCTAAACCTAATCCTGAGTATTAATGATATAGCATATTTGTTAATTTACTCAAATTAGACTTTTCCTTATAAGCAAAGGAATAAAAAATAACAAAAAACCTCATATCTTAAGCAATGTGTTAAAAAATAAAGGAGAATAGTCGCTCTTTATTCATTTCAAAAGCCAGACTTTTTAGTTTTAAAAAGTTGATTTTATAAATTTTCGAAACTTTGTAATCAATGACGTATTTAGTTCTAAGCACAAAAACAATTTGTTTGGAAATCAGTTTAAATTTACGCGTCTGTGCAACTTCAATATAAGCATCGGCTTCATCAAACAAAGGTTTAAAAAGTTCTGTTTTTTTAAAAAGTAAAATAAGTTTACATA
Organism: Cistogaster globosa; assembly: GCA_937654795.1. NCBI lineage: Eukaryota > Metazoa > Arthropoda > Insecta > Diptera > Tachinidae > Cistogaster > Cistogaster globosa. Next base: position 24,073,180 of record OW569406.1, read on the forward strand.
AACATTAGTTCTTTGGACGTTACATAATTCCCTATCGTTTTAAAATGATTATTTTACCAGAAAGTGAAACAACTGTTCGTTTTATGAAAAAAATATAAAAAAATATTACAGTTTTTTCACTTAGTGTAGATATTATGCTGAGCTCTTTTTTAAGTTTAATTCAAACGTTAAATGGTTAGTTAGTTTTAATTTTATACTAAAGCACCTTTAGTACATGACTTGATTGTTTCAAATCCTTTTTTGTCTTGTGTTCATTTTAATCTGTTATTTTTGAGGTTTTAGTTACAGACATAAATATTTAATTAATTGCCTATTTTATGTAATTATTAACAAAAGAATTGTAAAGTAAAAAAAAAGAGCAAAATAAAGTTTTTTTTAAAGATTAAATGACAATCTTTGAATGTAATTTAGTCACAAAATTTTATCATCAAAATAATAAAAAAAAAAATATTTTGAATTTCTAATGTAATTAACCTATCCGAAGCAATACCAAAGTGACTGGTAAAAACAAAATTAAATGTAAGTTTAAATAGATCTATTTAGTAAATTTTTTTCACCAGCTGTTGAATAATCATTTTATAACTTTATATATAGAAACGAGAAAAAACTCAAAGCAACATATACATATAAATACCGATACAAAAAGAAAAAATCAGAAAACTACCTTTCTTTACAGTACCAACCTCCTATAAAAGTGTACTGTATCTTTACAATCACTACTTATTTATTTAAATTATTATATCGAGCCAAAAAAAAGGAAAAAGGAAAAAGAAATAAGAAAACTCCTTTACTTTTATGCATATTGTAACAAAATCAAAAGGTAAATGCTAGCAAGTTTATTTGTCGCTATTTGCATTACATTAGGACCGCTTTGCAACCGTAAAATCGTGCTGCTGTTTTCAGTTGCAACAGCAAGAAAGTATGAAAATAGTAGAAGGTGTATAAAGAATAAAAAAAAAAATTAATTTAACGAAATTTCCACCCCAAAAATAATGATATGATATTGATATTTCTTTAATATTCCTCTAATATCTTCCTAGATGTAAAACAAGATTTAAAGCTTAAGAGACAATCAGTGGGAAAAGAATAGTACTGATTGCATTTAGTATTATAATCAACATGATGCGATTACTTAAATTGTTGTATACACATATATATGCCGCTTGTAGCAACCAAATTTGCCAAATGACAACATAAATCGCCACAAAAGTTTAATATTATAGTCATTGAGATCCGCCTAACGAAAACGCACATAAGGATATGTAAAGTTAGCTGTTCTGTATTGCAGAGTTCTTGTGAATCCTAGAGGTGGAGTAAGAGAAAAATTATGACTTTTATCCAAAGTCTCAGAAAGTTATGGCTAAGTTATCTGTAGACCAATTAAAATAGCCGTTACAAATGACTGATTTATTTTTGAAATATTTTATTCAGACTTACTGAGCGTTTCGGCGAAAATAGTTTTTAATTTTGAATAAGCCATTGAAATTTTTATACCGCAAAAGCTTTATTGCTCTTGATTAGGATGAAACAAGTCGGTATTAAATTATTATTCTTCAGCTTTTTTGCTTGTTTTTTATACCATGACAAATCTCATTTGAAAAGCAACAAACTTTTTATTTTAAAGAGTTTACTCTTGTCATTTACAAACCAAAATTTGAATTTCTTCATAAATATTAATTTATATCACTGGAACGAAATTAATACTTGGGGATTGATACTTTATACACTTACTTCAAACTTACATCAAATTGTTTGTCTAAAACATAAAAATTAAAAAAAGTTTGAGTGACTTAATAGAAAGACGTTACAATAACTTGTGATTCAAGGAACGAAAAATCCTGCCCAGTTATTTTAATGTCGGCCTTATAGAGAATAAAAATTGCAGTTGTTATATATATAGTTATATAGAATGAATGTTGAGAGCATAACGTGCTCTACAAAATGTTCGAAAAATTTCATATATTGCGTTTATATTACGTCCTAGCAGTCATCATCACAAGAACATAATTTTGTCTTTATCAATATTACATTTGCTTTTCATCACATTTAAATAAACTCTTGTTGAAGCCCTGTCGGGAGGGTTAAGTTTTTCACTTAAATTAATTCTTTTGTTAAATGTATAAAACTACATTATTATTATTATTATTATTTTTAAGTTAAGGTCTTTCTTCAGTTCACTAAGCATGTCCATTACCCGTCTTCCAAGCCACAGACTTGACACGGCGGCGGCGAATTTTCAAACAATATAAAGCAAAAGGATATTAACACATTATTCTTAAGTGAAAATATTAATATTGTTGTTGATGTATATTTCGTACATATATCACATTTATAAACATAAAACATGTAAACAAATACTTGAAAATACATTTTTTTATAAAATTATGTTAGTGAAATGACTCATGCAGACGGTTCTATGTATATATGTCTAAATACACATTTTAAAAGATATTAAAAGATCAACATTCACGAGTATTCTTAGTATAATTATAAGCATTTATTATATTGCTTTAAAAGTATTTTGATTTTTTTAAAGGTATTAATACAAACTCATTAAGACTCTACAGGTAATATAATGTTGGATTTACTATGTGGTGATAATAATATTTCCTTTTCATTAAATAATACCCTGTAGGCTTTATCTAGGCTTAAAGCAGCATAAAGAGTCTCTTTTTATAAAATTTAACAAATATTGAATTAATTCACATAGAATATAACTTAGGTTTCTTTTATTTAATATTTATTATTGATTTGATTGGTCTTGTGAAATTAAAATGCCCTCAGGAAAAACGAATAAACAAAGAAAATAATGTACAACAAATAGATCATTTAAACTGAATATTCTGAATACTAGTGTACAATTGTAGTAAACTTAGCATAAGTATAATTTTCTGCTAAAACGAACTCTTTCAATTTAGGACAAATAATATTAAACCTTTGCTACAATAACAAAATACATTGAAATTATAAAATTAAAAGGCATTAAAATCGTTAAATAAATTCTTCTCTTTTAGAGGTTCTTTGGAATTTTAAATGTATGTTATATTAAGAATATAATTTGTGCGTTTCGAATAGGTAATTTTTAAAAATTAGTATATGATGCAAGCAAACATCATATTTTTTTTAATTTTTTTTTTTTTTAGATTCACAGTATAAGTGACTAGTCACATTTAATGTGGCTTTCGTAGGGCACTCATTGCAGGAAAAATAGCCGGCAGTTTGAAGGGATCTGGTTGCAGCACTTCAATTTTGTTGGCAGCTAAAACTTCTGCCTGCCCAGCAGAGCTGTAATCGAATGATTCTTTTTTGAATCTTCCTGCGAATCATTCCCGCATTGAATTGTGATTTTTTGAATGCATTCATTCCACACAAAAAAGAATTGAATTAGAATTTGAATGCATTCACAATGAATTAAAATTCTTGATCGCCATTCACTTACCCACACGAAATGAATGAATAAGAATTTGAATTTTATCATGAAATTACTTTTTATGAATGCATTCACTTCATCAGCTAAAAAATGAATTAGAATCTGAATGGATTTATTATGAATATAAGCGTCGTGAATGCATTCACTCGCCATCGAATTAAATGAATTAGAATTTGAATGCAATTATTGGAAGGAAAAAATATTGAAGGAGTTCATTTTTTTTACAATAATTCTTTTAAGTTGAAAATTATACAGTGTGTGTTTTATTACGTCGGCCATGACATAAGCTGCGGAAAAGTTAACGAGTGTTATATCGGGCATGATAAATGCTATAGAAAAGTTAAAGGGTGTTACAAAATTGACGTGATTTTTACGATTAGAGTGTTATCTTTTGAACTACAAAAGATAAAAACTTGAAATTTACGCAGTGTGTGTTTTTACATCGGCCATGATAAACGCTATAGAAAAGTTAAAGGGTGTGACATAATTGACGTGATTTTTTTACATATTATACATATGTCTCTAAGTTTCGTATGTTGCCGAACACACATTTTTGTTTGTGTTATTTCTTAGTATTTGATTATTTCACGAACATGTGAAAAAAACATGCATGTACAATATTTTAGAGGTTCAAGAGTTCACTTACGATTAACTGTATATAAAATTCAAACTATCGGCGCTTCGCTTATTATAAAAACTCTTGAAACTTCTTAAAAAATCAGTATTTTAAGGGACACAGTACCGAATACTAAAAAAAACTGTTGTAGGAAAATTCTTGGAATTTTTTAAATTCTTATGTCAAATATCAAATTCACAAACGAAATATAGCCAACATAAAAAAAAAAGCACTTTAAGGAAAAAAGTGGTAAAGTACAGACTTCCAAACTAAGTTTTTTTATTGTCCTTAGCTCTTAGAATAAACTACATGTAAATATGACATTACCATTACATTGAAGTTCTACAAAACTTCAAAAAAATTTCGGTTATTCATTAAACTTAATTTCCGTCAAAAAATTTTTTTTTATTCGCTTCTTTTTTTCTAAAACACTTATGCTGAAAGCACTTGTTTTCTATATAATTTAATTACTAAAAGTTTATTTTGTGTCTTGTTTCGTTATTTAGTCTTTGCATTATTCATAATGATGACTGTTCAATCATTTTTCTTTGAATACAATAGTAAACTGTTTGTTTTAAAGGAACATGGAATCCAAATCAATGCACTTTTAAGCAACAGCGAAAAATTCCAACTGCAGCAAAATTAAAATTTCTAACATTGTAAATCACGATGAAAAATATACTTTTTGAATAGATTTTTGTTTTCTCCTTGCCAGTTTTATTTTTTAGTCACATCCGCTACATTGTATCTAAATTATCTTTCATTATCCATTTTTTCGTTGTTTAGTGTTTTTGAAGCTTTATTTTAAATTTATTTTAACAAAGGACAATTTCGCTCAAATTATTCACACTTAAGCGACAAAGAAAGGGCAATATATTTACTAACTGAAAAATTGTTTTACTAAACTGAAGCCTTAAGCAGGCTACGCGAAAACACGAAAACAATTGCTGCTAGCTACATTTGCCACCATATAGCCAGCTGCACAATTATTTTGAACGCAGCAGCTATTAAAAAAATGATTTTATTGTATTTTAGTGATGTCACTTCAATATTTTTTTTTAGGATTATTTAAAGAGGCAGTTCTGGTTTATGATTTATTAAATATTTAGATTATTGTGTAAGAGGCAAATAGAAGACTAAAACAATACTTTTTAAGAGCACATCGATTTTTAGTTTGGCTTGCCTTTAAAATTAAAGATATATTGAAGTATTTCTCATAAGCAATTGATAGTATTGTTTCTTAAAAAAAAAAAAAAAAAAAAAATTATGTTACTTGTCTACTGCAATAACAAAATACTAAAAACAGCAAAATGTTAAAAGTTATACAATTCTATGATATCTAACAAAAACAGAATCATGTTAAAAATAAAAAGGTGTCCCATAAAAGAAACCTGCTTATAAACATATACAAATTGAAATTGTCATAAGAAAAAAGTAAATATATATATCTAACTAAATTTCGTCTACACAAAAAGGAATTGTTATTTTATATACACTAAAAAACATTCTTTTTAAATTTTTACAGTTATTCCTCGTATATTTTTGACACTACGATTTAATTATTTTTTATTAAAAAAATACTTGAAAATAAATATAAAGCCTTCGATATTAAAATGATTTATATAGAATACAATTAAATCTTTCAATAAATAAACAAATAAATCTTTTAAAATATAACACAGGTTTATTTTAAGTTTATGATGTTTTTGTCTTTTTTCAGAATAAGAGCTTTTTAAGCACTTATTAATTTACAGACTGATAGTACTGACATCACTTAACTGTTAAAAATAGAAATTAGTTTTATTGGACTGCACCGCAAAATCAGCCAAGACAATAACCTTTCGCCATATTGCCTTGCTTTCTTCAAAATAATCATTCTTATATGCAGACACATATTTTATTTTTGAAATTTTGCAGCCGGAAGTTGCTGTGGTGAATGTGTTTACAGCTTAAGTCCTAGCAAACGCTTCCGTAATGGCTGTCTTTCAACGAGTATAAACAACTTGACTCTCTTTTATTAAACCGTCACATAAGCTAGTTAAGATTTAAACTATTAAATAGTTATTTAAAAATGACGTATGTGTCTGCTTTACTCTATTTTAAAGAAGGGTAACACTCAAGTAATAACGCTTTCTTTTTATTACCTAATTTCGAAAGGATAAAGTATAGAATATTGGTGGTTAAGAAAATTGATAAATAGAAAGCTTCATTTTTGCTTTAATTTGATTTTTGTGGCTGACCGTAATTCTCAGTTGGTTCATTTAATTTAAAATGTAGGAATCAGGATTTCATTTTCTTAAATAAATTGCTGATCAGTTTACTTTAAGTCATCTTAATGAAAAGGAACTAATTCCTGTTGTTATATAATTATTATATATATATTATATTTAAAAAGTAAATTATTCTTGGATTCGCTGAATTATTTAAAATTAATTCCTTTTACCGATGCTTTACTTTTATATTCGGCAAAATTTCCTCTTAACAATCTTTTGTAAAAAGTAAAGTAACAAAAAAAGTGAATAAAAGTACTGATAGCAATCGCAGTCTTGCAAGCTTTATTAACATCTGTAGTACAAACTTTAAAAATATATTCACTTTTGCAAAATTTTTTTACAATTTAGAAAAAGTTTTAATGAAAAAAAGTCTTGAAATTCAACATTGTATCAATAGTCAAAAACTTCTGACTGTGATTTTTATCCTCCTGCTAAGAAACAATAAAATAATTGCACTTGCATTTTTAAATTACATGTACTGTGGTTCAAAATCATGAAAGAATATTTAAGATTATTTAAAAATTTTAATTTTTCTTATTTTATGGGTTGAAATATGGACACAAATGAAATAAAATCAACTTATGCCAAAAATATATTTTAATTCGTTTATGTCCACAGTTCAACTCATAATTTCATAAAAGTTAAAATTAAAAAATAAATTTAAGACAAAAATAAATTTTAATTCCTTTATATAAAATGTTATTCACGATACTGTGGTCTTCAAAAGCTCTTAAATTCCATACAAACATTCATTTAGTTTTAACCTTTCATATTGTGTCCGCTGGTTGTTGCATATAGATGTTAATCGGTAAAGATATATTTTAAAGATGTCCCACAATTATCTAAGCTATAAATTCTGAATTTGAAATTGATACCGAAAAGTTTAAAAAATGTGCTGAGTTTGCAACATATAACGACAACAAATACACAAATACAGATCTTTTCAATAGGCTCCTTTTAAATTCAAATCAATTGATTTTTAGAGCTTAAAACTTTCCAACAAAGAAACCAAATAGTTAAGGTCAAGTAGTTTTAAATTTTTTTAATATTTGATATGTATTAATGTCCTTTTCACCTTAGTATTTTATATAACTTCCTGTTGGATTATATAATTTTGTAAACCTTTTTGTTATTTTTAGTTTTTTCCCAACTGGAATTTGAACCGTGGATATTTTAATTGAAATAGAATCTCACTTTTTTTGCTTAAGGTTCATTTTTAATTTAATTTCTAAACATACTTTAGAAAGAAAAATTATTAACAAATGTATGCGGACGTTTCCCAAAGAAAACAAGACACAATAGACACCAGCAGAATTTAATGCTGCTTTTCTGTATCGCTACATCCTTCATCAACATTCTTCGAATCTATATTCCTTAGGTTGTGTACATTGTAAACATCATCTATCTAACCAACTAATCTTAAAATTCAGAATACGAGGAGTGAAAATATTAATATTAATTTGCTTAGACGAAGTCGACACACAAACCAAAGTATTTCTTTACTGTTCTCTTTGTAATTTGTCCCGTACATTTGTTTTTGCAATTGTATCAGCCATCGGTTGCGGTTTAGTATCATAGTGACTTTTGCTAAGTATGAATGTACAAGTGCAGTGCCTTGCGTATTTTATAATTCTTAATTTTTTCACAACTGGGATTTAAACCGTGGATATTATAAATGAAGTGAAAATTAACTTTTTTGGCTTAAGGTTCATTTTTGATTAAATTTATAATTCTAGTGCTTGTCATTTAAAAACAGTTAGAGCAATGTATTTTGTTGTAGATAAAATTTATACTCTAAAACTTAGGGTTTTAATATTTTTTAGCTTATTAAAGTAAACCTATCATTTATTGGTCACATATCATATTACATAGAAAAAAAGTATATTCGAATTAAAGAAATGCATTTTGGTTTGGGGTGTCAAGTAAACTACCCAATAACTCTACATATACCAAAGGAACATCACCTGTATGACTTTCGCAAGTTACTCCAAAATCACTCCAAAAAAAAAAAAAAAAAACAATAAAAAAAATAATAAATAAATAAATAAACAACATCGTTAATACTTTCTAACAAGATAAAATTTAAATATCATGAAACAACGTCTTAAAGAGAATTAAAAAAAAAATTCATGTGAAACCAATCAAGTTAAAAATAACTAAGCGAAAAATATTCTTTACAACTGTGCCCTAGGCGGATGGCATACTTGTAGCGATAACAACGCAGTTTTCTTGCTATCAGTGCTATACATCACTTATCTCTTATCCACACCACAATACGATACCTTGGCTTTAATAGTAAAAAAAAGCAACCTCCTGCAAGTATAATTCCTGTAAAACTAAACATAACTTTGGATAAGTCCTTATCCTTTATCTAATTTTTTGTCGAGACTGGGAAGTCCTGAGAAACTATTATTTACCATAGAAGCTTCGCTATTCCTATTAACTACGTTCAGCCAGATTGTGTTTTTAGTGCTTTTAGTGTTTTAGCCAAACAGCTCTTATGTGAAAGAAATAGCCTACAAAAGACCGTTTTGGTAGTTTCGATGTACAAAAATTCTAATCGAGTGCTAAAAAAAAACAGTTATCTTCGAGTGTAGCTTAGAGCTGTACATGAACAAATTTTTATTTTTTATTTTAATTCGTTTTGAATAAACTTAATTTTCTATAACGAAACCAATTGAATAAAATATGAATCAGTTTAGACGAATTAGGCAGAAATGAATTCAATTCGTATTCAATTCGAGTAAATTTTTAGATTGAATTGCAATTTAAGTGAATAAAGTCAAAAGTGTATATTTATTTACAAAATTAATTCAAATTTCAGTCAAAGAGTTGGTAATGAATTGCTAATTGCTTCTTATAATTAATTTTAATTTATTGTATAATCAATTACAATAATAATAAATGCAAGTAAAAAATAATATATGTGATTTAGTGTATATAACAATGCATAACATTTTTAAAGAGGAAACTCACGCAACAGAAATAAAGTAACGAAAAGAAAAATAACAAAAAAAAATTTGAATTGAACGTGTCCTGTCAACCAACAAAACCAACGATGTTATGTGCGACAAAAAGGAATGCTTGAGGGAATGTTAATACTTTTAAATGAACGTGGAAAAACATATTATTTAAAAGAAAGATTTTTTTCTACTAATTTCTCAAGAACAAAATAAATGCATGTTCAATTCAAACAATTAATGAGCGAAAAGGAATTTTTGGTCTCTTTCTGTGTTCTGATTGTCGGTTATAAAATTCCACTTAATGGCGTTTTGAATCAATTGTGGTATATATTATTATTTGGATTTTATATACCTAATTGTAAGTCCATACATAGATAAAATTAATTAGACAGACTAATTAATTGAACATTTTATTAGCATTACCGATATTTTCATTAATTGTAGTGCTTTTTAATGAAAGTGTTTTATTGATGATTATTTAAAAACAAATTCATTATCAATGATATATGATTGAATGGTTTATAAGCATTTAAATTTCTTAACGTTATTCCTTATCTTTGTATGATAAATTAACATCTTAAAGTATGGTAGAGCATTATTTTAAAACGGCATTTACCATAAAAATATGGTGAAATGTTTATGTTGTCACATTATCAAAAAAGAGACACTACAGGAATATATTTTTGTTTTCGTATTAGTAATAAAATCCGGTAGCTGCGGCATTAGGCAGAGTTTGGAAAAAAAAAACAGTATACTATCAGAGCGTACTGTATGAAAAACACAAACACTAAATTTGTTTTTATTGTTTATGAATCTGTATATAATCAATATACTGTACACAAAGATTTTAGGCTGATGATCACAAACACTACGATAACGTACTGATCTTTATTTTAGTGTATTTTAGTGTACTCATCTTAAAGATCACTACGTAAACTGTAGTGATCTTTAGAGTATTTTTAGTGAGCTTTAGTGTACTTTTAAATGATCTTTGGTGTTTATCGTAGTGTTCTTGCTTGTAAATTACTTTTAGCGTTTGTTCCTCAGAGTATTTTTGATAAACTTAAGGGCAGTTTTTTTGATTTTTAATGTTTTTCATAGTGGTTTTGCTGCAAAGTTAAAATTAAAAATTGAATAAATACAATTTTTTATTATGTATTTAAAAAATTTCTATAGTTATCATTTAATTTATATGTTATGAAAATTTCAAGATAAAGTATAATTTGTCGATTAAATCTTTTATATAAATTGAAGTACGAGTATTTGTTAATAAATTGAATTAACAAATACTTCTGTTATAAAACAAATAAAAAGAGTAGTATTATAAAGTTAAATTAAATAATTTTTGATTTTTTACGTAATTTCAAATTTTAATTACTTTAGTGTACGCAAACACAAACACCAAGAAAAATTTGATGCATTATGTATTTTTTGTAGAAAATGATTTTGTGTATTGGTCTTAATAAAATTCGGTACAGAATAGTAACGTAGTATACTTTAGTGTTTATTTTCAAACACTTATATTAGGTGGCTTTAAGCCTCAGACATCAATTTAACCACCTATCTTACTTATAATTTATAAATTATTAAAATAGCGGAATTATTAAAATATTTAACTGTTTATAAATAGTTCTTTTTCAAGTTCCTGCGATCATATATTTATTTTCCATAAAACAATCATCTTTTCCAATACATATTAGTAATTAAACAGTTTTAATTAAATTTTAACTAAATTTATTAAAGCAAGTTCACCATACCACAAGAACTGCAGCTGATTGTAGAAGCAGACAGACTTCTATACATATATGTACATTGGTCAGCCCAGAAGGACGGGAAATGGTTAATCTCACACTGAAAATTTTTTTTTACTATTAGATAAATCAATGGAGCACCTTTATTCGGCTCAATTTTTATTATACGTTTAGCTATATAAATTTGCTACTTATTTACAAGTAATTGTAACGGGAAATTTTATTGAATGCTTCATTGTGCTTTAGAAATATAGTGATGAGTTGTTAATAACAACACAGATTGATTGATGGCCGTAGAAAATTTTCATTTTTTTTCTCACTCATTCGCTTGTTGACATTAACTGGTTGATATTAATGGGTATTAATGGCATACAAGTGCGCAATTTAAAAAAAAAAATATATTTCTATTCCTTTTATGCAACTGTGAATGCATACTATTAAAATATTTTTACTGGCAGTTCTCACCAAAGGAGCAAATTAATACCATGTTCTTTTTTTTTTGCACTACACTAAGACTTCGTCAGCAGACTTTTAATGCAGACCGTTAATGTCTTTAGTTTTCATAGACTTGTACAATATATATATATATTTAATGTATATTAACAATGCAATTTTTTATGAATTTAGCATTTAATTTTTGTTTGTTGGTGAAGCAAGAGGGGTAGCAATATAGTATTAGTTAAATTTTAAGGGGTTGTTACTGTTGCTTATGTTTTTTAACTCAATTCTCTATGAAATTGCCTAAAAATTTCAAAGTGTAAATCTGGACTATAAATGAGTTTTTATAGCACATATTTTTAAATATATATTATTAAAGAGATATTATTAATTTGCAATAAATTCAGTTCCAATAACGAATTTCTTTTCTCTGTGCAGCATTCTATTCATCTGTCCATCTTTGTTAGTGTTGAAATCAACCTTTCCAGGGCTTAAGATAAGCTAGAGTATATTTAAGTACTATGATCGATTAGACGTGTTTTTTTTTTAAATTTTGCAAAATCTACCAAATCGGTCCATGTCCTTTAAGGCAACGGCAAAACAACACGCCTGCCTCTCATTTCTCCATATTTTTTGTTTGTATTCCTGCAGGTAGTAGTTTGTGTTAAAAATTTATGAAAAATATAATAAAATTTGGTAAGTTTTCACCAGATACAATAAGCTTTTCAGTTACTAAGCAGGGACAACATTCCTAAGCAAAATCTAAAATTTTTAGAAAAAAACTTTTTTGAATAGAAAAAATTTATGATAGGAAAGAATTTCTTACCACGAATTTTATTTAAATGATTCAGTATGAAATCTGCAGTATATTACATGTGATTATACATATATGTTGAAGGGTATATAAGATTCGACATAGCCAAGTATATCACTCTTATTTGTTTTTAATTTATTTATTTTCCACATAGAGTAAATAATGCTTTAATTTAAATTAAATTTTGTTTATTACTTTATCATTTTTATTATAAGCTAAAACCGCAATCATTGATGTAAGTTGCTAGATATAATTTTTTTTCTAACAATTTATTTTAATAGATAGGATTTCTGCAATGGGATAAAATATATAAATTTTTTGTATATGGATAAAAAGAAGGGCGATTCGGGGTAACAACACAAACTTACTGAAAACAGGGACACAACACATGATAAAGTAATTTTAATTTCGCATTAAAAAGTTGATATAAAGTAGTTGATATAATAAACGAGTTTTTTAAGTAAAAGGTGCACTTAATAATAAAGGTATGTCCAATTTATTTGGTTACACAAGCTGCTCGGTAATAAATATTTAATTATATGAATTGTTAGATTTTTCCTAGATAAGCAACTTTTACAATTATTCAAAGTAATCGAAATATACCATTCATTTTCGCCAAAATAAAATATATTTTAGTTCCAAATAATGGGAGAATTTAGTTTTTCCTAATTTTAAATAAATTAATTTTTTTATTTGTGAATTGATAAGTTTGTTTCAAATTTGTTTTACTATGAATTGCTTTATAGATGTAAACCACTAAAATTTAAACGTATTCCAAACTATTTACAAGTGCCATTTATTAATATTAAATTTTACACATAGGGCAAAAATATAAACAATATTGTATTAATTTACCTTTTAAACAACAACAACAAAATAACCTTAATGGCTTTGGTATAAAAATATTTGTTTTAAGCTTCACCAATGGTTGCAAGAGGCCTAACCAACTAACGCATGGATACATAAGAGCACACAAATAGCTTAAGGGAATTTATATCAATTAAATGTTTTTTGGAGTAATATTGGTGGTTTTGACACACAATTCCCAGAGATTTACAAATGGGGAATAAAGTTGTAATTTTTTTGTGAAAATAAGCAATGAATGAATATAAAGTAGAGCAAAAAAAAAAAAACATTTGAAACAATAGAACAACTGCCTAAGGATATCGAAAAACCTACTGCATAACAAGATAAAAAATTCATAAGCATAAAATGGCAAGGCCAGTTAGACTTAAATTTTAAATTAGTTTTGGTGTTTTTATGTTAACGTTATAAAAGGCTTGATTAAAAGAGTCTTTTCTTTCTTTTGTGAACCATTTTTATATTAAGATTAAGAACATTCCGTAGCACACAAGAACCCAACAACTACCTGGTACTGCAACTCAATAGAAATAAAAACAGAAAATAAAAAAATTTTTATATTTTTAACTGGTATTAGATTAAGGGCATATATTTTTAAAACATTAAGTTTCGGTGAAGACCGTCGTCACTGGCTGTTTATTTAATACGATTGGCGAGCGCTTTCGATGTAAAGACATCATTTTCAGCCGCGTTTTGGTTAGTACTGGTAAGATAGTGTAAGGTGTTTGTTGTATAGATAGTGGTGGGTTCAGGTAGTTTTGTCCGTTAGGATGGTGTCTATTTATGCATACGTTACTATTTAATAATAGACAGTTGTCATAATGGAAAAAAGTTAAAAAAAATCTGCAATCAGATATTTTTTGAAATTATTATAATATAATATGTTTTCTAATTTTACAGATAATCTATGAGAAAAAATGAATATTTTAAATATTATTAAACTACAAACTTTTCATCAGGCTTCAGTATCTTTATTTATATATAATTATTTTTTCTCCTATTCTATATATGCTTTTTAGCTTCTTAGAAACTATCGTTATCGATATCAATGGTTTAATGGCTGAGAAGTACGTTGCCAAATTAAAGAAATTTAATTTGAAAATATAAATCTGGTAGCGAAATCACGATCACTTTAAATATAATGTTAAAGCGGGGCAGAATGTATTGTGTTTATGTATCGCTAAGCGATAAGCAGAAACAATGAAAAGGTCAGAGTAATATTTATTTTTGCCTTTTTTACTAAATTTCCAAACCAGTATTTTTGTTCCATTTCCTATGTTATCTATGTTAATCCTAAGTAATGGTTTAAAAAACAACATTGCACTATAGTTTCCAAATGAAATTATTTCACTAAAAGAAGTGCCCAGAGGTATTGTAAGAAAATAACACCTACATTAGCAAGTGAAATACCTCCAAAAATATTTAAAATTATTTGTAAAGTCACATTCATAATGAATTAAATTAAAATAAACAATAAGCTCCATCAAAAGTAAAATAACGTTTAATTTAAAAATATAAAATACTGAAGGTTTTTTCCTTTACTTACAGGCGTAATGTAAAGCTGCGCTTCTTAAAGTAATATCATAGTCCTTATTCCTTTAGTAATTCCTTCTTCCCAAACGTATGCTTACATCCCCAATAAAGTGAAACAGGCGGAAGAAACATGTTTCTCCTTTGTAAAGTGTCCAGTTGATCTAACATTTGAATTAGAGATTTTTGTTTAAAATAAAAAACAGCAACAAATCAAAAAGAGTAAAAATTTATGTCTGTTTTTAATTAATTGGCTTTCTGATTTTATAGCACAGAGAAAAAAATTGATTTTTCTATTAGTTTTGCACATTTTTTTATTTTTTCAATAAAATTTTCATCCTTCATTAACTGGACTAAAATGTAAAACCTGAAAAAAACAAAAAATTTAGTTTTGATTTTCTTATCTTGAGCTTGCTTGTTTCTGTATTAACTGGAAGATAATACAATTGACAAATAGTGCGTATGCCGGCATCGCAACCGTAAGGTTGTATTTCTACTCTAAGATTTGTTGAATTCGTCTGTAACAGAACGTAATTCTTGAAATTAAATTATGCCATCATCAAGAGTTGACTTTGAAATAGAAACAAAAAAAAAAACAAAAAAAAAAAAAAATCAGAAGGAATAGCGACAAAAAGAACACTATTCTCCGTTAGATGCACTTTTTGTAAAAAAAAAACTTAAGCAACTAACAAAAAAAAAAATTTTTTAAATGTAATCTAGTGAAGATGTAATCATCTTCGGCGAAAGGACTTCCCATTCTTTTACCAACCTAATGGTTTTAACAAGGTATGAGGCTTTTAAAATTAATTTTTTTGAATTAATTATATTGATTATTGCAGAAAGTAATGATGATTATTAGTACCTCTTTTAAGGTATTTATTTTAGTTTTTATTGTGCAATCCTGCACAACAAGACTATAAGCGTAATAATTACAGCACAGGAAAAGATAATTGCTTACAGGTGGTATTGACATTTAACATTAGACAATAAAAATGTAACATAAAATATATATTTAAACAATAAAATATAGATTTAAGCATAAAATCATATAATATAGAATATAAAACACAGAACCAGAACTTTGTTCTTGTAAAGATATCATTAAAAAGATTTTATTTTTATAAGATTTTATTTTATTTTATATGTAATTTAAAATAATATTTACTTAAAGAACCAGTTGAATTAACTTTTTCTTTCTTTTTTTTTTGCAAACTAAAGTAATGTGTTTTTTAAGCGAGCAGCAAAATATGGCAATCACAAAAGTAAGTCATTATATAGCAAGTACTTTATACGGTAATGTCAAAAATTTTTTTGCTTTTCACCAAAGACTTATTCATATTTTCTACTTCACCATTTGCCTGCGGCCAATACGGTGGTGTGGTGATAAGTTCAATGTTATTTGCTTTACAAAAGTTTTTAAATTCCAAACTAATAAACTGCCGACCATTATCTGCCCTTAAAGATTTCGGTAGCCCGAGTCTACAAAATATCTCTTCCATGGATTTAATAATCATTTCAGATGAAATATTTTTTAAAAATACTACTTCCTGATACCGTGAATAGTAATCTATCAAGACAAGAACAAACTCATTGTTTGGCAAGGGTCCCAGAAGATCTGTTGCCACGAACTGCCAACGGCCATTTGGAAAGGCATGCCTCTGCATAGGTGGTGGATTTGGTGTTCTTGAAACAAGTAAACAATCCCGACAGTTCTTAACAAAGTTTTCTGCTTCTCTATCTATCAATGGCCACCAGACTTTTACTCTTAGCCTGCGTTTCATAGCTGACTCACCTGGGTGCTCCTCATGAGCTAGTTCGAGTACTTTTTGGGGCAATACTCTAGGAACTACAATTCGCGTGCCGCGAAGAAGTATGCTGCCAATGGCGGTTAGCTCAAATCGAAAAGGATAAAACAAACTTGAATTATTGGAATCCCAATTGTCATTATCAATATTTGAAATACAAGCAGATATCTCTTCGTCTTCCGCACTTTTATTAGATATAAGCGTGATTGTTAAAGGCAACGTAATAAAATTCGATATCACATAAAATATATTATACTCGCAACTCTCGTCAAATGAATTTATTTCCTCGATTTTGCACAATCTGGATATAGAGTCCGCAATATTTTCCTTTCCACTTCGATAAATAACTTTAAACTTGAATGATTGCAACCGCAATAGACAACGTTCTATTCTAGCAGGAGGTCTAGATGTCGGTTTGAAGATTGCCTCAAGTGGTTTATGATCTGTCACCAATTCAAATTCAATACCTGCTAGGTAATAATAAAATTTCTCCACCGCCCAGACGAGAGCCAAACTTTCCTTTTCTGTTTGCGAATATTTTTTTTCAATATCGGACAAGCTTTTACTACCGAAAGATATTACTTTTATGTCAAAACTTGAATCAAATTGTAGCAAAACAGCGCCTAAAGCTACTGGGCTAGCATCTGCCACTACACGAGTCCTTTTTTTAGGATCAAAGTAAGATAAATTGGGGATCTGTGGTAATAATAACTTGAGCTGTTCAAATGACTTTCTCTGTTCATGACCCCACTGAAATTTTGTGTTCAATTTTGTCAGAATTCTGAGTGGTTCAGTTATGTCTGCCAAATCTGGGATGAATTTTCCCACATACGTTACAAGTCCCAAAAAGCTTCTTACTTCTTCTTTTGTGTTTGGTGCACGGAATTCCATAATCATTTTTATTTTGTCGGGATCTGCTGCAAAACCTTTTTCCGAAAGTATGTGACCTAAAAATTTAAGTTTTTTAGTTTTCCAGACGCATTTACTTTCGTTTAGTAGTAGGTTAATTTCCTTCAGCACATGGAGCACCTCTTTTACAGCTTTATCATGTTCTTCCTTTGTGTTGCCGAAAATGATGATATCATCAATATAATTAAGGCAATTGCTACAGGTTGCCAAAAGTCCTTCCAATATACGCTGAAATATTTCTGGAGCTGAATTCACGCCAAACATTAAACGCTTGTATCTAAATAACCCTTTCAGCGTTATAAAAGTTGTAATTTCTCGGCTACCCTCCTCTAACTCGAGTTGATGATAAGCACTTCTGAGATCTAATCTTGAAAAATAGCATGCATTTCTCAATTTTGTCATAAAGGATTCAAATGTCGGCAAAGGATAATTTTCTCTCAAAATAGCTTTATTTGCGCGGCGCATATCAATACACAACCTCATTTCGCTATTATTCTTGAAAACAATTACTACTGGAGAAATCCACGGGCTTGGTTCATAAACAGGTTCAATTATATCCATACGTACAGCCTCATCTAACTTAGCGGCCACTTTTTCCTCGAGAGCAATTGGAACACGGCGAAGTGGTTGTTGAACAGGCTTTACAGACGAATCAATAGAAAATTTTACTTGAACATTTTTCATTTTTGGAAAAGGTTTCACATCTTCAATACTGTTTACGTTCAACCCCAAACGAAGAACTTTAAGTTTAATTGATGTTTCCCGACCTAGTAACGATTGTGTACCATTTTCAATTACGTAAAATGTGGAAACTATTTCAGGGTCATTGTTTACTGAAATGGGAGCATTGAAAACAAATATAACTTTAAGAGGTTTGTCCGAAGCATAGACCTTAAACTGCTTTGTTGAACTCGTCCTAATATTCCATACAACGGCTTTCATATTTTTCAAATTTATCCAATCTTTCTCACTGATAAGATTAAACTTTGAGCCAGAGTCAATTACCATCAAAAGTTTCTGCCCGCCAACGCAGCACCTTATAATTTCATCACATCGGTCATTATCGTCTATTTTAAAACAGTCAAATCCACGCATTTCATCCGCATCCTCTTCACTTTGTATACAACGAATTTTAGCCGCTCCGAAATTATTTTTATTTTTACCTTCAAAACTTAAAAACTTCCTCTTGAAGTTTTTGGTCTTGCATTTTAGCGAAAAATGTCCAACAAGGGAGCATTTATTGCACTTCGCATTTCGCGCTGGACAATGAATAAAATTTCCATTATGGTCCCTTCGTCCACATCTAGAGCATTCTTCCTCTGAAATTCGAGCAGGTCTTTTCTTTGACGAAATTTTATTGACAACTTCTTCGCCGACTGTCGGTAGCATGCAACGTGATTGTTTGTTTATTTGCTCATAAACCTGGCATGCTTCGATAATTTCATTTAGACTCTGTTCTTTTTCAAGCAATCTCCTTTTCAGTTCGATTGGGGCCCAGGAGTCAATAATTTTGTCCTTAACACATATTTCTTCAATTTCTTCTTTAGACGACCCAAAATCACATTTAGCGACTTGCTGTCTTAAACGTACCAGAAATTTGTTCAAAGGTTCTCCCTCGGAAACTGATAAACTTCTATAAAGATGCCTTTCAAATGTAGAGTTTCTTTTAGGAGAAAAATGATTTTCTAACGCCTTGACAAGTACATCAAGCACATCGTTCTTTTCTTCATCGTTGTACTCAACTAAAGCACCTGGAATATTGTATATAACTTCTTGAAGTTGTGGCCCACCTAAATGAAGCAATTTGTTCTTCTTCTTCACTGTGTCAGTTATTTTATCCGATGCAAGATATAATTTAAAGGATCGAAACCATTTTTCCCACTCACTGCGGAGCAAGGACTTGTCGATAACATCACACAAAAATGGTTTAATTTCAGACATTGCAATTTGTGTAACAAAAAAATAATCTTTTCCTTTGAAAAGAAAGCGTCCTGCAAATAAAATATAACATTAGGAGGTTGTAATACCATAAAATATATCCACGTGTAGTACGAATATAATGCAGTACATATTAGAAACAAATTACACAATTTACTAAAATAAATTTTTTTACACAATTTAATGTGATTTCTTTTACACAATTTAATGTGATTTCAATTACACAATTTAATGTGATTTATTTTACAAAACTTAATATAACTAACTATAACTAAATATGTATGTTTCATATTACACAATTTAATGTGATTCCTTTTACACAATTTAATATGATTAGTATTTCACAATTTATTGTGATTAAGGCTCCAAGGCACCACATAATCAATGAAACAATTCACTTTTTTTTTATTTAACATATCTAAGCTTTAAGCTCTTTTTTATTTACTACATACCGAATTTAAAAATTCACGTTATAGGCCACAATTTTTCTGCAACCGATTTTTCCAATTAGCTTTTCTTCCTCGTCGCCAATGTAACAACTCGATTAAAAACACATTTGTTCAGTTCGGAAGTTTAAGTTTTGTTAATTGTTATATTCTCAATTTTCATTATATTTGCAAAAAATGTTTTTTCTAATTTCTAAGCCAACTAGATTTATTTTATTTTCAAAACCAACTAGATTTATTTTATTTTCAAATAGATCCGTGTTGCCACATATATGTTAAAATTTTTCGGTCATTCGTAAATAAAACCTGAAAGGTAATTTTTATCATTCCAATTAAAATATATATTTTTTTTTGATTAGAAATATTGCTGATATATTTATTGTAATGAAATTAAAGTCTAGAAATTAACATTTTAAAAATGTCGCAAATACAGATACCAATTGGAATAGCTTTTGGCTGACTATATATCGATTAGAATATCGTTTTTTTTTTTTGACTGATAATAAAGTAAATGATATTATATATTTCTTTTTTTTTTGCTAAAATTTTTTAATTTTTCATGGAGTCCTATGCTTTTGTATATCAAAAACAGTTTTGTTCTAGATCCACCATTTTCAATTTCATTTAACAAAATTATTTATCATATTTATTTAAATTTTATTATATATCATTATTACTGCTAACAGAAACATCAATCAGTAGGTCAAATAAATGTTACACATATTATGAGAGTTAAACATTAAACATCAGCTATTCATTAATTCAGTAAACATTTTATCGTTGGTTGTTGTAAAAAAAACGGAGAAGTATAAAAAAAAATTGATATAGGAGAAATTTAATGTTTTCATAATGAATATAATGATCCTTGACAGGCAAGAAAACATTTCTCAAAAAACTAATAAAATGTGCAAGGAAAAAATATAATAAATTAAGCAAAGCAGCAAATAACCACGGTCAATAACTGAAAATCATTGGTTTTATTTTTACAGAACATAAATTTTAGGTCATTAAAATTCATAATACGATAGCTCACTTTATTCCATTCATTCACTATTCCATTCAGTTCACCGCTCACAGACACACAATTCTATTTAACACTTATATTAAAATAAATTATATTAAAATAAAAAAAGTGAAAAAATATAAAATCATATACTCAATGGGTGCACATGTCATCAAAACCTGTTTACTTCAAAATTTTCAACAAAATTTGAACCACGATGATGCTAAGTCAACCAAGAATTCTCTCATGCTGTAATCAACTGATTTAGCTGAATGTTAGTTTCCCTTTTTTTAAACGGGCAAAATTGCTTAGGCACTGTTAACAATTTGGAAGATATGGACTATTAATAATTACGAAGAGTGTACAAATCGGTTAGCTTTAGTATGTAAACATATACAACGTAACAAATTTCCAATTTGTTTTATTAATATATATTTATGATATATATCAAAATATTCAAAGTTAAAGAATATATCAAGCTACTTTAAGTCAGCTACTTAAAGACAGCTCATAGCACTAAAGGGGTATATTATTTGTTTTCTTAATGACTGTTATTTCATTATAAAAAAACATTGTTTTAATAACAGAAAACTAAGCTTTACATGGTTCCAATCCCTTGTAAACATATATGAAAAGATAAAATGTTTCAAACTAAAGTTGTCCCCGCAAAAGTTGTACAAAGCAACAAAAATTGACAGACAACTGAGCCATAGATATGTTAAAGTAATATTCAGCCTCATATCCTGTGACATAAATGGATTAAGTTTATGGAAAAAGTAATAACGGAATAAGAGTGACGACAATATATTTGTTTCGTTGTCAACAAAGAAACGGGACATAAATTACTTACTGCGTAAAAAATTTGAAACACAAAACTTTTGAAATATAAAAACCACAAATATGCAAAAAAAGAAAAAAGTGACTGGCAGCTGTCAAAATCTTAGTAGTTAACAATGATATTGTTCTTTTTTTGTCAGGTAATTTTTTTCTTTTTTGTTTTTAGTTAAAAAAGAAAAATACTTAAGTTTTCAAGAATTAAAGAAACAACAAAATAAGTCAAAATCACAGGAATTAAAATGTTATGAAAAAAGCATCCCGACGTTAATATAATAAAATATATTCCCATAAAAATAAAATCCAATATGTATTTTGTAACAAAAAACTTAAAAGTAAAAATAAATATGATGGCTACAGTCGCTGTTCTCAAAGCATTAGAGAGCGGCTCGAATGCCATTAAATTGTTACAGCCAGTGAAGTGTACTACAAAAAAACTTTCGGAACGATTGTTAAGTGTATTCGGACAGCGAAAATATAGTTGCAAATACTAATAAGAAAATATCGGGAATAGAATATTTCTGATAGAGTATTTAAATTAATTATAATGTGGTAAAAAATCTATTATGCTTTTTTATGTTAATATGTTATTATTTATGTTACGAACGTAGGACCAATAAGGTTCCCACGAACAGTAGCCTCTCAGGCGGATGTTATGCGCTAGACTGCCCTCCCAACCTTGTCACAAAACACTGTTTCTTGTAAAAATTTCGTTCATGAGCCTGTATTCTCCCAGATTCCTTTTTTCTTAGCTTACCTTCATGCCTTTTACCTTTTTCAAATTTCCAGCAAACTATTAGATATTACCTTAAAAAGTACTTGTCATATTATGACATACTTTTGTGATTGCCAAATTTTGTTACTCGCTTACAAAACACACTAAATTCGTTCGCAAATAAAGGAAGTACTGGTTTTTTAAGTTAAAGGGGAATACATTATAATACCTACTAATGCTTATTATTATTTCCTACAGTAATCAATGTAATCAATTCTCAGTAATTGATTATAAAAGTCTCACGCCTTGCTAAAATCTTTAAGTTGGTTGTATACTTGGGAAGTACTTCCGCCAAAAATACTTAATTCTACACTCGGTTACCTTTTCTGAAGTTTTTTGCTGGGTTAAGCCACAGACATATTTACTTTAATTTCACATATTTACACATAAATTTTCTTTAAACACAAAAACTTAATCCTAAAATCATATTATATTAAACAAACAAGCAAACTTTTTATTTTTCTAATTTTTTATTTTTTAGAACTCCAATCGATTAAATACTAATTTCAATCTTTTTTTCGTAGTACATTCTTACCCCGAAGAAGCTCCATGAGGATACAAGACTTTCCTGCAATATTCCACAGGAATGCTACATGAAAAATAAACTAATTGATTAGAGCTATATATATTTGTAGAGCTATCTATATATTTGCGCTTTTTCTATAAACAAAACAAGCTAAACGATTTTTATTTTCAGTCTCTTAATCTTTTTGCACGGATAAGACAGTAAAATCCTTTCCACAAAATTTAGTTAAACTATTGCATTATTGAGCCGAATTATTTAATTTTATGGTTCTTATAGTTTATTTTTTTGTTACAAACGACAATTAAAAAAAATATTGATTTATTAATCAAGAAAAAAATTTTATTTAATAAAATTAATCGTTTTTTCAACTTCTAACAATTTGGGAGAGTTTATTTAATTTATATTTAATTTATATTTAGTCTTCTTTTCTCCCTAGATAAGTAATATTTAATGAAAGTAATTAAAATAAAATATTCATTTTCGCCAATGAAATATCTTTTAGTTCTCAATGATCGAAAAACTTTACCTTCATTCATGGTGCTTCCTAGTTTTTCATAAATCAATGAATTTTTTTGTACTTTTTTTTACCAATAAACTTGTTGTAAATTTGTTCCACTATGAATTACTTCATGGATATAAACCACAAGTGCCAATAATTAATATTAAATTTTGCACATGGGTCAAAAATATATAAACAACATTGTATAAATTAACCTTTTAAACAAATTACATTTTTGCCATCCAAGTAGATATTAATGGCTGTGGTCTAAAAATATTTATATTTAACTTCCCAAACTGTTGCAAGAGGTCTTCTAACTAACGTATACATACATAACAGCACATATAAAGCTTAAAGTAATTTATATCAATTAAAACTTTTTTTCGCCTAACATTGGTGGTCTTGACACACAATTCCCAGATATTTATAAAAGAGGATAAAAGGTATATATTTTTATTTTTTTTTTTTTTTGGAAAAGAGCATTGAATAAATATTAACTAAGAAAAAAACTTCCTGAGGACATCAAAAAACTACTGGATGGGAAGACTTAAGTTCATAAGTATAAAAGGGGAAAGCCAATTAGACTTGAATTTTAAATAAAATTTGTTGATTTTATAGAGACAATAAAAAAGACGTAATTGAGAGAAAAATCTGCGAAACAGTACAGCACGTCAACAGAAATTGAAAAAATATATATATAATGTATATAATTTTAATTGGCATAAGGTTAAGGGCAAATTTGTGATTATAAAAACTGATTAAAAATTATTTTTTGGCTTTACTAACAATAAATTTCAAACTAAATATTTAAATGTTTGTATTACAGTAAGTAATTGTACTTTATTAAGGCCAAGACTTACTAGACAAAACATATTTAAAAAGCTTTTATAGTAGTGTTATCACTTAGAATTCATCACGAGAATAAAATCCCTTTTTTTTGATTTACTGTAATCACGATCACCTAAAGCTTGAGTAAAAACAATAAAAATCGCAGAGTAAAATCTGTTTCTGCTAAGACCTATTTTCAAACAACTCCAGAATTTCGACTTACATTGTTAGTTATTATCAGAGATCTAATCATATATTAAGAAAATACTTAGTACCAAAATTCTAATATGACATTACTATACAAGTTTACTTGAAAAATTTTAAACAATAATCACAAAACTAATTTTCAAGAACATCCAAACTTTTGTAAGCAAACATCTTAACTAAGAATTATTTTTTTATATTTGTTTATTATGTGGCTGTAAGCACATTCCTCCATATCTTGTTTGTATTATATGCGGCATATATAACGTGAATCTCTTCATATAATTATACTCTTTTTATTAAATTCCCACATATTTAAGATTTAGCTTATAATTTTTATTTATAAAGTGGGCTGCAATTGCTGTTTTTTGCTCTATGTTTATGTCAAGTATTCTTAGGTCAGATCTGTGGAGTGTAATTCTCGTTTTGAGTTTAGTTTTTGTAGTGCTAGCACAAACAAAGAAAGGAAATAAATAAAAAAAAAACTAAATTTTAATCACTTTTTGTCACGTAGCTTTTTCAAACTTTAGTTTTCATAAAATCAACAAGTTAAAAAAAAAATTAGAAAAGTGAACTACAGGGCTAACAGTTACACATATAATAACATTAAATCATATATCACTTTGAATAGCAAATTTTTGAAATTTTAATCCCAATTATGTAGAAGTCTGTCCAATAGACATCATTATTGTTTGTAAAAAAAAAAAAAAATTAATTGAAAAAATTATAAAAGAACAAAAAAAAAAAAAAAAAAAAAAATGAATGCTGCTTTTAGCGTATAAAATTTTCTTAGGTTATTGGTGATGGTTGATTAATATCTTTTTGTAAGAAAATTAAAATTTAGCGTGTAGTTAATATTAGTTAATCCATTAGTATTAATTATATTTTAAAAACATTTTGGATGCCTTGAAGAACATGTTAGAAATCAATATACTTTATTTATATTTGATTAAAGTTTATTCATTAAAAGAATTTTAACTTATAAATGTGGAAAGGTTTCACTTGAAAAAACTTACTAATTTTGTATTGATGTGAGAAAAGTGGCAAAAAAGATTTACCAAGTATTTGCACATAATATATCACTTTTACAAGAATAGTATTGAATATATTTTAAGTCTTTTGAACAATTTTTAAAGAAACAAAAATATGGTTACTGAATGCTTTTGGGTAAAACATTTTTGGATTTTTTGTCTATTTGCTTTGTTGATCCATGTAGTTCTCATTTAATCAATTTGGCTTTAGATACAAGACTCTCAGGTGTTCTGTTAAAAATTTGGGTAAAATCCACTGATGGGCTATGCGAACAGAAGAAAAATGGCCACACGGATATGCTTTCCCCAGAGTAATATATTGCAAATTGTAGTTTTAAATAATAAATATTTCAGGAGAATATCATAAAATATTTATATTTAATGAAATCAAGCAAAATTGTAATAAAAAAACATTTATTTTTTGTCTAATTTTTTACAACTCTATTGCGTTTTAAAAACAACTGCATATATTAAGTTGAAGCACCATATAACAGAATAACAGATCATAGTATTGAATTATTTTTTCTTTACAACTAAACGGATTTATATTGGTGTTTTTGTTAGTTGACATATTTTTCCTTTGAAGAATATATTACTTTATATTCATCACTACGAAATTTTATTGAATGTATTTTGCAGGTAAATCTTACTTTAATTTATTAACTTGAGTATCTATAACTTAATCTAATGTTTTAATACAACCTTAACTGTATATTCACAGCAAGATGTGTTTATGGTATGTGTTTGTATCGTTAGGCAAATTGAGCTGGTATAGCCCCGCACACGGTTTGGAAATGGAATTATTAAAAAAGAAATTAACAACTTAGTGATATTTATTAATAAATAAAACAGTACATGTTCACATGATATTTTTTCGAAAAGGAAATTTCGTTTACAAAGAAAAATTTTAAAGACTTTCTATAATTATTAGTTTTAAAGATATTTTATTATATTTATTAGTATAAAGATATTTTAAAGATACAAAGAAAAAAATTTTTTTACAACATTAATTTCTTCCTAATATAGTTGGACTTAACTACTCATCTACCGTGCCCATAAAAAAACTGTTCTCTTTTTTCTCTAGAAACTCCGGTGAGGTTTTAACTTTTGTTTGAAATTTTGTAACCTTTATGAACTACTCCACAGCGGCTATTTAACAAAGTTTATGTTTATTGTAAGGCTCTGCCAGAATTAAAACTTATAATCTTTATTCAAGAAACGCGCAAGCATCTTTACAAACACTTTGCAGCTACAGATATGTAGTTTTAAATCCTTACTTTCTAAAAATTAAAATTTTAATGCATTTTTTTCACATTACACAACTAAAGTTGTAGCCTAGAGAAAAGTGAAAGAAGAATTAATAAATTAAGATTTCAATACGGTTTTAAAACTCCTTACATTAACTGTTAACTTTGTAAAAACGATAACTAAATGAATTGAGGGTCAAACTTGTAAATAATTTAAGGGCCAAACAAACGTTTTTACAGTCCATTAATTATAACTATCATTCACAGCAGAATGCATCTGTATAGCGAGCATAGTTAAAGTTAAGAATTATCTTAGACTCATCCGCTCAAGCTGTAAGCTTTTTAAACTCGTCACTATTTCAACTTTACTATGGGCTGATTAAAATCATTCTCTTATGTGAAATATGCAAAAATTGAGGAAACGTGCAAAGATGTTAAGACCAAGCGGAGAAAATCCAAGAAATGATTCCAGATATGGAAGTAACAGTAAAAGAGAAAAATATTATACAACGAAAAAGCAAAAGAGTTCTTAGGTTTTGATCTTCTGTGGGCTAGAATAAATATTTATCTAGAAACTATATTGCAGTTACTCAGATTTTAAAACAGATAGACTTTGTGAACCTTGAGAGAACTTCGTAAAGCTGTACGCTTCGAAGAAAGTAAGAATCTCTTAGATATAAACGGAATGCGTTCAGTTGAAATCGAGAAATATAGTATATTTGATAGTATCTTAGGAGGATATACAATCATGTGTTAATTTGTTTCATACAAAGTGTATGCAGATATCAGAAAATATTTACGTTTTTAAGCTGACGTTGATAATTAATAGTGCGTGAACAGTCTTACGAACATGTGTGTTACTGTTAATGACAACTTTTTGGTATGTTGAATAAAGCGTTTTCCCCTTGCACCAGACTTTGATGTAAAGAATATTTGGAGTAATGAAGAGACCACTAAAAGCACTAAAGTTAACAAAGCTACATTGAAGGAAACGCTAACAATATAGCACAATGCACAATGGTACATCAACTGGGAAAATGGTAATTTTACTGATATAATATTTGGCACTTAATGTAGGAACACATATGTTTGAAAAAATTCTTTATGCAAGCGGTATTTATTTATATTTCTAGCAAAATGGTAGCCAATTGACTTTATCACATGACATTACTCTTTCGTTAGGTCCTACAAACAGACTTTTTTTCGTTTTTTTTAGTTAACTATCCTACTTTTTGTTTATAAACATGGGGCGAATGAGTGGTTTGTTTAATCGAAATAATTATACGCCATATATTCTTACAAGTTTATTCATAAAAAAAAACTGATTGTTTACTGTAGATAAAAATGTGTGTTTACAAAAATGATTTAGGTTTCTGGTTTTAAAATTGCAGAATTTGATTGGTAAAATTTCATTATCAGGTCGCATATGTTTTAATTCATTAGATTAACTCTTCCGTTTCTCTTCTATAATGACAATTGTCAGGCAGCATTTAGAAGAATATAATTTAAGATACAATTTAACGTAACGAATAAAAAAAGTATTTTTAGCCAACAACGCGTACGATTTTAAGTCTTTAGTCAACGGAAAAGGTTATATAAAAAAATCAAGATAAAAATTCAACACCCTAAAATAAATATCATTTATTCACAAAAATCTCCTAAAAAAGACATTTGGTATTCACACCATCACTATACCATAACCCGAAGATTATATTGCCGTAGAAAAATACATATACTACTGAAAAGGATATTTTAAATGAATAAAAAATTACTTACTGTTGCTATTGCTGCAGATTGTTTACTTTTGACTTGGAAAAATGCCTAATGCATAAATTTTTGACACTTTAAAGTTTTTTATTATTATTATCTATCACAAACTAAGTTAAATTCCTTCATATTAAATGTGTTTCAGTCTGATTATAGAAAAACTTATTTTTCAAAAGGATTAACCTTAATTTTTAACAAAATTGAATCAGCAGTAGTTTTTTTAAATTTTTTGAGGCGTTTAAATCTTCTAGTCATCATGTGTTAATATTCAGGTTATTTCTTTCATTTAAATTTAGATATATTGCTTGTAAACCTATCAACTGTTTCCTTACTGATCGTAAGAATTAAACTGTTTGATTTCATCGGATATGAGACGTACCATAATGATCTGTTCTCAGTCAGTTAGTTTTTATGATGCCTGTAAATGATGTTTTACCACAAATATATTTTTGGTATGTTATACCTATGTAGATGACATACAGTTGATAGCTAGCGATAATGGAAATGGTATTGTCTATTTGACAAAAGATACAAATAAAAACATATACAATATTTTGGAATGGTGCAATATATTGCTCAAGCCATGATATTAGACTTTTCTTAGGTAATGTCTGTATTGAGTTAGTATCTTAATTTAAATCCCTTGGAATATTTTTGAACAGTAATTTAGATTTTAAAATATATATTGATCCTATATTTTTCACTCTGAAATGACTACACTACCTTGGTTTTTATCTACCTGCTGATGTAAAAAATAATTTGGTTTTGTTAGTATGTATGCACAATTTTTGCTATGTATGGGAAATATATAGAGGTACGTCATAGAAATACATAGTTATCCAGTATTGATTAATGAAAATGTTAAGATATTTGAATGGACTCATATATAGAACTTGAATAATACCTTATGTAATATGACTTATGGAATGTGATTATCAGAGATTATCAGAGATTATACTATCTTCTTCTGTTATATAAAATAATTAAATCCGATTGTTCAACGTTTCAAAAAAGAAGATTTAAATTTCGAAACTCTTCGAAAAGTTATAACTTTTTTCCTCTGAGTTACTTAACGCAAGCAATTAAGAGATCGTTAGACTTTGGAAATTCGATTTTGGAACGAAGATATTCAGATTCCTTAAATAAATTCAAAAATATAATTTTGCGACAAACATACATAAAGTAAGTTTCTTGATATGATTGTCATTCAAAATTGATTTAGTATTTTAAGTACAATTCTAAGGGGATACTAATTATGGAAACTATAAAGAAACTTAATCTACAATATTTCGGCTACGACAACCACGAATCATTGAATCCGAAAGTAGCTGGGAGTTAAGCTATGCCACTGAGGTAACTAAAAAACGATGGAGAATCATTTCAGTAGTATAATTTATACAACTATTACCATAAATCTCTTTAAGCGAATGCTATAAGGTCATTATTTCCATCAGTACTAGAAAAATCAATATTTCTTTAGTTGTCATTACTATAATAAATTACCTTAATTTATTTCTTAAATTAAATTCGACTTTCAATTGATTGCTGTTCGTTTTTTTTCTTTAAATTAATGATGCCACTTATTGGATACAAATAAATATTTCTACCCTTTTCAATGGTTTCAACTTTCTAAAGAAAATATAAAAATAAATACTTGAAGAAATAGAAATCAAATAAAGTGACAAACATGTTTCTTTTTTATTTCAAATACATACACACATTAATAC
Source organism: Cistogaster globosa (assembly GCA_937654795.1). Lineage (NCBI taxonomy): Eukaryota > Metazoa > Arthropoda > Insecta > Diptera > Tachinidae > Cistogaster > Cistogaster globosa. Next base: position 24,103,395 of record OW569406.1, read on the forward strand.
ACAACCATATCTAGAGCATCATATATAACTATTAGGAAAACATTTTTTGAAACATTTGTCAGTCTTGTTGTTTTTGATTATATTAAGACAGAAAGAGAAAAACCAATTTAACCAAATATAAAAGGTTAATGACGATATTATAGACGACTTTTGTTTCAATGGTTGATTTCATGAAACATTGAAAGTTTAAATAAACATAACAATGTAAAGAAATATCACGGCAAAAATTTATTTCTTTTAGAAATTTGACTATTTTTCATTTTCTTTTGATTATATATTGGTATTGACCTATAAGTTTTTACTTATGATTAGTAAAGTTATTTTATCAGCATTGATTAAGATAAAAATGACTAATCTTAGTTAAATATTGTAAGTTCTCGAATTTTACAAGGTGGTAGTACCGCAGATTTATTTAAAAACACTGCCATTACAGAGCCTCAGTTTGTGTTTGTACATTTTTCTTTATGTTGTAAGAAGTATTTCACTACTAAATTTAGAATTTTTTATATACGAGGGCTGCTATATATATTTCTGGGCTGGCAACAGTGAGTGCTGCCAAGTGCAATCTGACATTTCCATTGGAAAGTTTGTCATTTTTAAGCATAATCGTACTCAAAAAGCTTTGACGTACGACCATTATTTGTGTTGTTTACAGTGACTTGAAAAAATTAATATACAAAAAAATGGAATTAACTCGTGAACATTTTCGTGCCATAATTTTTCACAACTTTCGACGAGGATTATCACGACAAGAGTGCATTGATGAACTTAAATCTTTGTATGGCGATGAAGCAGCATCCTATAGCACTGTGAAAAATTGGTATAATGAATTTAATCGTGGCCGAAGCTCGCTCAAAGACGAATTCCGCGATGGTTGTCCAAAAACGGCTGTTGTGCCAGAGAACATTGATGCCGTGCGTGAACTCATAATGCAAGATCGACATGCGACATACCAAGAGATAGAGACATCCTTGGACATTTCTTCCACCACCATACATTCGTTACTGCATGAACACCTGGCCGTTTAAAAAGTTTGTTCTCGTTGGATCCCGCACAATTTAAAAGTCGCTTAAAAAAAGACTCGTGTCGATTGGTGCAAAGAAATGTTGCAAAAAATATGATTGCGGTGCTTCAAAAGACGTTTATAAGATCGTCATAGGTGACGAATCATGGATCTATGCGTATGAACCCGAAACAAAGCAACAATCGACCGTGTGGGTCTTCAAAAACGAGCAAAACCCAACGAAGGTTGTTCGTGGAAGAAGCACTTCGAAGCAAATGGTCGCCTGTTTCTTCGGCAAAACTGGTCATATGGCGACTGTTCCGCTTGAGCAACGTAGGACGGTCACTTCTGAGTGGTACACTACAATTTGTTTGCCTGAAGTCATCGGAGAAATTCGAAAAACCAACAAGAGGAGACGAATCATTGTTCACCATGACAATGCATGCTATTATACATCGGCTCAAACCAGAGCGCTTTTGACCGGCCAAAACGTCGAATAATGGGACATCCGCCGTACAGCCCTGACTTGGCACCTAATGACTTCTTCTTGTTTCCGCACATCAAGAAAAATATGCGTGGTCAACGATTTTCGTCGCCAGAAGAAGCTGTTGAAGTGTTCAAAAACCATGTTTTAGAGGTGTCTCAATCGGAGTGAAAAAAGTTCTTCGACAACTGGTTTGAGCGCATGCAAAAGTATATAAATCATGCTGGAGAATACTTCGAAAAACAATAGAACCATTTTTGATTATAAATATTCGCATTTTCACTATTAGGCCAGAAATATATAGAGCAGCCCTCGTAACATACTATTTTTTTCAAAACCTATAACCTTTACCCAGAATAGTATTTTCAAATAAAAAAAATATATATTTAAATTATCTAGATTTTACTAAAATATTATTTGAAAAGAATGAAAGTAAACTAAGTCGCCCGGGTTTGATTTCGAGCTGCTTTTTAACAACAATAATTTATCAATAATCACCATGGTTTTTCTCTAAGTATTATTTACATTGACAACTGTTCAAAGGACAAGTAACGTTAATTTTTGAGAAATCGAGAGCAAAACAAAAGAAAGAAAAACATATCCTTCTATTGTTTATTTTATTATATATTAAAAAATGGTAATTTTATCTCCATTTTTCTGACATAAACTCAAATAAAAGCTTCGAGACAATAACAAAACTTATAGATATTATTAAAAACAAATGTATTTTACATTTCATATAAAATGTTTAGTTGAATACACTGTACAAAGTTCAACTTTATGTGCTCTACACATACTTTTGCTGCATTTTTTACATACATGGCTTTGTACATAGAAAAAGCTCTTATTAGAAAATCTTTGGAATGCGTATGTCCTCCAACAAGTCAGTTGAGTGTTATATGAAAACAGTCGCGAAAACAGTAGCGAACAATACCAATCTAAAGTTAAACCTTTTAAGTTAACCTACAGTAAGTGCGCTTGCTTCCACCAAATATAAATATTTGATGCTATTCTCATGAAATATCGTTTGAAACTAAAATATGAAATTTATTGTCGTGCAAAAAGCATATGGATATGGTAATTTCGCCCCTACTCATATAGTAAATATGAATTCTACCCAAATATTGTATAAGAAATCTATGATTCTAATAATTAATGTGAGGGTAGCTTATTCAGATTAGCATATCGAAGCCTTGAATATCTTGCGAGGAAAAGACCAAAAAGATGTAGTGCAAATAATCATATGGTTAGAAAACCAAATAGACACCAAATAAAAGTATTACACCCCTGACAAGTCAAGTTGTAGAGACCAGAAACTTGTTCCTTTGTTTTTACAAACTTCAACAAATTTAGCTTTCTGACGAATTCGATTATCTTAACTAAGAATTTAAATTTTGTAACGAAAAAGCTTTTATACATTTACTTTTCAATAACTCTGGCTGAAACATTTTTATTTTTAATTTCAGTTGATAAGAAAAAAAAAAATAAATTTTCAGCCGACTTTAATAATAATTTAAAAATAAATTAAAGAAAAATTTTTAAATATTTTCCTTTGGCCCAAATTGACGACATGCCAAAGAAAATTTTCATATGCCTTCATATTTTGCATATTTTGTTTTAAAAAAATATTTTACTTTTACTTTCGTTTAAAAACGAAAGTTAAAGAAGTTTCTTGTTTGACAGTAAAATTCTTTCGCAATAAAATGTTGGCAATGAACCAAAAATCTAAAACCTGCAAAGAAGCGACTCTTATATACACACTCAGCCAGTCACTAAAAAAACAGACTCAATGACACTTGTTGGTTTCTCTCTTGAACCCTTTAGAAATTGTTTGTCAAAATATGTGCGGAAAATCTTAGAAACAGATATTTAAAGATGAATTAAATGAACTATTATTCTCTACTATTGTTCTAATTGCCGCCGAAAATAAAAATTCATAAAAAAATCAAAACTCATTTTAATAAAAAATTTACGTTGCATCCTAAACTATTAATTTACAATTTCCATTTTATTTATAAACCAGCTTTATTGCAATTCAACCAATATTTTTAACCACAAAATATTTCCCTTTTTTTTATTTTTTATTATCTTGTTAAATAACTTAAAGGAATATTGGTAGCAACGACTTAAGAAAAAAGAGCCGAATGAACAATTATATATCATTCGGCAATTGGGCTTTTTCTCGAAAAATATAAATAAAATTTAAACAAAAATAAAAATAAGTGTAGTGTTGCACTACTATAGACCATTTTTTTACTTAGCAAAAAAACGTAAGTCTTAAAAAAAAAAACAAAGAAAAACGAAGAAGTAAATTATTACACATCACAAAAAAGGATCAATAAATGGAAAGCAGTTAGGAAAATACATTAGTTTTAGCATATGAACTATTGACAAATGGGAAGTTGTATTGATTTGTTTTTTCAATTATAGATGTAAAAAAAAAGTCTTAGAAAATACATTAAGTGTAAATCAGGCCGTTGTAAATATCAATTTTATATAATATAGCAAGTTTAGTTATTTTTTTGGAATTGTAAGTTTTGTAGGATTTTTTAAGCTTTAATTTTGTGATTGATTATTTCTTCAAATGGTTGCCAAAATAGATGATGTTGACAAAATAGGCAACTTAAGGTTAATAAATGCGTAGAACGCTGAAACGGTGAAACGATTCAGGAAATGCAGCATTATTTTCTGCTTGTGTCTGGTTTTATTTTTGCTTGTTTCAATTTTTTTTTTATTCTTTTTGTTAAGAAATTTTTTTATAATAAAGCCAAAAACTATATTGAACGTGAAGTTATGTCGGACTAAAATTATTCATTTTATTATAGTAATAAAACTAGATTGACTCGCGATTAGTTTAAAAATTAGAGTTATTGACCCATAATTGTAGTCATTAATAAAACATACATTACGAGTTTTAAAGTATAGTTTTCTTTGAAGTGTACTTTTTCTACTATAGACACGTAAAATTATTTTTTAAAGGTAAAAGTCAGTTTTAAATTTAAAACCAGTTATATTTGTTTTAAAGTGGCTTAGTATTGACTTTATCAAAACGATGATATGATATAAACTTACGTTTTAAGTTTTAATGTTGACATTAATACATTTTACAATTTCAAAATCTTTTATTTTGCTTTTTCTTTTTTTTGGTTAACCCAAATCAATAAATTTATATTTTTAAATTTATTTTTATATATCTTATATATATATTTTTTTTTTGAGGTGTTGCTCGGTTAAAGCTGGATTAACTTAAAATGTACACTATTTTTGACTATAGCATAAAGAAAGTTAATAATAGATTTTAAAATTAAAGTACTTTCTAAAAGAAGCCGACTTTAGTGTGTGAGTATGATTATGGGCCATTAATTGTTAATACATTTTATAAATTCTCTCTCGATTTTTTAATGAAGCCTAAGTTGTATGTTTAAATATTTTGGTTAACTATTTTTCTCAAATTAAAAATTTAACGTTATTTTTGTTTAAAGTATTACAATTCTGGGGACATTCGATCTTGATCGAATTTAACTTGATTCTTTGAAATTTCGATCGATATCGAGTGCCGAATTTCGTTTCAGTTCTGCTTGTAGAAATTGTAATTTCATAATATTAAGCATCCGTAATTTATTGAAATTTTAATGTAATTTTTTTCTACTGTTACGTGTAAAGACCTTAAACGCAAATTTTCTCTTGCTTTAATATAAGTTACACAATACACTTAAACAATTATTTACTTATTCGCATTTAATACATAAAACTACACAATGGTAAACCCACTTTTTCAACGGATGCAAATTTTTGTACCATAAGATCTTTTATGTTTTAAGCTAAAAATCGTATTGTGTTAATGCTTGTTTATAGTATATATGTATCCTTTTTCAAGCTCAGTAAAATAAAAAGTAAAACCTCGCAATACATTGATCTCAAACTTGATTAAATTCTTATTTGGACGTTTTTATGACTCAACCATCGTGGGTATGAATGTCAATTTTTATTTTTTGGCGCTCATGGTATTTTGACCAATCTGATTTATACTCGTTGTGGTATAATCATTTAACTTACGTGTGGATGTCTCAGAAAACGTTGAATACTTAATGAAGAAGAATTAAAAATTAATGGATTTAAAAAAAGTACAAAAGCAAAATATAAAAACTTGAATGCTAAATTTATTAAACCAAGATGAACTATATACCAGGCTTTAATATTTTCTATATAAATTGATATTTTTAACAGATATCTCATGCACTAAAAAAAATATGCTACCATAAAATTTTCTACATATGCATATGGTCAGGTATGCATAATTTAGGCGGAACATACTACAGGATTATAAGTCAGTATATGATTATAGGAAAATCAACGAGTAGTGGCTATAACTAATTTTCACGCTATCAACAGCAATAATGATCACCTCAATAATTTTTATGATCTGTATTTTTTCTTAGCTAAGACGACTGGATATAATCATAACGCTATTTGCCCGTGTTTTCCGGGCTAACGTCAGACGTTGGTGAAGATTCATACCCAATATAAGCTAGCGTTCTTCAACAGAAAATTTTAAAAATTTTTATTGCTTTTGGTTAGATGATAAATAAAATTGCCGAGTCTAAAAAATAAATTTCTACCTTTAACGACAAGCATTTCAAGCCCTTAATACTTACTAAACCCATCAACATGGGGCTTAAGCTTGCAAAAAAAAAAAAAACAACAGCTACACCAGAACTTTAACTTTTAATATGCGTTTTGTGAGTTTGGCAGTACGTGTGTGAGCTTTCCGTTAATAGTAGTGACATCTCATTTTATTTTAAGGAGGTTGGTCTATTTCTTACATATTCATGGCCCTTTATTTAAATGTCACCTTAGAATTTATCCATTTTTTTCAGATACACAATAAATGAGGTAGAAAATGTGCTATGGCATACACAGGAAATTCGTACTACCGTAGATAACAGAGTTTCGTTTTTTAAGAACTCTCAACACGCGAATAAAAATTTAGTTTTATTAATATCACTCAGATATATGTTGTAATGTAGGGCTAAATCAAGATGGTAAAGCCAATATACCTATTAAATTATATAAGATTCTTTTAAAAGTTTATCATATATATTTTTACTTTATATTCAAATTTATTTAATTTAATTTTGTTTTTGTTTTCCTTTTTTTTTTTTGGAAGATGTTATTATAATTTATTTTATGACAAAATAAGAAAATATTCTCCTTGCCTTCGCTTATACAATTAGGATTACAATTAGAGATGTCTTAAAGTAAGATTAAAAACAATAAACGTACCACTTACAAATGATTGGGCTGTGGGTAATGCCTGAACTAAACTACTTTATTGCTCGGATAGTTGCTTATTCTTATCACTTAAACATCAAAAGAGGAAAAAATCAGGTTCTATCCAGCATAAGCAACAACGCAAAATCTATAAAAGCAAAAATTTAAACAAACTAATTAATATGCAGTTACTCCTTTTCGAGATGCCTAATAACACCAACCTCAGAAAGATTATCATCTGTAATCATCATTTAACATAATAATTAACTCCTAAAACTATATCATCATGGAAAAATTACGTAAGGCAAGAAAAGAAATAGGTAAAAAAATATAAAAGTTAATAAAGATTTAATTTAAACTACTAAAACTTAACTGTCTTTAATCATGAGTTTAATAATTCAAAATCAAAATCAAAAATTATGTGGTGACATGTAAAACATGCGGCAAAAATTTCACAGGCTACTATAAAAAATAATGATAGTTTCAGATTTGATCAGGAAGTCCTTATCTTCAAGAAACTATTAATTTTTTAACAGCTAAATTTAAGTATTCAAAAAAATTTACGAATTGTAAGTACAAGGGCACGAAACATACATTTGCGAGTCTAACTGACACTTGCAAATCGAACAGTTACTTGAGGTATTCTTTTTGATTATTGAACAGCGATTTCTCTTTATTGTTGTTTACTGTATATTAGTTACTCAGTGGTTGTTTTTTCAGTTTTTCTACGCTTTTTTACGTTTTGTTACTGTCTGCTCATATGCGTTTGTTATCCTTTCGGTATTTGTATTCGTGTTTATTTCAATTTATTTGTGTCATTCCTTTTTAATTGTTTTATATGTTGATGTTAAAACTGCTGATAATTAATGTTGCATTTACTCACATGTGGATGTAAATATTATATTATTTCTTAACGCTATTTGGGATTTAACATTTAAATAATTGTAATCTGCGGGATCATGGTAGTATAAATATTAAGGTTGTTCTCAAAAAAATCTTATTTTTTAATAGAAGTGAATGTAATTTTTTACGAGTTTAAATGGCAGTTAAGTTAAGGAAACTCAAAAACGCAATACCAGCAGCGTTCAGATTTCGTTAAATAAATGAACACAAAAAATTAAATGTATATTAATTTAATTCTCAAAACTATCATAGTTTTAATGCACATGGTATATAAGTGCTTTAATAGCATTGTGTGGTAGCACGCCTATGGATATAAAAAGAAGTACCCGAAATATAGCGAAGATGTATTATTCCATCCTCTTATAATTTATATATATATACCTGCTGACGACAAAATACAAATGACGTAGACAGATACAAAAATAATACTAATCGAACTCTATTTTTTC